>JAUJYZ010001320.1:0-187986 GCA_033675265.1 Actinostola sp. cb2023 | reverse complement strand
TTGGCCCATGAACCAGCCCACACCCAAATTCAGGTCAAACTCTGATAATGCACAGAAACTACAGGAAATGTCAGATATACTTTCCAAGAATGAATACTACATCATGCCATCAGTGGGTTTAAGGAAGAATGCAATCATGGACATCATAAGAAGACACATGATGGAAAGACGAAGGAAAAACAGTGACCCATTACTAAACAGTATGGAAGAAGCAACAGAAGAAGAAAGCGATAGCTCATGCTCTACCACTACAACAGTAAGCTCAAAGAACAACAGTAGTCCTGTGCTTGTCAAATACAGTCCACCCTATGACCGAGATGAGAAATGCAATAAAGTAACCGAGTATAATGCTTACTTTAAAGAAGGTATAATAATAATTTAATAGTATATAGTAATACTGTTTGTTAGTCAATTGTGATAGATAGGTGATTGAAAGTCATTAATTTGTCATTCATACTATCTTAAATATATACTAGTACTCCACTTGCAAATCTGCAACAAACACAATGAACTGTAAACTTATGACAATTTTTTTTTGTGTTTCCAGGTCTTACTCTGCCTTCAGCACAAGCAATTATATTAAAATGGCTAGACAAGCCAAGTATGAAGGACATCAGACTTCAAGAACTGAAGAAAAGTGCAAAGGAGCTCGATATGAAACTCCTAAGAAACAAAGACAAAGACACGCACATTTTAGGGATTGCATCACAATTGCTAATTAGAAGAATTGTCAAAATTCGTGAAGATGTAAGTTTGGAAAGACTTACCACAAATGATGTTGTAATGTGATCACATTACAACATCATTAAAATGTGATAAGTTTACAGTTCATTGTGTTTGCATGTTGACGATTTGCAAGTGGAGTTAACTACTATCTATTTAAGATAGTATGAATGACAAATCATTAAGTTATTAATAATTAAATAAGAAATTAATTAATTATTAATCATTTCATTGTAGCTTTTAAGTTTTTCAATTGAACAAATAAATTGTTGTTGGAAATATTATTGTTGTTTTGGTCAAAACATTTTTTCTGATACATCCAATTTATATTATGGCAGGGTTTTAAGGGAACCAGACCTGTATATCCTACAAAACCAACCCTGTTTATAATCATATCCATAGCAGGGTTTTAAGGGAACCAGACCTGTATATCCTACAAAACCAACCCTGTTTATAATCATATCCATAGCAGGGTTTTAAGGGAACCAGACCTGTATATCCTACAAAACCAACCCTGTTTATAATCATATCCATAGCAGGGTTTTAAGGGAACCAGACCTGTATATCCTACAAAACCAACCCTGTTTATAATCATATCCATAGCAGGGTTTTAAGGGAACCAGACCTGTATATCCTACAAAACCAACCCTGTTTATAATCATATCCATAGCAGGGTTTTAAGGGAACCAGACTTGTATATCCTACAAAACCAACCCTGTTTATAATCATATCCATAGCAGGGTTTTAAGGGAACCAGACCTGTATATCCTACAAAACCAACCCTGTTTATAATCATATCCATGGCAGGGTTTTAAGGGAACCAGACCTGTATATCCTACAAAACCAACCCTGTTTATAATCATATCCATAGCAGGGTTTTAAGGGAACCAGACCTGTATATCCTACAAAACCAACCCTGTTTATAATCATATCCATGGCAGGGTTTTAAGGGAACCAGACCTGTATATCCTACAAAACCAACCCTGTTTATTGGAGAAACCAAATAAAAGCCTTTCTGGGTTTTATAAAAAAAACCATATCATTTCCAAATCAAGATTTCAACAAATCCGATATTGGTTTACCAAAAAAATCCAGATTTGGAAATAATGCAATTTAACCAGATTTGGATTTTATTAAAAAACCATATAAAATCCAGTAAAAATACAGCTAAAATCATGTTTGGTTTTTGGTTATTTTTTCCTGTGAGTGTAATGCGAAGACTTCGGGCCACTCCAACAACTGCTTCGCCGTATTTTGGTCAGTTTTCTCGTGATGTGCCTAGCGAGGTGTTTGATACTATTCGGGAAAAGGTGCTGGAGCGAACAAGTTTCGGGCTTGTGACAGTAAAAAGCACTGCAAACCAGGTGACCATGGAAATAGTAGATAAACGAAAATCAGTTTATCTATTTAATCAAATGAATGCCGGGGGAGTCGTGATCGAAAAGAGGAAGTTATTAACGAAATATTTCCCTGACAACAGTTACTGTTCAGTTATAATATCACAGGACAAGCCAATGATGTTGAAGTATAATTATAACAGTGAAGTGTTGGTTGTGTCATTTCATTATGGCTTCTGGAATAGCCAAGGAATTCCTCAACACTAAACTTTCTGGATGGCAGTCAGGTCTGTGTATCAATCTTAGAGGGAACACAAAATATTTTAAACAGTTATATCAATATACTTTTGTACTAACTTGAGATTGTCCTTTCGTACGTTTGCCATGGGTAGGGATAATTGTCATGTACATGTATACAATTTTAGTTCAGCATTTATTATCCAAATCAGCTCATTACAGTACATATTTGTACCAATAGGGCGGGGCATAGGGCGGGGATTTGATTGTCATTCTTGTCAATATGCTGCCCAGGATGGGGAATTTGTTGTATATTTGACCAGAAATTTTGCCCTAGGTTAGGGGATTTGACAACCCTCTCATTAGGGGATTTGACAGCTCTCACGATTCGAGTCAGGTGGATGTATCTTGATACCGGAGGAAGAACTGATCAAGACACTGATCAAGACACTGAAATTATTGTATATTTACCATTATGTTACTTACCTTTAACTTAGTAGACTTACTACCTCTTACTTATCATGAAAAAAAATCTAATGATAACTCATCAACCAGAGTTGAATCAGTGACCCCTCGCACATTACGCTCACTACTTATCCATTAGACTACCTGACTGCTTGTTCGATTTTGAAGCTCTTTTTAACAAACATAATACTTGCGAGGTGACTCATTAGGCCAAGACACAAAAGCAATTATTATGTTCTTTTCTCAGGAGACTCAAGAACAATTCAGATAATCATTCATTATTAATGAGTTTGAGAAGCAATATCAAAAACTCGTGCTTCGTGTTTCATCAGGGGATTCAAAACACCTCGAAACAATAAAAGCACTCGGCCTATGGCCTCATGCTTTCATTAGTTTCTCGGTGTTTTGAACCCCTGATAAAACACTCACACTCGTTGTTGATATATTACATAAAGTTATCATATGCATATATAGTTAATAATCTATCCTTGTGTTAGAGTGATTTCAGTAAACCTGTGAAATAAAAATTGGATGTCGGTGTATGGCAATTTAATAAATACAACCAAAAACAATGAACATACAATCTACTTGTGTCTACTACAGTAGAAGTTCTGGATAGCAGTAGTAGTAGGAAATGGAAGGGAATGGAAGAGAAGGGAATGGAAGAGAAGGGAATGGAAGAGAAGGGAATGGAAGAGAAGGGAATGGAAGAGAAGGGAATGGAAGAGAAGGGAATGGAAGAGAAGGGAATGGAAGAGAAGGGAATGGAAGAGAAGGGAATGGAAGAGAAGGGAATGGAAGAGAAGGGAATGGAAGAGAAGGGAATGGAAGAGAAGGGAATGGAAGAGAAGGGAATGGAAGAGAAGGGAAGAGAAGGGAATGGAAGAGAAGGGATGGAAGGAAGAGAAGGGAAGAGAAGGGAAGAGAAGGGATTTTCATTCGCCCATGCAATGAAAATATATAATTAGTTACTGATAGTCGAAATATAACAAAGGAAAACAATAGATCTAGTGTATACTAGAGTGATTTTCATTCGCCCTTGAAAGAATAGCCAACATACATGTAATACATAGTAGCAGACATTAAATGTAATGTTTTCTTTTGTCTTATTTCAACTATCATTAACTAATTTTACATTCTGATTGCACGGCCAAATGAAAATCACCCTACTATGTATTACTTTGGCTATTCTCTCATGGGCAAATGAAAATCACTCTAAACAAAGAAAACAAAGAATTTACCGGTAGTGCTAATTAGTACTATTTAGCATAGTTAGTATTTCATGGATAGAGTGATTTCATTTAACCCGTGAAATAGATATTAGTCCAATACACCTTGGTAGCCACTAATTCCATTGTCTTCCTTTGTTTTGTACTAGCTATCATACGTTGACTAAAATAACAAAAATAATTTGTCATCAAGAATGTGTGATTTATTAAAAAAAATCAAACTATAAGTATACAAATCTTTATAGCATATGTGATTACAAGATTATTGAAACTGAATAAAAATGTCTCAAATGTAAATATAATCTTTCAAAACATAATCAGAACAGATCTGTGTACTGAGTTTCATATATGTCATTGGTCAGACATCGACAATGTTATGGCAATCTATTCAGTGTCAAGCTCTCTGAATACGTTATTGGTTAATAATTCATCCCTTCTATTATTCATGATCAAGATAGGAAAATAAACCAGCGTCTATCTCTGCATCTTGTACAGATTTTTTCACTAGCTTCATAATATCACTACTGCATATATGGCACTCATCATCATTAGTGTTTGCTTTTCCTTCACCACAATAGCAATAATTGGACGTCGTTCTTGAAACTCTGATTGGAATGTATGAGTCTGATGCCTTCTCCTTACCCCCAGTATAGACTACACTACAAGGATCCTTTTCTCTCAACCACATCATACTCACAAATTCATGCCTGAAGATTATCCACCACTGTTGATGTTTTCGGCTACTACACGTATTTCCAATATACTGCTTCAGCTTTATGTGTTTTGCTTCGCGTCCTTGCATGGAGTTCAAACCAAGGCCACACCCAATGGTATCATAAAGCTGCTTAGAATGAAAAGGGATTGCATAGCCAATGGTCCACACAGTTGGATTTGGACCCTTTAACAGCAAAGAGACAGCATTGAAATAAGATTTGCAAAGACGGTCAAGTTCCTGTATGGTTTCTTTCGAAGTGTTGACACGTGTGTATATGGCTACTGCATCCCTCAGTTTAACTCCAGTGAATGCTAGCGTGTGTAGTTTTAGATAAGAGCCTTTAGATATATTTGGTACTCGTAGTAGTATGTTGATTGGGGCAGTAAAGTTCCAACAGAATCTTTTTGTTTCTAGGCCAGTAAATCTGTATGTAAAGGATACTCCACCTTTTCTTTTCTCGTTAAACCATCTACAGTAGCTTTTATACAGCCTTCCACACTTGACTACATGCTTAATACACTCTAAGAACTTGATTAGAGGAGCTGAGTTTGGGACATAACCTATTGTGTTGATAGATTTTAACATATTCTTATCAGTGCAACGCGTAGCCAGAGTAAGTAATAGCATAAACCAGTGTTGCCAAGCATTGATGGAATTGTGTAGGGGCTCAGCTTTTATTTTGTCAACAAACTTGCCAAGTGGAGGGACAAATTCCTGTCTTGACTTGTTTTTTTGCAATGAACTTAGTGACGTTTGACCTTTGCTTGCCTACTGGATCTTTGAGTGTTCTCTTGTAAACCTCAACTTTCTTAGCTACAGCAAGCCTGTCATTATAATTCCACGGCTGCCATGTAGCAGTAGCTCCACCAATGCTGCCATTTCTTGTCATCTTATTGTCTTGACTAACATTGGCAAAAGGTGAAAAATATGTAGCCGCATTGTTAAGTTCACCAGACATGGAAGAAACCCACTTCATGTCAGAAGGGATTAGTTCAAATATAAAAATTACCTCATGGCCATTGTTAGTTTGCAATTTTTTACCCTCAATTGCTTCCATTTGACCAGCCAAGTACTTGGTATATTTCTTTAACAATGGGCAGTCTTCTTCACAATTAGCTCCCAGCAGTAAGTGGTTGTCGTTACAGCTTTGAACGCGTTGCAAGAGATTAAGGAAACTCACAAGATATGCTAGAGGAAAAAGAAGTTTAAATTATTAAAGAAGAAATGACAAAGAGTAATTTAAATTCATTATTTTAGCGGCAAAATTTAGAATAACTCTTAAGACTCAATTAAAAACGACCGATTTTCAGCAAAGGGGTACGAGTACAACCCATAAGCCTTTGCAAGCGCTTTCTGGGCTGCACCTTTTATTTTCTTACACACACACAAACAAACACTTGGGGGGAGGGGAGGGGAGGGGTCATGTAAACTGACAGAAATGTCTAGTTTAAGCTATATGACAGCAATGACAATAACAATAAACTTCATTAAGCACAGAATTTCAAAAGCTTACATGGTTTTAGTTTCACTTTGTATTATTTAATATCACTTCAATTAATCAATAAAACATGATTGACTTACCAGTTGCAGTGTTGTCTTTGCCAAATGGTGCCCCGTCAGCTCCAATAGCAACATAAAATACATTTGTTTTTTCATGAAACCAATGGAGACATGGCTGTTTGGCATGAATAGACAAATATAGATCTGCCAGCATCAGAAGGAAGGGCTTTAATGGTCTATAAACACACCTGACACAGAGGGCTCTACATGTACATGTAGATCACCAGCAAAGGTCTCGAGGCTTTCTACTTCACCGATGTTTATACTTTGAATGATTTTCATCAGTTTCTTGTAAGGTACAATCTTGGGGATTTGACACTCAGCCATAAACTCTACCTTGCTATTTGTAATTGCTTCCTTTGCAACATCACTGCAGTTTTCCTTTGCAACATCACTACAGTTTCGAAGGGTTGAATACTTCTTTTTACTCATGATGCCACCTTCATACAGGACCCTTATACTTCTTATTTCGTTTTCTTTACTATTTTCATATTCCTTCACCTTTTTCTTTACAATGTCAGGTATGATTCTGGTATTGCATAGGTTGGAATTTATAATGTAAGAGCTAAACTGATCTTTTGTAGCAGTAGCAACAAGGGTAGTCCACATACCATCCAATACTGGTGTATTGTTATTATTGTTACCCGGACAGTGTATAGGTTTCAAGGCAGCTAATGTCTTTTGTCTTCTCCTAAATGACTGGGCTGAAGAGAGCACCAACTTATCACTGTTTTTGGACACACTGCAACTTGGTACTTTTGGACCCCTTGCGCATGCAGCTTTGGTTGGTCTTTCACAACTACTGTCCTTAAGCTCTGCATCCTATATTTAATAGAAAAAATAAAAGACAAAATAAACACAATAATCCCTTCAAATGTTTTCTGGCATTTTAGTTTGCCTACAAATTATAAACAGAGTAACAAAATACAATATAAGCTTTTAAGCTAATTAAAAATATGTTCATGCCGGTAGATTTTTAATAAGACTAGAACAGTGCATAATACTCTGCAAACAAAGGTTCCTTTCTCTTACCGGTAAATTAAATATAGGAACCTCTGCTTGCAGGGTATTAAAGTGCATATAAAACAATAAGGTAATCATTTTGAATTAATTTTAAGCTTTATGATAAAATGTACAGTCAATAAGAAACTCGATTTATGTTATGGACTTATAATAGACTAAATTTCAAAATCAACTACTTAACCCTTCGTCTCTTCCTTCGGATTCTTTCTTCTGTTGTATGAACTGACTTTATAAGTTCAGACAGTTCTTGTCGTTTTCTCTGAACTTCTAGGTTTTGTTGAGCAAGTTCATGACTCAGTTGTAGCTTTTCATCAATAATTCGTTTCTCTTGTCGCTTCTTTTCCTTGACATAAGCGCCAAGAGGGAACCTTGTGTTCTTTGGAGTTGGTGTAGGTGATAATTCGCTTTGGAATTATTTTATCATCAAAGAATAAATCAACATGAATATATGAATATCAATAGAGTTAGACATCACGCCATAATCGTATGGTTGTGGATTTTGAATTAACATAACAAAAGACAATAAAAAGTCAAAGAGAAATACTCACATTGAAATGTTCTCATTCGAATTAGCTTGCAATACTACTGCTCCAATCATAAGCTCAATATGCACTTAAAACATCCCTAAATTCCGTAAATTATATATCAATTTGAAGCTCACAAATCCGTGATACTTAAAATCGCCACGAAAATTCTCCATCTGGTACCCAGTCCCCTAAATTGCGTCCAGAAAATGGCGTATTTTGCTTGGAGTCTGGGATGCTTGTACCATGATACATTGCGGGCCTCGAAAAGCCGCCATCTTGAAAAATGTGACCCACGCTAATAAGATCGATCTAGGGGGTGGTAGGGCCCCAGCGTGAAAATGTTCGACTGATCAGTAGCAGTGACTAGAATTGACTAAAACAGGCCAAAAGAAAGACAAAACCAGGTAAAAGTTCTCGATTTACAAAGACGAGAAAAGCATGGCGTCGCAGCGGAATGAGTGGAATGTCCATGTGGCTGTACGCCGAACACACTTCGATTGGTTCCCCACATACGATTCCCACGGAAATCGTCCGATTGATGGTTTGGACAATGAACTCGTGGAATATCATTAAAAATTCGGAATAAATCGGAACTTTTACGGGAAATAATCGGGAAAAAGCATTTTTAACCAATCATAGGGCCGTATTTAATTGAATAATTGGATTAAAATAAGCTCTTACTGCGCAGCCGTTGCCGTAGAGCGCTACAGTTCTTATCAGAAGCGTTACTTAAATAAAATACAAAGTCTTCCCTATTCATAACCCTAAACCTAACCCTAAGGTACTACATTGTACATGTTGTACCAGTTCAAAACAAATTGTACCGGTACAAAACCAAATTGTACCAGAATCCAAATTGAACTACAACATATATATTTGATGCATCATGTATTTTTACAAAAAAGGTCCGCCATTTTGAAAGTTTTACATTAATGCATAATACCGCTGTCAACTTAAGAGTGACTGTCCATAAATTTCGACTAAAGAGTGCAGAACGGAAAATTCGAATTCCTTCAAATTTAGTCAGAATGTAGGTCTAGGTGAACTCGTTATACTGTGTAAGTTTTATTTGAATCGGGTAATTATATTAGGAGAACGGCGCCGATATTCGATTTTTGGGATCACTTCCGGTTTTGAGAGGCGATTTTACGGTACTCGTAAAACCAACAATAACAAATAATTTCCTAACTTTCGATGAACAAATGATATCATTTCGGGAAAGTGAGATAATGTCTAACATTTTTTCGTGTTTATCGAAGATCTTTAACAAAAAATAAATATTTTATCGATTTTCAAATTATTTTCACATTTTTAGCGTTTTTTCAAAGGTTATATTGACAGGCTAATATCTCCACTGGTACATCGATCCAAATATAGAAAGTATACCTCAGCCAAAGAATACTATTTCGTCTTGTAATATGTCGATAAAATTCTTGGTCAACTCACAAATTGAAATTCTAGAAGACGAAATGTAACCCCCATTTATGCGGGAAAAAAACACGACTTTGGAGGTCACGCTTGGGGAAAAGACAATTATTTAGTCAGTTAAACCGTTCAATGTATTGGAAATAAATTCAATCAGACCAAAGCGAATACTTGTATTGACATTTTGAAAGCGTTTCAAAGCATTGTGAGAAAAGACGAAACTTTTCGAGAAAAATATTACACGTTCCTGGAGGGTCGAAAGCTTCGTTGACGGTTGAGTTGGAATCTCGACTGATTAGCTTGGCTCAATACCTTGTTTTGAGTCGATAATGTTCAAGGAATATAATGCATCAATGGTGTACCTTGATGTACTTGTATTCTTGGAGAATTAAGCCATAAAATACAGAGTTGTGAAACGATAGGTCAAAGGTAAACAACTCCACTGTCAACACGACAAGATCGCGTGACAAACACCACAGGAAGCCCGTCATGGCCGGAAACTGAAATGCCGGGCCCCATCATTAAATATATATATAATATAATATCTAATTTTGTTAGATATTAATCTTGTTTGTTTGTTATTTTAATGTGATAACCAAGTATTCATGTATTAACGGTTACACGATGTAAAACGTGGAGTCACATCATATTCTCATCTTTTTAGTGCCCAATGGGTTTGCAGAGGGTTTATTACGAATTTGTTCAGTTGTCTCTTCCACAAACCTGAGTTACAAGGATGATAACTTTAGTATAATTAGTAAGCTGTTTTAGCGTCGTGTGCAATATCTATTGTTATTACGTTTTTATGCTGTCAATCAGCCGGTGGTTTTTAAAATTATGATTTTCTCAGCATTTTACAGTTGACGTAAATCTTGATCTATAAGTATATGTAGTACTCTGAAATCGAAGAAATAGTTGTGTGGCTTTGCTGCTTTTGTTGGTAGAACGTGTGATCAAAGCAAAGATAACCCAGACAAAATCCAGGTCGAAACTTTTTGCGACTGTCGAAGAAACATAAAACAGCATCTTGCCGGGTGTTTTCAGAGTTCCGACATGTAAACGCCAAATGTCATGCTTTATACGCGGGTCCGATAACTTCAGTGGTTTTCAGGTTTTATCCATGTTGTTCTGTTGTACTTTAGGAAAACAATACGAAAGAAAAAATGAGTAACATGCAGAGACAATATAATACGCGTTTAAAAAATGTTAAATATTATCAAGAGAAAATGAGGGACACTGAGAGAGTGCATCTGCCAGTCATAGCCTGTATTCGCCCTTATTTTACCAGAAGCTAAAAGCTGTCCCACTTCAAGGCAGTATTAACCTGAGTATCAGGCTTTTTTGGCGGAGGGAAAGAGAAAAAGAAAGGGGGAAAAGAAGGGGAAAAAGACCTTCTTCCTCTCTCTTCTCCTCGCCGGGGCCCGGGCCTCTCCTCCTCCCCTTTCCTTTTTGAAGGCCGGATCTACTCAGGTTAAGGCAGTATCGTTTACGCTTTATGGGATCGTGTTACGTATTAGATGATCGACCGGCATGACAGACAGATGGACGATCGAAACACACTCCGATAATTTACTTTCCATCAGTAACTGTAAATGTACTTGCAGAGTAGATCATGCATTGGCATAAGATCGATGAATTGAACTTGCGGTATTTGGTTTGCTTGACTGTAGACTAGAAATAACCTCTCTTGTGTTGGCCTCTTCAAAATCATAAACGCAAACGCACTCCACACTGTGCCGTGCATGCGTCACAAGTTGTCTTTCTGAACAATGACAGCAGGCCCGTAGCCAGACCAAAATCTCTCCCGAGCCACTTTTATCAGTGCAGCCAAAATTGTATGTGCCGCATGCATGCTGACAAAAACGGAACGAATGAGGGGTCCTGACCCACTGGACCCTGCATCCCCGGTATCCGCCCTTGCAAGAGCAGGTATAAAGAATAGAAAGAAGACAAGGATACATGAAAGACTGATTATTTGACCAAGCAAGCGCCAGCCCGCATGGAGTATAAATAGAGTATAAATAAACAGTTGTTGTTGTTTAGGGTGTACAGTAGTTAGCGGGGGTTCGAGTTAACAGGGTAATTTTTACCCTCATTTGAGCCAAGGGGAAATAAAATTAGTTCAAGTTCGAGTGTATTTCAGTTTCCGGCCATGACGGGCTTCCTGTACAGTTTGTCACGCGATCTTGTCGTGTTGACAGTGGAGTTGTTTACCTTTGACCTATCGTTTCACAACTCTGTATTTTATGGCTTAATTCTCCAAGAATACAAGTACATCAAGGTACACCATTGATGCATTATATTCCTTGACCATTATCGACTCAAAACAAGGTATTGAGCCAAGCTAATCAGTCGAGATTCCAACTCAACCGTCAACGAAGCTTTCGACCCTCCAGGAACGTGTAATATTTTTTCTAAAAGTTTCGTCTTTTCTCACAATGCTTTGAAACGCTTTCAAAATGTCAATACAAGTATTCGCTTTGGTCTGATTGAATTTATTTCCAATACATTGAACGGTTTAACTGACTAAATAATTGTCTTTTCCCCAAGCGTGACCTCCAAAGTCGTGTTTTTTTCGCATAAATGGGGGTTACATTTCGTCTTCTAGAATTTCAATTTGTGAGTTGCCCAAGAATTTTATTCGACATATTACAAGACGAAATAGTATTCTTTGGCTGAGGTATACTTTCTATATTTGGATCGATGTACCAGTGGAGATATTAGCCTGTCAATATAACCTTTGAAAAAACGCTAAAAATGTGAAAATAATTTGAAAATCGATAAAATATTTATTTTTTGTTAAAGATCTTCGATAAACACAAAAAGATGTTAGACATTATCTCACTTTCCCGAAATGATATCATTTGTTCATCGAAAGTTAGGAAATTATTTGTTATTGTTGGTTTTACGAGTACCGTAAAATCGCCTCTCAAAACCAGAAGTGATCCCAAAAATCGAATATCGGCGCCGTTCTCCTAATATAATTACCCGATTCAAATAAAACTTACACAGTATAACGAGTTCACCTAGACCTACATTCTGACTAAATTTGAAGGAATTCGAATTTTCCGTTCTGCACTCTTTAGTCGAAATTTATGGACAGTCACTCTTAATGCTGGCGCACGTTTCTGTAATGGCGCGATTTGGTAGGTTACCAGGCCGGCGTTAACGCAAGATTTATTATTCGCCAGCATGGCTGGTAGAGGAGTGTGGGGGAATTGTTCTGTGTACCCTGGAAGTCACCACTAAAAAGAATGAAAAAATGATTTCTTCCCGATTAGGTGCAAGACTGACGATTCTCTCCCGCGAGGCCACATGACGGTGGATTTCACCAGCGACAAAATGGCGAGGGTCTCTAAACAAAAGGTCCCGTGCTGAAGCCTTGACCGTTAATTGGGCAACTAACTCAGGCGAGGGTAATGGAGCTGCTACACTTGGGGTGTCTCCCTTCCAATCACACCATCGAATTTTTACGGAGTTAGGTCTAACATCCCCAGGCGAGAAGGAGCGTTGAAGCAAACATGAAGCCTAGGTGAAAATAAACACACAAAAAGGGTGGGTTAAGATCACTTCCGTCCTATATATATTAAACAAAGCAAACCCCAACCATAGAGACATGAGACGTACAATATACACAATTATACCAAATTTGAAACTTTATTTTTTGCCAAGCAATAAACTTCTACAAAAATTCTGCAACGAAAGTGCAACCAACAGCATGGGAAGGCTAAATAGTACACATTCCAGGCGTATCCACCGGCCAAAAGACAGTGTTAAGAGCGACTGCCCACTATTATCAAGCAAAATCAACAATTCGTGGCAACAGTCTAAAAATCGATTTCCTTTATTTTTCTCTCAGAGGTAGGCCATAGTAAGTAAGTAATCGTGGCGGGGTTTGTTTCATTAGAATTATTTTTTATCTCGAGAAAATTAAAAATACCCGCTACGACCGTCTGATACCGGAAGTGGCCAAAATTTCACTTGATTTTATGCGATTTTAAACAACGTCTCATGGTAAAACTGAAATGAATAGAGCATTTTTGTATTCTAAAACTCATTTATCATCTATTCAACAACAGCGAGAGTCTAAGGACTTGTCTTTATACCTAAGGACTTGTCTTTATTTTACACTAACGTACTGAATGCATGGGCTACGTTTTGTGGCACAAAAATCGACGACAATCGGACCGACATTTTAAAACAGTCCCTGTGGAACAACAATTACATTAAAATTGATATTGATAAAGGGTACATGCAACGACTAGTTAAAAAGGGAATTCTGTTAGTAAGTGATTTATGGGACCCCACCACTGGCTTCAACTGGGAATGGGCGAAAATGAAAGGATTACTGGAGGTAGATTATATGAGTTGGAGGGGTTTAATTAGTGCTATTCCAGCGGAGTGGAAGAGAGAATTAAAGAAAAATATGCACATGCCTTCACAAGTACATGCTCCACAGAGACAAATTGAAATAAGTGGCAAGAAGATTAATATAAACAAAATCAAAACAAAACAGATTTATGACCTATTTATTGACAGAAAGTTCACTGCTCCAACTTCTCAGCGTAGGTGGCAACAAATCTTTTCAGATATTTCTATTGACTGGGAATCAGCTTATTGTCTGATATATAAAACTACTATTGATACGAAACTTAGATGGTTTCAGTATAAAATACTTATGAATTGTCTATATTTAAATAAGGATCTAGTTAGATTTAAACTCCAAACTTCCCCTCTGTGTTCTTTCTGTCAATCTAATAACGAAACTATTGAACATATCTTTGTGTACTGTAAAGACTCAGCAACATTATATCTTGATATAACTAATTGGTTAAAACCGTATAATATCAAACTACCAGAGTTAACTTCAGTATTAATGGTCACCGTCCTTCATGATAACAATAACGTTATATTAGTCAATTTTATACTTCTTTTATATAAGTATTTTATATACAGATGTAGGAATAGTTCTTTGTTAAGTTTAAAAGGTTTCCAAACCTTATTGAAACACTACGAAAAGTTAGAATATACTATTGCCTATAAGAATAACAAATTATCATTTCACCTGACAAAATTTGAAAAGTTGAGAAATGCACTTGATGCTAAAATATAGACTTTTATACATATTGCTCAGTCTTTACAGTCCCAATACCTAGTTAACTATATTGTATATTGTATATTGTATATCGTATTGTATATCGTATTGTATATCGTATTGTATTTCGTATTGCATATTGTATTGTATATCATATGTTATTTATATATGCTGTTATTTATATTTGTACAATTGAAATAAAAATGATAATAATAAAAAAAAAAATAATAAAAAAATAAAAAAACAGCGAGAGTCTAATAGTATGATCATGGGTTCATCCTGAAAATTTCTGAAGCCTAGTAAAGAAAGCTATAATTTGCATATTCAAAAATCTTAATTTAGGACAACATTTCAAAACCAAAAAATCGTATGCGATATAATTCAGAATTACTCGATATTTTCTGTCCTTGTTGTACGAAGATAGGTCTACAAAATAGAGAGAATTCAGCTTGGGTTTTAGTCTTATCGCGCGAGTATAGCGATCCAAATTTGATGAAAACACAATGCGAGTTAATTAACATAATAGCGTTACAAGCGTGACAGTCACACTAAATCTCGAGTAAAACTTATTCAAAACTAGCTTATGCAGTTCTTTGTTCCGTTATTTGATTTAGTAGTATTCGGCTATTCGACTGGTGACCACAGGAAGCCCACTTATTGATTGTTTTGCGATATATCTATATGTATAAATCAGTCTTTGAATTTCTTGTTGCTCTGCATATAATTATAAAGAATTGTAGAGTGTTCATAAAATTGACTTCTTACTAATGACCAATACCGGCAAATAATATTTCATGTAACCATGCAAATAATGGAGAAAATAAATAAATGGGAAAATACCCCATTTCCCATTATTGTTGATAATTGTTTACACAGTTATTGCAATATAGTTTTGTTTGCATAATCTACTGCCGTTATATCATCGAATTGATAAGGTATAACATAACTGCAAAAAAAAAAATCGGTTTTGCTGTTAAGGATGATCAACCACTATTGTTATTGTTACTTGTGGCTTTGCACGTGACCAAAATAACGGACGCTGTTAGTGATTGTGCACTGTGTCATCAAACAGTTATGTTTTCTTCGTTTTTAAGCGTAACCCTATAACTGGACAATGTATCAAGTAATAACTTCCTACTAGACACTACATATGTAAGTTATTAGTTTCCGTTTTCCGTCTTTCAGTGTACTGTAGTTTCTAATCGATTCGACATTCTCGATTCGATTGTGTTCGCAATTGACAATTTCATTATCATTAATATATCCAGAAAAGCAAGCTCGATGATCTTGGAGACATTTATTATCGATCACTTGTTGATTCATCAGAGCTGGATATTATTGTTGGCAGACACAACATTTGGAGAGCAACTCAATTTTTTCTATATAAGGTATCTTACGTCTGACCTTGATATCATCAGTGTCGATTTCGAGATGGTGGCAGATGTTCTGTAGCATTGGTATCGCAAACTTTGACAATTTTGATTGCTTGACCAAATCGCAGATATTGTATACATCGTATGATATGGGATGCTCTAAAGCTAATTCGCGTTGAACTTCAACCATCAATTCCTGTATTCCTGCCTCCTGTGTGGCACTTTCAAGTTCGTCATCAGATCCAATGTTCTCATCAGGAATACTCTTTTTTGAAGCAAGACGTGAGAAATAGCTTGAAATTTGATGACTCGTCAAGAACTCGTTACTGGTGAATAAAAGGTTACCATGGATATCTTTTGCAATCATCATGCTTCTGGCAACTGACGTGGAGTCAGCTTTATGTCCAGTTGTTTCCCCCTGCTGGAACTTCTTGTAAAGGTAATTTTTTTGAGCTTCAGAAAACCTTGTTCTACGTTGTAAGGATGACTTCAAAGCCCAACCCAGAGGTAGCTGCGCAACATTTTGTTTTGATTGGAAATGTTGATCAGACTCTTCGGTTGCCTCTATCTCTGGAATTGCTTCAAACTGCGTTTCTAGCTTTTCTTCATAGCCAATGATAGCTTTGTCTAACAGGGTCTCTTGCTCAACAACACGCTGGTGCTTGCCACAGTCTAGGTGTCTCTCCAGGGCACAATGTCTCAGAAAGGTCTTTGCGCATCCTTCCTCTGGACAAGAGAATAGTGCGTTGATGGAGGTGTCTGCTTCTGATGATGTACTAGGTTCTTCGTCTGACTGTTCTACGTCAACTGTTTGGGAAGAATGTCCACGTCTAGACTTCACCGCAGCGAAATCCGCATTGTTTCTAGTAATAACTGTAACGCTGGGCAAATCAGACTCGTTGGGCTTGTGCTGTTCCTCTCTTGTCTGGATAAGCTTACCTGGACCAATGTCGTATGCCTTCCACACGCGAATTTTATCCTTTGTATATTCTACATTAGACATCAAGCTAACCCCCTCCAGTTTAAAGGTTGGTAATTGAAGGACTTTGGGTGGCCCAGATAGGGTAAGATGTAATGCAGGAATTCCCCCAGAAGATGGAATAGCTTGTATCATTTGCTCTGGACTTTCAATATCGTTACCGGCATTAAGGAATATTCTCATGTGGGACTTGATGGTAGCCGCTTTCCGGTCACAGGCTCCTTTTCCCCCCTTGCGGGTCCGAGAAGTCCAAGCGCTTGATAGTCACTCCATGACGTTGGCCCAACACATGTGCACATAAGATGGTGGCTGCTCCATGGTAGCAGCCAGCGTTGTCTTGTCGATAGAACACTGAGCGTAGCTGAGGCATGATGATCTTCAATTGCTCGATAACATCTGCCATGACTGCTAATACTGTAAAACTATCTTGTTTGCATGCCTTGAATACATGTACAAATGTTAGCATTTGTAGTTTACCATCTTCTCCTCTTCTGGTTGCTACCGTTACCTGCCAGGAAATGCCCCGTTTCCCGAACCAATCCGTTTGGCTTTCCCTGAACTTTCTTGGTAGGTATTTCATAGCCCAGTCTTGGACTAGAAATAATGATGTTTTGTCGAGTTTGTCAAGGATTTCCAATCTGGCGTCATCTTGATTAACGGATCGCAATAAGTGTGATTTCCATGCAACAATGTTCAACTTTGCTTGCCTGATTCTAAAAGTCAGTTCTTCTTTCAATTCTTCAGATAGATTATCAGCCTGTTCTACCAATTCCTTCTCTACGTTATCCATTGTATTGGTTAGCAAATTGCAGCGGTCACAGTTAGCGTGGTGTTCGTGGTCACAGACCGACTGGAAATGACTATCTTTGGGGTCACTCAGTGCATAAGACCTGCAGTGATCGGCAGTGGTGGAACTCTCGGATACATGGACCTTAAACGAAATTAATACAATTTCATGATTACTGCCATAAAACGTATCAATTTGCAATAGCTCAGCTTATACCTTACATGTATACGTTTACATTTAATTGCTAAATTACCTTGTAGTCAGATTTCAGGTAACGTTTGGATGTTTTAAGATTATCCTGCTGACGTTTTGCCCAAACCACACCTTGGCCAATGTCGCCTAGTTTTTCTACTACACCACACAAATCCTCAAATGCTTGTGCTCCAGTTGAACTGATATAGTCCAAGCCTTGAAGTGATTTTCTAACAGAGGCAGCGCAGACTCGTAGAATACGAAGTAAGGTACTTCGACTTAAGGGAGTGAAGCTTGACTCTTGACAATATAACTGATACTGTTGTACAATACGTTCAGGAATGATCAGTCGAATGACATTTGGAACTCTAACCTGCTCATTTGTCGACAATTTTATGGTTTTGCCTCCAAAAGGAAGGTCTAGTATTATGTGTGGACTGGTAATGAACACAATAAAGTGATCAATCTTCCCCGTCGACACTGACATTCTTGGTTGTCGTGGTACAGATGGCTGTTGACCTCTACCATGCAAAAGACAGTGACGTTTTGCCTCGGTGTAGCGGTATCTAGTGAGATTTGGAATCCACTGCTTCAGGGTGTTGAAGTTTACTTTATCGGCCATGATGGAAAGTATTTGACGGCGCGAGTCCCAGCTACCTGCAGCATTATAACACTCTGCAAGTCCATCTAACAGTACCGAATCCAGGTCTTCATCATTTTCATCTCCACTTATTGAATATTGTTCACGCATGGCATTTGATGAAGAGAGTGACTTCCAAATAGGGCCAACAGCACATGGTGCGATTTCATCAATGACTGCGGTGACACTTTGTCTAGCTTTACGCGTGTAGTAACGCTTGGTTCTATCACTCGCATTTTCCCAGGGAGTATTCATTCTGAATCTGACAGGACTAATATCTCTGGAATGAAGAAACTCGTTCAGTTCTTGTAATTGAGGTGTCCTGGTTTCTACTGTTGACTCTTCAAAATCTTCAGATGGTAACTGATAAAAGCTTCCCCCGGGTGTTGTGGGGTTAAGATTCTCAGATTGTGCATGGCTCGAAACTGGTAATGGAGTACTGTGATGCGCTTGAGTATATTCTTCATTGTCACTCTGCAGTCGTAATATAAAAAAATATTGAATTTAGATCTTAAACGTAACTTTTTTCCTCTTTTAACATCAATTATTAGATAGTATATGCTTAATTAGGGATTTAGAATGAGCTCATCATAAGGACGTTTAGGCAAAAAACATTGCATGCCGTCAACGTATATTGTTAAAAGAAGTAAACCTGCGTAATGGCTCAAATGGGAAAAATATAATTCCATCCTTTCCTTTCTTCCTCCACTAACTTCCATCTTTTACGGTCGTTACGCAGGTGAAAACGAAGTTTATATAAACGTTTAAACTATGAAATTGTATACCAAAGATAAGATGTTCATTTTCGTAGTGACGTCATCAGAATCACATTGCGATGAGAAGACTACTCTACAATTGCGGCAGATACCTGTAAAAATGAAACACATCAATTAAAATAGTATTTAAAAATGCAATCAGAAACGTTTTAAACTTTGCCTGTGTATATCGAATAAGCCTGTCAAATTACCCCCTGCCCCCTAAATCAACCACACCCACTCCTTAACTGAATATAAAGAACTACAAGACCAAACAATGTGAAGACAACATTACAGACGATACGGCGCTGCTAATTAGCTGGCAGTTTACTGATTGTCTATTTCAGTCTAAGATTTTCGATAACACTATATTTGCTTTAAGTTACGTGAAAATTTTAATACTTTTAATATATGCCTTCAACACTGAATTGTTTCCAATCTGTGGCAGATTTTTTAGAATAATACTTACCCGAACCAACAGGAACGAAAACACCGGTTGATTGGAGAATAGTTTTGGAAAAATCTTTACTTATTCCTCGCTCTGCTCTTGGCCACTTTCCTCTTTTACCATGCTCAGACAATTCCTTCGGGACTCTGCATCGCTCTGCACCTCTGCGCCAACTGATTCCTAACGATGATCGGTGTGCTGGACATATTGTTAGCTCTGAAATATTCTGCGGTGTTGAGAATATTGAAGCTCGAGCTAATATCAGATCTACTTCTGACTCAATTCCACGGAAACGGAGGGCTTGTGTGTGTGCAGACACACTCTTTCTGCATGACACCAAAGGGACTACAACTTTCTTTTGGTTTCTGTCTTTCTGGTCGTGAGCACAACACCCACCGACGATGCTTTTGAAAGAGCAATTCACCTCCATGCTTACACAATCACATTTTGCACTATTAACATACTTGATAACGCGTCTTATTTTTTCCCGTGTGAAAATATCTCATTTGAATATAAAATGGGCCACCTGGTTTCAATTAACTTTATCAGTTCCCTTTTTGGTCTATTTTCAAGGGCGGAAAAAGGAATTTTAATTTTGAAGGGAGGATCCAAGTCAGCGTTACCCTGCGAGTGGGGGTAAGTCAGCTTTGAGTGACATCATGTTTAACACTGTTCGATAAGTGTCGGTATAATAATGTGTTTTTGAGTAAGAGTTGGTAAGTCGCTTTCCCAAAATATAAGTTTGCTGCAAACTAGTTCTCGTACTGGCGGTGAACCATGATATGTGGGACAAGGTGAAATAGTTGAGATCCTGTCCTGTTTTCTGTGCATGCTGACAAAAAGTCAAAGGAACGAATGGAGGGGGTGGTGTCCTGTCCCCTGGTCACCTCCCATGTATACGCCCTTGATTTTTCATAGCTTGTAACTACAGTACATACATTATATGTTGACTGGCCGCCTGACATTCTGGCAAGTGGGCTTCCTGTGGTCACCAGTCGAATAGCCGAAAATACTACTAAATCAAATCAAATAAAGAACAAAGAACTGCATCTTTGTGCATTTGTTCTCATATCAGTAAAATGAAAATCAAAAGAATAAGAGTTCATCATCACGATGCATCACTATTCAAAGAACTAGTTGATGAATGATATGCACATACGGTAGTGACTTGGAACTGCTTTCAAAAAAACAGTTAAATATTTAGATATTAAAAGTACAGTCAGAGATTGAACGTGTAACCTCAGTCAGACTTTCAGAGTTTCCAAATAAGCTAGTTTTGAATAAGTTTTACTCGAGATTTGGTGTGACTGTCACGCTTGTAACGCTATTATGTTAATTAACTCGCATTGCCCGTTTTCATCAAATTTGGATCGCTATACTCGCGCGATAAGACTAAAACCCAAGCTGAGTTCTCTATATTTTGTAGACCTATCTTAGTACAACACGGACAGAAAATATCGAGTAATTCTGAATTATATCGCATACGATTTTTTGGTTTTGAAATGTTGTCCTAAATTAAGATTTTTGAATATGCAAATTATAGCTTCTTTACTAGGCTTCAGAAATTTTCAGGATGAACCCATCATACTATTGGACTCTGGCTGTTGTTGAATAGATGATAAATGAGTTTTAGAATACAAAAATGCTCAATTCATTTCAGTTTTTCCATGAGACGTTTAAAATCGCATAAAATCAAGTGAAATTTTGGCCACTTCCGGTATCAGACGGTCGTAGCGGGTATTTTTAATTTTCTCGAGATAAAAAATAATTCTAACGAAACAAACCCCGCCACGATTACTTACTTACTATGGCCTACTTCTGAGAGAAAAATAAAGGACATCGATATTTAGACTGTTGCCACTGTTTGCTTGATGTCAGTGGACAGTCGCTCTTAAGGTGTTGGAGGCCTATTTGCGCCCTGTTGGGCAGGAGCAGGCAAAATGCCCCCACCTACCACAGGAGAAGCAGCGGCTGCGAGACATATTTGGGTGACTCTGGCCACGACGCCCTGTCGCATATGGATGGAAACGTTTGTTCAAGAACTGGTGCTGTGAAATGGGAGCTGGAAGTGGGAACGCAGAATAGGATGTGGCTACATCGGACTTTAGGAGTTTTTGGATTTTTGTGGCAACCAACTGTTGTTCGGCACTCCCCAGCAGGCGCTTGATAACTGACGAGAAGCGGGAGTCTCCCACGAGGGTGCGACATTGCTGTAAGATGGCCTCAAATTTGGCTTTGTCCTTATGACCCCGGACAAGCTGGAATGCTAGCTGGAATGCTAGTTATGTTGGTGAGACACTTTTCCACACACTAACGTTGGCCCACTTTCGAGCACAGCACAGAACAGTTTCGAGCACGTGTTGTTTATCAATTTGCATGTGCAAGCTGGAATGCTAGTTATGTTGGTGAGACCAGCCGACACTTTTCCACACACTTTCGTGAGCACTTCTTCTCACGTTTTCAAACATTTACATATAGTTCTGAGGCATGTCGCGGCATCTCTTGCTGCTCGGATTGCTTTACAAGTGAAATGTTCTTCTTTGTTTCCTTGGTATATAATTATAATGTAATGATTGCGAAAATATCACATCCAGCACAGTATTTGAATAAATTGTAAGCACATATTGCGCTTTCTATGGAGATTAAATCTTTATCTCTTCTGAATGTCTAGTATTTCCAAGGGGAGTGACGCATATATGACATGTAATAGATACAATATTCGCGTCCGTGTTGTATGAGATATACCTATTTCAATTAAAGTTGTCGAGGACATCAGTCTATAGGCGATAGATAATACGTCGTTCCAAGACCGAACTGCATTATGGTAACAGCTACAATAGTTAAAAAGGTACGAAAGCCTGTATGATATCGTGCCTATTTCAATTTAAACAGGCCAAGACAAATTTTGAATCGAATTTTATGAAATATCTGTGGCATACATGCCGTTCAAGCTGTTACCATAACGCAGTTCGGGTCTTGGAACGACGTATAGCCTATTGTCTATGGACTGATGTCCTCGACAACCTTTTTTGAAATAAGTGTACACCTATTTCTGAAATCTGAATCTGTGACCTAAAAACACTCGTAGCCACGACACGGCTTAAAAACCGCTGCGCATGCGCGACATTTCCCGCGACAAAATGGCGGACGCGCGATGGTTTCCCGCGCTGCAAAACCCATTCGACTGTGTACGACCCTCAGCGTCATAGATTAAGCGGAATTTCAAATGCAACCAGAAACAGCGAATATATAGGGTTCACTTCGAACAACCAACTTGTTTTGAAAGAAATCAGTAAACACGGAAGTCCGAAAAACAACTTTACTCTTGGAGAAAAGAATCAGAAATCGTCTTGTTGAGAAATGCCAACTGTCTTCGTGTTTTGGCAAAAAATAAGGTGACAACATCAAAGATAAGCGAAAGGCTTTGATATTTTGTTTATTATTCTTTATTAAACAAAATATGAGGTGTGCACCAAATTCTATGCTTGTGCCATTAAGTTATTGAGTGTTTTCTAAGCACATTCTGTTTTATTCTACGAAGTTGGTCAACAGCTTACTTTCCCTTACCTTTGCCATTCGATAAAATATTTCCCGAGATCGATTGTCGATGCAAGCTTGCAGTCGCTTAAACCTGATTAAGCAATTTTATGTCTGTGGTTGTGTATGGTCATAAGACATAATAAATTTGTTTGGCCTTACAAAGTTCGTACCACAAGTCATTTCTTTGTCTTTCTTGTTTACATATAATTTCCCCGCCCTTTTTGAACGCTTTTGATGCGTGTGCACACATTCTTGGGGTTTCCTCTAATGCTAAAGTTTTGTAGAGCTTTTACAAAATGTCCGAAAGGCTAGGGTCCATTCTTGTCTTGTTTTGCGAGATTCCACTGCTGTGAATTGTAATGGGACTGTAAGGACCTATTCGGGTATAATAGCTAGGGCTCGTGGGTTTACAACAGAACAGTCAGAAGTACATCTTTGTAAAAACTACTCGATTGAATATGCACGTAAAGAGGTTTGTTGTTTTCCCATAAGCGGTCCATGCTCTAAGATCATAAAACACTGCCCCCACCGTTTTTTCCCATTCTTTCAAGAATTGAACCCCAAACAAATTAGCACAAAAATATGTAGCATCCACTTGAAAGAAACTGATAAACACCCAGCTATAACTAGACACCATCTTTACGAAATCTATTTCAAGACACTCTAAATTCCATAAACCATGAGTATTCATTGTTTAATTGCCTTACCATATGGAATATCTACAAATAATTTTGTCAACAAAATTACTCTGAAGCACAGGGAAATTGTGTGATAAAAATATTTTAAGTATTCAAAGTGAAATACATGTACTCTATAGTATTCCACTTCATGTGAGTCCTTGTCCATTTGAAATACATATACATACATGTATATTTTTTTTATTTCGAAAAGTCCGACACAAAAGTCATAGTAACTATAAGACAGTGTTTTATGGACTACACGGTAGAATTATATTGATATCTCGAATACACAAGGGACAAGAAAATTGGTTCGAGATCAAGATTGTATTGATTTTGTCAGTGGAAATATTGGAATTTTATTTGATATGGTCTCAGGTAGTTATGGTAATTAAGCAAGAACATGTTTACTAGTAAGAATTAAACTGACTTTTATTGTGAATCAAAACAATAAATTAATATTGATTTATATCATCTAATTCATACCTGGATACAGTGTACATCATAATACTGAGGTAAAATAAAACAATGACTGTATGCCTGTTGATATGATTTATGCATGTAATAAATTATTGGTATGTCATAGAGAGCATTGCTTCAACACCTTGCCCATTCTCTACTTTATTAGTGGCCCATAAGTTCAAAATGACTTAATAATAACAATAATAATAATTTATTTCTATAGCGCTATTTCCTAAAAGTCCAATAGACTTCCTTCAATTTTCACTTTTTAACAAACTGTAACTCCACAAATAATTTGTTATGGTCAGTAAATATACCCCCAAACAATAAACAAAATGAAATGGTCAAACAATTTTAAAAGGCAAAACTACACAAAAGAATAAGGGAATCAATTAATTCAACCTGATTAGCTTATGGCACTATAATAAACAATATTATTATTGGATGAGGTTTTGATGATATCCGGAATTATCAATGTAGACTAGAGGTAAGTGTTATTGGCCGAAGCCGTAGGCTGAGGCCAATAACATTTGCAGAGACATTGATAATTCCGGATATCATCAAAACCTCATCCAATAATAATATTGTTTTATTATACATTGTCTATGTGGATTGAAAGCAATCCAACAACAACAACAACAAATGAATGATGATTGAAACGACAGCACTGTAGTAACCTACAGATAACAACCAATCCGCTGACCTACGCAGGCTCGTTTTTGCAGATAACTGCCTACAGATAACCACCAGACCGCTGAAATATTGCTGGCACGCACTGAAAGTTAGAATTATCTGTAGGCTCTTGACCAATGAGAATGCAGATACTGAGTACAATGTATAATAAATAGGATTTGTATGTCACTGAGTCCTGGTTTGAGGTAAACATGCAAATGCAGCACCAACAAAAGAAAGACAGAAAATGTATGTTATTAATCTTCATACAATGAACTCCAGTTATTAGTAGATACTTGTGCTGTAACCTACAAGTATAATGAGAGAATTAATATTACTATATTATAATAATATATTATAATTTTATACTACTGATATTATTTTATATTGTATTAAAATACATGTAGCCTTTTACTGTTATCAATTTACATGTACATAGCTGTACCTCAAAATGCTATGAGTTAATAACAGTTCAATAAAGAAATTCAAAATACTTTCATGAAAATGAGAAATGAATTGATATACGTCTTAATGAGACTTCATCACATAGAGAAATCAAATCAACAACAAAAAAATCAAATTTGAATAATAAATCTGGGTACATGTACATGATGCGAGTCATGATGGTCTAATTCATGTTACTCCTAAATGGACATGAATGCCTCGTGAGTATACAACATTTTTACCATGAAAGGTAACTTGTAATGATCGATGTAAACGATGAAGGGAAGCCGAATAGATGGATCTAATATTCATATTATTATTATTTTAGTAAAAAGATAGTACAAGATCGAAAACATTCGATTTTCTTGCATGTTCTTGAGTAGTCGCCCCTGTAACACTCAATTTCGTATTTTTCAATCATTCCCTGACAACGAGCATCCAAGAAAGTTGATATATGTACAAAGGAAAGTGTAAAATAAACTTACCAATATTGCAAGAAGTAGGAAGGCTTATGTTGACCAAACACCTGAAGAATGAAGTGGATGGCATTCCAACTCTTGCTAAGTCGGCCTGATTCATGACTAGTATCGATGTCTCATTGACGATTACTGCAGAATTACCTCATAGAGATACAACCTATTCAAAAAATTATCCTCAAGGAAAATGATCTCCTGATTATTGAAGAACACAAGGGAGAATGCCGATATACCGATGTAGTTGTTTATGATATTCCTGACACTTCCTCCGGACATGGTGATAGTTTTCTGTGACAGTAAAGCTACTATATTGGAATTGAAGCCCATATTTGAACATATGAACTCAAGTTCTACAATATCCTTTGATTAGAAGAGAGTTTTCGTAAAAGAACAGTGATTGAAACAACTTTTTGTGTGAAAATTTTCTTGTCACGAACATGACTCTTCGACCGCCATTTTGAATGAGCCCGCGCTAAATTAAGCGGTATCCTTTATTGCGCACTCTCAAAGCGAAAAAATATTAACCAATCAGCGGTTTTTAAGCCGTGTCCGTAGCCACACTATTCGCCAACGCAGGTCTTCTACTAAAGGTCGTGGCATATTCCAGTAATTACAAGATAGATCATAACTCATATCCACAATAATAATAAAGTTCTTGTGCATTACAATCCCTCTCGGTCTCAGATTTCAGATTCAGACTGCCGAAATATTGTATCGGACTTATCATATCCACAGATGTATAAAATCTTGTTGTACTATAATTTTCAAGATACCAGTAAGTTTGGCCGAGAAAATCAATGTTTTAGTCTATGCAAATCAAGACGATTTTGTATCAAAAATACAAGCTCTTCCACGGCTATGATTTCTATTGTGTTTTCCTCATGAATTATTAATGAATATGATAATATTATATAGACAACCACTGGATATGAGCAATCACTTTCTCTGATTGGTTTCTCTACTACTAGGCTATCAACTCTTATTATATAGACAACCACTGTATATGAGCAATTGCGTGCTCTGATTGGTTCCTCTACTACTAGCCTATCAACTCTTATTATATAGACAACCACTGTATATGAGCAATCGCATGCTCTGATTGGTTCCTCTACTACTAGGCTATCAAATCTTATTATATAGACAACCACTGTATATGAGCAATCGCATGCTCTGATTGGTTCCTCTACTACTAGGCTATCAACTCTTATTATATAGACAACCACTGTATATGAGCAATCGCGTGCTCTGATTGGTTCCTCTACTACTAGGCTATCAACTCTTATTATATAGACAACCACTGTATATGAGCAATCATGTGCTCTGATTGGTTCCTCTACTATTAGGCTATCAACTCTTATTATATAGACAACCACTGTATATGAGCAATCGCGTGCTCTGATTGGTTCCTCTACTGTACTAGGCTATCAACTCTTATTATATAGACAACTGCACTGTATATGAGCAATCGCATGCTCTGATTGGTTCCTATACTACTAGGCTATCATCTCTTATTATATAGACAACCACTGTATATGAGCAATCGCATGCTCCCAGTGATTGGTTTCTCTACTATTAGGCTATCAACTCTTATTATATAGACAACCACTGTATATGAGCAATCGCGTGCTCTGATTGGTTCCTCTACTGTACTAGGCTATCAACTCTTATTATATAGACAACTGCACTGTATATGAGCAATCGCATGCTCTGATTGGTTCCTATATACTAGGCTATCATCTCTTATTATATAGACAACCACTGTATATGAGCAATCGCATGCTCCCAGTGATTGGTTTCTCTACTACTAGGCTATCAACTCTTATTATATAGACAACCACTGTATATGAGCAATCGCATGCTCTGATTGGTTCCTCTACTACTAGGCTATCAACTCTTATTATATAGACAACCACTGTATATGAGCAATCGCATGCTCTGATTGGTTTCTCTACTACTAGCCTATCAGCTCTTATTATATAGACAACCACTGGATATGAGCAATCATGTGCTCTGATTGGTTCCTCTACTACTAGCCTATCAGCTCTTATTATATAGACAACCACTGGATATGAGCAATCATGTGCTCTGATTGGTTCCTCTACTACTAGGCTATCAACTCTTATTATATAGACAACCACTGGATATGAGCAATCATGTGCTCTGATTGGTTCCTCTACTACTAGCCTATCAGCTCTTATTATATAGACAACCACTGGATATGAGCAATCATGTGCTCTGATTGGTTCCTCTACTACTACTAGGCTATCAACTCTTATTATATAGACAACCACTGGATATGAGCAATCATGTGCTCTGATTGGTTCTACTACTAGGCTATGAACTTTTACTATATAGACAACCACTGTATATGAGCAATCATGTGCTCTGATTGGTTCCTCTACTACTAGGCTATCAACTCTTATTATATAGACAACCACTGGATATGAGCAATCATGTGCTCTGATTGGTTCATCTACTATTATGCTATCAACTCTTATTATATAGACAACCACTGTATATGAGCAATCGCGTGCTCTGATTGGTTCCTCTACTGTACTAGGCTATCAACTCTTATTATATAGACAACTGCACTGTATATGAGCAATCGCATGCTCTGATTGGTTCCTATACTACTAGGCTATCATCTCTTATTATATAGACAACCACTGGATATGAGCAATCATGTGCTCTGATTGGTTCCTCTATATAGATATTATATAGACAACCACTGGATATGAGCAATCCTCTGATTGGTTCCTCTACTACTAGCCTATCATGATATAGACAACCACTGGATATGAGCAATCATGTGCTCTGATTGGTTCCTCTACTACTAGGCTATCAACTCTTATTATATAGACAACCACTGTATATGAGCAATCATGTGCTCTGATTGGTTCCTCTACTACTAGGCTATCAGCTCTTATTATATAGACAACCACTGGATATGAGCAATCATGTGCTCTGATTGGTTCCTCTTATCTACTACGAGGCTATGCTATCAACTCTTATTATATAGACAACCACTGTATATGAGCAATCGCGTGCTCTGATTGGTTCCTCTACTGTACTAGGCTATCAACTACTATATAGACAACTACTGTATCAATCGCATGCTCTGATTGGTTCCTATACTACTAGGCTATCAACTCTTATTATATAGACAACCACTGTATATGAGCAATCGCATGCTCTGATTGGTTTCCTCTACTACTAGGCTATCAACTCTTATTATATAGACAACCACTGTATATGAGCAATCGCATGCTCTGATTGGTTCCTCTACTACTAGGCTATCAACTCTTATTATATAGACAACCACTGGATATGAGCAATCATGTGCTCTGATTGGTTCCTCTACTAGGTATCAACTCTTATTATATAGACAACCACTGGATATGAGCAATCATGCTGCTCTGATTGGTTCCTCTACTACTAGGCTATCAACTCTTATTATATAGACAACCACTGGATATGAGCAATCATGTGCTCTGATTGGTTCCTCTACTACTAGGTATCAGCTCTTATTATATAGACAACCACTGGATATGAGCAATCATGTGCTCTGATTGGTTCCTCTACTACTAGGCTATCAACTCTTATTATATAGACAACCACTGGATATGAGCAATCAATCATGCTCTGATTGGTTCCTCTACTACTAGGCTATCAACTCTTATTATATAGACAACCACTGGATATGAGCAATCATGTGCTCTGATTGGTTCTCTACTACTACTAGGCTATCAACTATCAACTTTATTATATAGACAACCACTGGATATGAGCAATCATGTGCTCTGATTGGTTCATCTACTACTAGGCTATCAACTCTTATTATATAGACAACCACTGGATATGAGCAATCATGTGCTCTGATTGGTTCCTCTACTACTAGGCTATCAACTCTTATTATATAGACAACCACTGGATATGAGCAATCGCGTGCTCTGATTGGTTCCTCTACTACTAGGCTATCAACTCTTATTATATAGACAACCACTGGATATGAGCAATCGCATGCTCTGATTGGTTCCTCTACTACTAGGTTATCAACTCTTATTATATAGACAACCACTGGATATGAGCAATCATGTGCTCTGATTGGTTCCTCTACTACTAGGCTATCAACTACTAGGCTATCACTCTTATTATATAGACAACCACTGTATATGAGCAATCGCGTGCTCTGATTGGTTCCTCTACTACTAGGTTATCAACTCTTATTATATAGACAACCACTGTATATGAGCAATCGCATGCTCTGATTGGTTCCTCTACTACTAGGTTATCAACTCTTATTATATAGACAACCACTGTATATGAGCAATCGCGTGCTCTGATTGGTTCCTCTACTACTAGGTTATCAACTCTTATTATATAGACAACCACTGGATATGAGCAATCGCATGCTCTGATTGGTTCCTCTACTACTAGGTTATCAACTCTTATTATATAGACAACCACTGGATATGAGAGCAATCGCATGCTCTGATTGGTTCCTCTACTACTAGGTTATCAACTCTTATTATATAGACAACCACTGGATATGAGCAATCGCATGCTCTGATTGGTTCCTCTACTACTAGGTTATCAACTCTTATTATATAGACAACCACTGGATATGAGCAATCGCATGCTCTGATTGGTTCCTCTACTACTAGGTTATCAACTCTTATTATATAGACAACCACTGGATATGAGCAATCATGTGCTCTGATTGGTTCCTATACTACTAGGCTATCAACTCTTATTATATAGACAACCACTGGATATGAGCAATCGCATGCTCGCATGCTCTGATTGGTTCCTCTACTACTAGGTTATCAACTCTTATTATATAGACAACCACTGGATATGAGCAATCGCATGCTCTGATTGGTTCCTCTACTACTAGGTTATCAACTCTTATTATATAGACAACCACTGGATATGAGCAATCATGTGCTCTGATTGGTTCCTATACTACTAGGCTATCAACTCTTATTATATAGACAACCACTGTATATGAGCAATCGCATGCTCTGATTGGTTCCTCTACTGTACTAGGCTATCAACTCTTATTATATAGACAACCACTGGATATGAGCAATCATGTGCTCTGATTGGTTCCTCTACTACTAGGCTATCAACTCTTATTATATAGACAACCACTGGATATGAGCAATCATGTGCTCTGATTGGTTCCTCTACTACTAGGTTATCAACTCTTATTATATAGACAACCACTGGATATGAGCAATCGCGCACTCTGATTGGTTCATCTACTACTAGGCTATCAGCTCATATACCGTGAGTAGAGAAATGTGTCAAAATGGCCGAACAATGTCATGAATTTAGGAGCAAAACGTTCCTTTCTTCTCGATAGATTCTCGATAAAAATAGATCCCAATAAACTACTAACTGAGTACTATATAAAACTGAAATGTTTGGTGATTAATAACATGAAATTTATTTACTATTTTCACTAAGAAATAACAAACAAATATATTGAAAACTCATCAGAGTAGAAGACTGGGTTTAACTCGCGACCGCAAAGCATTTATAGGTTGTTTGGATGGACAAAATCAAATCTGTTTTGCTCTGTAAGAGAATGTATTTCACATCAAGCAATACAAGCTATAGAGAAACATTATACATGTTGGACATGTAAACCCAAACAATAGTTATTTGCGGTCACGAGTGGAACCCAGTCTTCCACTCGTTCAGTTAATGGAAAATTAAAATCATTATTCCGTGAGGAAAGAGACAAACATGTAAGTTGCGATTTAAGATTACTCTCGAGAGTATGGCTATATATATTCTAAAACGGTTAGAGAATAAACACACTTTCTTTATGAATCCAAAAATCCCCGCATTAATAGAACGGCCTCGAGGGCATCACGCAGCATTCAGTACACCAATACGCTGAAGCTCTATATTCCATAAAACACTTGCGTCGATTCTCTAACCCTTATAAAGAAAGTATGTAATCAAATATAATTAAAATTGATGTTGAATCCACGTGGATGAAGCGTTTTGAATTTGAGATCGATTCCATGTCCATCCGTTTCCGGCCTATTGAGGACTCATCGCAGGTCCTGAGCCCTCCCGCCACGCGGTCATTGGATAAGTATCCATCTTCATTGAAGTGATCGGCAATAGGGAACCGGGATTTGCTCGGTTTTAATGATTCCAAGATGTCGTAATTGGGTTTCGCAGATGTACAAATGATCACATCGACAGCGTAAGATAACATATACCACGTTCTCAGACTTAATTTATCTTAGATTATTGATGTATTTATCTATCTATATAATTATTTATTTATTTATTTATTTATTTATTTATTTATTTATTTATTTATTTATTTATTTATTTATTTATTTATTTATTTATTTATTTATTTATTTATTTATTTATTTATTTATTTATTTATTTATTTATTTATTTATTTATTTATTTATTTATTTATTTATTTATTTATTTATTTATTTATTTATTTTTATTTATTTATTTACTTTTAATTTCTCGAAGATATTAGCATGCATTTGCTACCTTAAATTCGAGTTAAAATAAAGTGCATTGTATTGTATTGTATTGTATTGTATTGTATTGTATTGTATTGTATTTAAGGAATATAAGATAGTTTTCCGTGTTATATACTCTGATCTAAACACGCGGGATGTTGGGAGAACACGAGAGAAGCGTAGCTTCTCAAATGGTAAAAAAATAATCAGTACATACATATAAACACTACAATGAAAATACTGGTTTCCATGATTGCCGTGTGTGAGGACATAGACATACGTTTCTTTATACACGGTAAAAAATTATCAGTACATACCAGGAGCCCATAAGTAGGAGCGTCCATGCTCCATACTGGGTCTATGTCACAGCGTTTTCACAAGTGTGGTTATTTTTAGAACAGTTTTTCCGCGAAAGGAGGTCATTTGACCAATTAGAGAACGTTTCCGGTATGACGGTTTCATTTCCGGTTACACGACACAAAATAAAATGGCGGACAGACCCGAATAAATGTACAAATAAAAGTCAGGATTATCCAGTTTTCTTTGTGTCTGATTCCTAATTTTATCATACCAACGACTTCCCGGGATTCCATAGGCCGCTACTTTGAACCTTGACCTAAAATTCTAGACTGCGTTTCCCGAACGAAGTCAGTGAACTTACAGGATTTGAATTGAAGTAATGGCCAGGTGGTTTCGTATATGGCAGAGTTTCGTGGATAGATAATGTGAACGCGTGTTTTCTGATCAAAATATCAGTTCCTGTTAACTTCACGGAGAAATACAAACGTATTATGAAGCGTTGTGCCTTTGAAACGTTAGAAAATCAAAGTTAAAGTCAAGTAAGGTGCATTGAAAGCGATAGTTCTTCGCGAGCACATGGTCATGTTGATGCCGATGGTTCACCTGAGCACGGCTTACTTCAATCAGTCAAAAACCTCTGATATTACTGCGATTCTCAGCATTATGCGAACTCAGACATTTAGGCAGTTGGCTTGTAATTTGGTGTTTCGCTTCCGTCAATCAACATAAAAAAATCAGAAACCTTAAAAATAAAAGTCAGAAGACCCACCAAATGGAAACCAAATATGATTTTGAGCTAAATTATGGATCATTTGGTTGAAGAATATGTATTTAGTTTTCAGTTTGAATTCGTTTGAGTTTTGAATTTGATTACTAGACAGTACTAGAGTAATTGACAAGTCCAGCCGACTGTTCGAATGTCTGAGTTCGCATAATACTGAGTATCGCAGCAAGGTCGCTGAATTTAAAAACAAAGTAATTTTGAGTCATTTTTGCTCAACTTTTATATATTGACACTGAGTGAAGCGTGTGTAAATTGAATGAAGCGTGTTTTTATTAATATATTTCAAATCGGCAGACTCACAAAAAATATTCACAATCCATTTTTAAGTCATTTTAGGTAACAGAAAAGACAACAAACACGCTTACTTTCACCAATCTTATTTGTAATTTGATTCACCCGTGACTCGTCTTGTCGCTCACATGCAGTTTCAGCGAATTTGTTTTTGAATAGCCTTGTCTTCAAACTCCACAACGATAATTACAAGATCCACTAAACCACATCCAAGAATAAATTGAATTCACTTTCTGACGAAATAGTTTAGACGAAAATATGTCTTTGGAAGTCTTCGGCTAATTTGCATCCACACGTTACAACAGCTTCTCAGTCGGTCACTTCGTGTTCGAGTTCTTCGAACCACTACTAGCTTTGGATGCCTTTAGAAGCACAATCGTCACCACTCACTTTCAATTGATTCTGATGTACCGAATGACTCAATACTGCTCTCACTATCACTAGACGATTCGTAGTTTAGTTCACTTGAAGAATCTCTTTGTCGCTATCGGATGCCATCTTTATTTTACCTGCCATCTCATCAAAATTCAAAAAATACGTCACACAGGAAACGTTCTCTGATTGGTCAAAATTCGCGGGAAAACTGTTCTAAAAATAACCACACTTGTGAAAACGCTGTGACACTACCCAATACCGTATGGACGCTCCTACTTATGGGCTCCTGTACATACTCATATAAACACTACAATGAAAATACTGGTTTCCATGATTGCCGTGTGTGAGGACATAGACATACGTTTATTTATACACGGTAAAAAAACATCAGTACATACATATAAACACTACAATGAAAATCCGGTGGATAGCGCTAACCACCTTTTGTGCAACCGGGGCCTGGTGGTAAGAGTTCATATTTTAGACATAGTTAACACACTCTGTAAAATTCCAGCAGATTCATAAAATCGTGGTCAGGTCAGTTTTTCGATTTGGCTGGGTTTTTTTGCAAGTTAAGCAAACTTGGTTGAGGGTCACCATTATTAATTGTAAGGTTTCTCATCGAAAACGAAAAATCCCCCAAAATTAGGGGGGACGTTGTTTCTGAATAAAACAGAATAAAAGTTAATTCGAAAAAGTGCATTGTGTAACCGAAATTCAGTCAAGACGATGCAAAGTTTGGTGAGGTACTTATATTTCAATCTTACTTCAAGATCATCATCAGAGTTATGAATAATTTACAATATTTACTAGGCTAACCATAGGTCAAAAATTGCGACCTCCGAATTCGAAAACCGAGACAAATTGACAATCCTCCATGCACATAAAAATGTTTTGATTTCGCGATCATTTCTTGTCCATTTCAGCCGTGGGAACGGTCCATTCTGATTGGTTGATTTTTACAGAGATGCCGGTGATTTCCGCTGTCATATTACATAGGAGGCTAGTTATTGCAAGCCCGTGTAGTAGTACATAGCCACCTGAACAGTTTTAGAAATCTATTGACATAAAATTTATAAGCCATCTACGCTTCGCTCCGACGGCAATTATTATCACTGAAGAAAGACATTAGTATCAATCAATAAAAATCAACATACTTACACTTTTTTTCTTTATCAATGTAAGCTTACGTACTTTATCGATTTTTCAGTATTCATTTTGCTACACTTATGAACGGTCTCTTATGAACACCTATATCTTGAATTTAGAATAAAGTTTGGTACGGTTGGCGGCACGATAAACGAACGAGCTGTTACTGTTAGGCAGATAATTCAGTGACAATGTCTCTGCATCTGGGATGACTTGGTTTCCAAGAGCATTTATACGGTACTAGGATTCGATCGACTACTTATGTTTTCCACAGTGGCAATCAGTGCAGCGTCGACTTAGGACACAACAGAGCTGAAAGACTAATAAAATAACATTGCCTTCCCCTCGATATGTTGCTAACTGAAGCGATCGTCAACAATAAACGAAGATCTTTACATAATTCCATCGAAGAATCGGATATAAAGTACGAGCAAAAAGGCTTCGCAACCACTCTAAGCACAAGATCACGAGTCACAAATGCCCAAATGAACGACGGGAACGTACGATATATGACGTTAGGGCAAAAGTCACGTGAAAAACAAACATCCAAATCCACTGAAAAACACAAATCGAGAATCGAGCCGGCATCTGAAACACAGGAAGCCCAACCAAAGATTAGTGTTGCTCCCAGTTCGCTCGCTGGGGCTCGCTCACTGGTCGCAATTATTACAATAATTATTACAATATTTATTATTACAATAATTTACAAGCGGCTTAGAGAGTACAGTTGTTTTTGACCCCCCTGATGGATATTTCATGCAGTATGGCTAATCTAAGGGAAGTCCGCTGTCCTTTAGTTGAAGTAAAGTGAAAGATACGTGTCACCGTCCTAAAGGACGTCCTTTATTCTCTTCAAAACTGTGTTCATAGTTTTTTTAGAAAATTACATACTTCCGATAATGCCCGCTGAACAATTGTGTATTTCACCTGGTGAATAGTCGGCTTTTTCAGATGCTAATATCACGAGTTGGTATTTCGAATTAGAAGCCGCTGATAATATTTCGGTTGCACGAAAGGTGGTTAGCGCTATCCACCTGATAACTCCTATCCAATGAATAAAACTAATGCAGTTATCCAATAAATTATATCCGTTGAATAGGACTTCTCCCGGCGGTAAAGCGCTATTCACCTTTCGTGCAACGGGTGCCAGTTCTAGTCAGACCAAAATAACAAAATGGCAGTCAAGGACTGCATGTGGCTACTGCTGTAAAAAAGAAAATTGAAAATCAATATAAAGAATTGGTCTTCCAGTGCTACTAGACTTCATGCATGCAACCTGTGTAAAATATAGTTTCCCTGTGATACGCGACTCCGAAAATCAGTAGAACAAAAACAAGTACATCTTGCAAGTTGTTTTTAGTAGTACTAGTAACAAAAGTCCCCTTCAAAGTTCCTGCGCCATCTTGAAAGGTAGCCGTTCCTTTGCATCCAAGCGAGACCAACGGTGATAGAGATATAGACATGTGGATAATTGTCCAAGGTGTTATAAAAGGTATCTATCTTTGCAAGGTCACCGTTGGTCTCGCTTCAATGCAAAGGCACGGCTACCTTTCAAGATGGCGCAGGGAACTGTGAAGGGGACTATTGCTTTAGTGGAGAAATCGGAGTGAGAATGTCTCTCCCTTTTTCATTTAACCGTCATACAGCATTCATTCATTTATTTATTCATACAGTTTTCTCTAGTGAAGTGTGGAAGGATACACAAGTGCAGGTTGTTAACACTGCCTTTGTTGGTAGTGAAAAAACAGCTGTATGTTAGTTAGAGATAATTCAAATGCTGCCATGAAAATTCATAGTTCCAAGTGAAATAAAAAAACATTTAGACATTTAGATTAGTACGATTAGATTAGCTAACCGAATTGCGTTACTGTTACCTGATATGATTCGTTTTAGTTCATCATTTAAGATCATTGACCTCGTGATTTGCTATGATCAAAGCACAAATAGGATAGATATACGACATCGAGGATATCCACTTGGATAATAGTGATTTAAAACTATAATTCGCCACCAGATGTAAATAAAATCCATTGTAAATAACCCTTTGATTTCCTTATATATTTTCTGATTCATATGATCGCAATGTAATAGCGAACCTTCGCCGTATTCTTGGTTTTCAATCAATCCCTTGAGAATCAAGAGATAAAGACACGGCGGCCATGTTGGTTGAACAAACAATAGACACTAATGAACAATCTTTTGTTGAAGTTCAACCAAGATGGCCGCCGTGACGTGTATTGTAAACCAGCAATTAGTATATAATCAATGTATAATGACAGTTTTTAAGGGAATTATTTGTTTTTCGAACGACATTATTTGTTCCCCAAAATGAATTATTTGACCCTTTTTTAAAAGGATTAATGATAATTTTATAGTGCACTATATTTGCATGTCCTCTCTTGGGACTGTTGGTCACATTGATCGACTGAAGCTGTACACCACACATTGTTGATCAGCGGCTTCGCTTTCTAATTCATGGAAAGAGACGGCACGGGTAAAACCAGCTTTGAAACGGGATGGGCTGGACGCGACCTTTAAGAACTATCACCCTCTCAGTAACGTCCTGCTTGTATCTAAACTAGCAGAGCGGGCAGTGGCTGACCAACTAACTGTACACCTACATGGCCGACAATGAGTTTTTACCAATTCTGCAATCTGCCTACCGCCCGAGATTGGTTAATAAGGGCCCAAGTAGGGACCCCATAGCAACGTACACCATCACTGGCTGCTCCTAGAGGGTCCCCCCGTTGAATTGGAAAAGTTGATCTTTGGTGGCAGAGCAGAGCAGACTTGGTTGATCTCTTTGGGACGGTCAGAACGAGTCTACAATGGTTTTAGATAGAAATATGAGGACTGTTATTTTCCTTTTGCAGATGGGGATGATAATGCTTGGGTGGTCTTCCTCTTCTTTTGGATCTCTCCAAAAGGACAGCCCTGAATTGGTATCATTACAATAATAACTATAATAACAGGAAGCAACATCGTAGGTATTTGTCGTTGTCCATTACAACCACTTATCTGGTCTTGTGATAACAATATCATCATGTTTCATTGTTCAATAGCTTCAGGATTGTACTGAGCTCTTGAAGCCAATTCAAGGTTTCAGTTTATTCATTCTCTACTTTCTCACAGCACATAATGCTTTGCTCCTTGGGGGGTAATGCAAAAGGATATTGGAGCTTTATGTCAACCATGTAATTATACAACACCAATATTTTCTTTAGTATTACCCCCCAAGGCGCAAAGCATTATGTGCTATGAGAAAGTAGAGAATATTAGTAAACACGAAATAAGAAGATCCATCAAATGACACAGATGTCCGCTTGTAGAAGCACGTGCAATGAAATTGTCTGTTTTGTGTTCCAAATGATAACTTTTATTGTGGTTTAGGAGAAATACAACTTTTGGCTCAATCCAACTGCACAGTTGTGTCATCATAGTTACCCGGGATTCCTGTGGAATACCATGCAAGTTATGAAATAATTAACAATTATCAGTCACATTATTTTCTCCGGGATTTTCATTGGTTGAAATATACGGACACCTCTATAATACGGATATTTCTATAATATACGGACACCTCTATAATACGGACACCTATATACTACGGACACCTCTATAATACGGATACTTCTATAATATACGGACACCTCTATACTACGTACACCTATATACTACGTTACGGACACCTCTATAATACGGATACTTCTATAACATACGGACACCTCTATAATACGGATACTTCTATAATATACGGACACCTCTATAATACGGATACTTCTATAACATACGGACACCTCTATAATACGGACACCTCTATAATACGGATACTTCTATAATATACGGACACCTCTATAATACGGACACCTATATACTACGGACACCTCTATAATACGGATACTTCTATAACATACGGACACCTCTATAATACGGACACCTCTATAATACGGATACTTCTATAATATACGGACACCTCTATAATACGGACACCTCTATACTACGGACACCTCTATAATACGGACACCTCTATAATACGGACACCTATATACTACGGACACCTCTATAATACGGACACCTATATACTACGGACATCTCTATAATACGGACACCTATATACTACGGACACCTCTATAATATGGACACCTATATACTACGGACACCTCTATAATACGGACACCTCTATAATACGGACACCTACGGACACTGCTTCATCCCTTTCGTTTCATCTGTATTCTCGTTAATTAATTAACCGCGCCATCAGTTTCAATCACCAAAGTTCTTACTCGCATTCAGTAATTTAGAAACGTGGGATTCGAAATGAGTTGGTACATAATTTTGTGAGAAACATGCAGGGACTTTAGGTGGAGCGACTAGTACCTAATTCACAACACTTTTGCTAACATTGATTTGTTTTAATAAATTCATTCCATCCGCAACGATAATAAGCACAAGAAAACAACTTGGTCATAACTGCTAGTACTTCATGTAAGCCCACTTGAAATGAACTTTAATTTATATCCGACTTTATATTCTTTATATCCGTTCGTATTGAAGCGCGTATTTGTATTATCTGTCACAATTGGCAATGTGCGTACTTACACCACATTGAAAAGATGAAGGAATTGCTGGTTTGCAATACACGTCACGGCGGCCATCTTGGTTGAACTTCAACAAAAGATTGCTCATTAGTCAGTATATTGTTTGTTCAACCAACATGGCCGCCGTGTCTTTATCTCTTGATTCTCAAGGGATTGATTGCAAACCAAGAATTGCGACAGATAATACAAATACTCCAAAAAGAATGGATACAAAGAATAGAGTTCATTTCAAGTGGGCTTACATGAAGTACTAAACCCAGGGGCGTAGCGTGCTTTTCTCCCAATGTACGCACATATCAACGAACTCCGAAGGCGTGAGCTTCTAGGGGGCTGAGGGGGCATGCCCCCCTGAAAATTTAGAAATCTAGAGCCTTGGAAATACTATTTTCTTCGTTTTCCAGCGGACTTTCTCGCTACATAAATACATAGTAAAATGCATTAATCACTCAGTTTTTTGGGGGGGATTTATGTAAAGGTTATATAAAGGATTTATGTATAGGTTGTGTAAATGATTTATGTATATGTTATGTAAAAGATTTATGTAAAGGATATGTGTAAAGGATTTATGTAAACGGGTTATATACCGCTACGGTTATATATATCGCTAATAGCGATATAACAACCCGAGGCGAAGCCAGCTTTTTGGTATTTATTTTGTTTGAGACTGTACTAACTACAATTATCATTATACATGTACACTGACTGACTGCAAGGGGAAATTAATTGGGGACACAAATATCTGACTAGCGGCGAAGGCGCGACTCGGCGAGCTCGTAGGGGGATGCGGGGGCATGCTCCCCGAAAACTTTTGAGGTATAGGGTCTCCAAAATAGCATTTTCCTGCCTTCTGTGAGTAGTTTCCAGCAAGTTTAAACTAATTCAGCTGTTAAGATTTTGTCTTAGATTTCTTTTTTTTTTAATATTTTTATGTTTCTTAATGAATATTTATATTTTAAGTATTTTAAATTGTACGCACGTGCGTACGTGCGTATATGCACGCTACGCCCCTGAAACCTCCTTGGTTCTACTCGGTGCCACTCCAATCTTCCACAGTAGTTCCCAATCCCTCCCTGGTCTTCACCTGTCGAGGTGCTTGGGGATGAGGAAGATATAAAACCCGTGGAGTAATAATAAAACAAACCATTTGATTTTACTAGCACTTTAATAGATGGTTAGCTATCTATAGAAATGTGTTTTCTATATATTCATTGATTAGGTAATGAGATGGTTAGCTATCTATAGAAATGTGTTTTCTATATATTCATTGATTAGGTAATGTTATTAATCTTTATCGCTTAGCCAGTCATCCATTAATTCAGGATCCTAAAAGAGAGATTCAGTGCAAGTATTTTCAGTACGTGGAATGTTTCAAACAAACTGAGATTACAAGAAAATATACAAAATGGAATAAATGAATGAATCTAACGATAGGTCAATAAATCATATTGAATTATTTGTGTTTCCTGATCCTCTCATAATAGATAATAACAGAAAATATAGGTTCCAATAAGAATCAATGCTTAACTCTGACTCTTATTGGAACTTTGTTTTCTACGTAAGGGTTAGAGAATACACGCAAGTGCTTTATGGATTTTAGAGTTCCGAGCAGCAGATAGAAGGCCACGAGAGCGTAGCCCGAGTGTTTATTCTCTAACCGTTTTAGAATATAGTCATACTCACGAGAGTATTCTTTGGCTGCATGTCTGTTGCTTTCCCAAAGGAATGCTGATTTCAAATGCACATACGCTCTGCTATGCAAAGCTGTTTGTGTCTGATTTGGAGTGAATATGAATAAGCACACCGGTACCGTGAATCCGTTTTGGCTAGCGACGATTTAATACAAGCTTGCAACGCTAGAAATTACCGGTGATTGTTGTGGAAATGAAGAGCAGCAAACTCAAAGATTCTCTTAGAACGGCCGAAATTGAAAAACGAGAGATATAATGGACACCAAAGAAAACCCAAGAAAGCACAACGTGGACATTTAATTTATTGAAAGCCGATTGGGCTAACTATCGCAATAATCATGTGGAGACCTTGGACGATGAATATCCGTACGACTCTAGCTACATGGAGAAACTCGTTTGTGATTTCATTTTGAAGAGTAAGTGACTCGCTACGTTTGTGTTTAGCATAGTTATGATCTGGGGCCAATTCATTCAATAAAACTTTTACAACTGTAATTTACAAGTGCAGCTATTGTTCTTGGCAGCTAAGACAATAGCTATGCACTTGTAAATTACAGTTGTAAAAGTTTTATTGAATAGGCGACTTGCATGATGACGTTGTTTTACTACAAGTACCAGAATGCTTTGGGAATTTTCTTTCTTATTCAGATTTTTATTCCCTCATGAGAATAGCAAGACAATTGGTGCTAATTTTCTAACAAAATAAAATGGGCAAAGCATTCTGGTAGTTGTAGTATATGACGCCATCATGCAAGTCGCCTATTGACCCTGTATCAGTATTCATGTTCAAATCAATCTGCTACGAATCCAAATAACTGTCGATTTATTGGATTATGATATAATATTTGAATAGTATTTGAAGATTGCATTAAAGGATTGGTGAGTTTTAGATGCACGCGGGAGGTTGCTAAGCACGAAAGAAGCGAAAGATCGAGTCGTACGAGGCGAAGACTCTTGAGTGCTTAGCAACCGACCAAGCTGTGTGCAAATGTTTTCACCACGCGACGAAGAAACTTTTTCTTAGCGAGTCTCATAATAATAATAATAATAATAATAATAACAATAATGAAGGTTTTCCTAACTTTCCAAATTTTTATCGGGAAAACGTCGTTTGTTTCAGTAAATTATGGATGCGTCGTATTATAGAATTTAACATTCAATCGCAATTACATTGTAACATTTTGTTTCTCGTCACTCCTTATTGTCGCTATGTTATAAAAGAATTGGTTCATGCTTTTAGCTGTGCGTCTATCGAGTTATGGATGCACTTGCTCTCCGCTGCGCCTCGGGAGCAACTCTTACGCTTCTCTCGTGCTCTCCAAACTTCCCGCGTGCATCTATAACTCGATAGACGCACGCTAAGCATGAACCAATTCTTAAATTTAATCATCAATCAATCGCTCAACATCTGCGACCATTGAAGCAAAGTATTAAGGCGGCCTAAAAGCATCATCCTCGAATAACTAAATTCGTACTAAGTCTACTTCCCACGCTTACCGTCTTCACAATGAACCTCCAGCTCATAGTTACGATAAGACGTTTCTCCCCAGCCACGATGAGAACACTGCTCAATGCTGGTCTCGTTTCCACTACAATCTACATTAGACATTAAAAGAGGTCCTTTCCCGTTGGTGCGTACAAGTTCAAACTTAATTCCGCTTTTGTAACCCAACAATCGGCAGATCACGTGATGCACATTGTTATGCTCATATTTGCTATAATACTTGCTCCATTTGAAGACAGACACTGTGCCCCAGACTCCATGGTAGCGAACCTCTACTCGGCCACGATTTGGAGCATCTCCATCTGCGTCCACCAGGCGTACCGCAACGTTGGGATATTTAACTGCAATGGAAATAATCATGGCTTTATGTCGATCAATACCATAAAGTACCTTTATAAATGGAAACTAGCGAGTACACTAGTATGGGCTGCGTCGGTGTACAATGATAAATGCACTGGAAACTAGCAAGTACACTAGTATGGGCTGCGTCGGTGTACACTGAATGATACATTCAATGGAAACTAGCGAGTACACTAGTATGGGCTGCGTCGGTATACAATGATAAATGGAAACTAGTGAGTAAACTAGTAAGGGCTGCGTCGGTGTACAATGATAAATGCACTGGAAACTAGCGAGTACACTAGTATGGGCTGCGTCGGTATACAATGATAAATGGAAACTAGTGAGTACACTAGTAAGGGCTGCGTCGGTGTACAATGATAAATGGAAACTAGTGAGTACACTAGTATGGACTGCGTCGGTGTACAATGATAAATGCACTGGAAACTAGCGAGTACACTAGTATGGGCTGCGTCGGTATACAATGATAAATGGAAACTAGTGAGTACACTAGTAAGGGCTGCGTCGGTATACAATGATAAATGGAAACTAGCGAGTACACTAGTATGGGCTGCGTCGGTGTACAATGATAAATGGAAACTAGCAAGTACACTAGTATGGGCTGCGTCGGTATACAATGATAAATGGAAACTAGTGAGTACACTAGTAAGGGCTGCGTCGGTGTACAATGATAAATGGAAACTAGTGAGTACACTAGTAAGGGCTGCGTCGGTATACAATGATAAATGGAAACTAGCGAGTACACTAGTATGGGCTGCGTCGGTGTACAATGATAAATGGAAACTAGCAAGTACACTAGTATGGGCTGCGTCGGTATACAATGATAAATGGAAACTAGTGAGTACACTAGTAAGGGCTGCGTCGGTGTACAATGATAAATTCAATGGAAACTAGCGAGTACACTAGTATGGGCTGCGTCGGTGTACAATGATAAATTCAATGGAAACTAGCGAGTACACTAGTATGGGCTGCGTCGGTGTACAATGATAAATTCGAAGGTTAAAGAAAATATATAACTCAGTCGCCGAAATATACTACAATAGTTTATATCATCATCAAAATATATTCACTTCTCGTTTTCGCTTTCACTATCACATCTATAATTAAGCTTTATAAAATGGTTTTCCATGTTTTGTGCTCTTATATCAACACGCGGGATGTTGGAAGAACACGAGAAAAGCTTTAAAATTACGAGCCTCCGGCGAGTTATATCCCAAGTCAGTGTTGATATAAGAGCACAAAACATGGAAAACCATTTTATAAAGCTTTTATAAAATAACTGCAAGGATTTCTTTCGTAAAAATCCTTTATTTACGCGAGGTTTTACTGATCAAATTTTCAATTCTCCTGAAAAGCGTCAGAAATCGCCCATCATCCAATCAAATCTCACGAAAGAAATCAAAATGGCAAGCGACTCGACAACTTTCATCAGTGTGCCGTTTCTCCGTTTGGTCAGTTTTGACACGAAAAACGTTTTGAAGAATGCTATTTTCTGTCAGAAAATTACAGAAGAATGCTTGTTACACTTTGTTTTTGTATTCTGTGAACACGAAACACGAAGAAAATTGGAGAAAAGCTGAGCCGAATCACGATCAATGACGAAGAGTCGTCAAACTTTCTGAAATATTTGACAACTTGATGAATGGAGCACGAAATCAGGTAGCCAATATCCACAGTTTTTGTCGTATTTTTGAATCTTTTCATCGCTTTTCTCGACAAGAATGTATTAACGATGGACGTTTCTGAGACATTTCAAGATATTTTTTCTCTTTGACATATTTTACTAGAGATATGAATGTTCAGGTGAACCCACCGTGTAGCTACAAGAATCGCTCTGTTTTCACTCTTTTGTCAGTATAAATACGACTATCTTTTCTTGATATTTTCAGCCGTACACTTGAGAAAATATGTTTAGCTTACAATATGTTTAACTTACAAAATGGTTAGTATGTGATTGAGAAAACTGATCGAGCCGTTATATTTAGTTTTCTTCGTTATTGCGGACAAAAATAATTGGACAATTCGTAGAGTTTGTTTCTTGTCGTGTTTAAAATCATCAAAATCACATCTACATAGAACTTGAACTTAACTAAACAAGAAAAACTGCAATTCTATGGCTTTTGTTTAGTAAATAAAACATGTTTGACAACATAAATTTTTTTTTTGTGGTCGATCAAATCCACTGCATCGCTTCAAGGTCGTTCAAGGTCATCAAAACCATGTTTATGTGCTCTTATATCACATAGCTTTTTAGCCAATCAGAGCGCGCGTTATATCATAGTTATTTTATAACACCGTTTAAAGATTTCTTTTAACTTGTGTATAGTACTATTATTATTATTATTATTATTATTATTATTATTATTATTATTATTATTATTATTATTATTATTATTATTCAGTATTATTCAGTATTATTATTATTATTATTGATATTATTATTATTGATATTATTATTATTAGTACTATTATTATTAGTGGGGCATATCTTCAAACTCTGACTGTTCTTTATGCTTGAAGCCTGAATCTCTTCTGCATGTAGTAGCTGGATGTAAAACATACCTACAACAAGGCCGCTTCACCTGGCGTCATGATTCTGTCCTTAATTTCCTCGCCGGAAAACTTCCAACCATCAACAACTCAACCCTATACGTCGACCTTCCTGGTTTCGCTAGCTCCTCAATCATAACTGGTGACAGCCTACGACCTGGTTTACTCTTGTCCATCTCCAACAAATGTTTATACATACTAGAACTAACAGTTGGATTTGAATCTAATCTTCATAATAATGTACTGCGTAAAAAATGCAAATATCTGGAAACTGTCAACCAACAGAAGAATCAATATAAAGAAGTAAAGTTCGTCAACTTGTCAATCAGCAATTTAGGTGTATTTGCGGAAGAATCCGCAGAATTTATCGAAATGTTAGAATAAATAGGTTTAGAATTGTAAACAACAAAAGTATATTGCTAGAAAAATAAGTAATATTATTATCAGGTCAACATATTATATTTTCTGTTGTAGAAATAAGGACTGGCTTAATCCCGAATTAATGAAGTTTTAAATATCTTCTTTTATTTTATTTTATTTTTATTTTTTTTACATACTTATGTTACTATTTTCTTTTTGTTACAGTGTAGTTATATTTTCGAGTTCAAGTAGTCAATTGTAAATTACCTACATGTAGTGAGATTTGCAATTGTTTGTGTAAAAATACATGAAATAAACTTTCCATTATTATTATTAGTAGTAGTAGTAGTACTATTATTATTATTATTAGTAGTAATAGTAGTAGTAGTAGTAGTAGTAGTAGTAGTAGTAGTAGTAGTAGTAGTAGTAGTAGTAGTAGTAGTAGTAGTAGTAGTAGTAGTAGTAGTAGTAGTAGTAGTAGTAGTAGTAGTACTATTATTATTAGTAGTAGTAGTAATAGTAGTAGTAGTAGTAGTAGTAGTAGTAGTATAGTAGTAGTAGTAGTAGTAGTAGTAGTAGTAGTAGTAGTAGTAGTAGTAGTACTATTATTATTATTATTATTATTATTATTATTATTATTATTAATATTATTATTATTATTGATATTATTATTAGTACCATTAATTAAACAGTTATTGAGTGACAGCTGTTCCATTGTTTGATATGATTATACGTGTATAATTCAAATGAACCGCGATGCATTGTATAACTGAATAGTAGCTTTGAGTCCAATACTGGCATAATTATAAATATTAGCCATTGTTGTATATAGTTGGTCAATGGTTTTTACCCAGGAATTGTATACTGAATTATAATAATATTAATGTTACCTGATGGGTCATCACAAATTACCCCTGCTGACGACCTTCCACAATACCGTGTATCACCCCACCCTGCACGGTCACACTGTTCCAGTGAGGTTTCTTTTCCAGAACAGTATAAGCCGCTTAGCCATTTCTTGCCATCCACGGGGCCTCCTCTAAATGACTCTAAGGTAGCTAAAGCACGTGTGTAGTTTAACATTCGACATATTGCATTGGCATTCTCCATGTGGCAAATAGATCCCCAGGTATTGTTAAACTTGACTTCCACTTTTCCATAGTAAGTAGCGTTTCCTCCGACCAAACGCACTTGCAAGTCCCCTGAGCAAAGAACGAGTTGAAACATTGAGATATGTACTACTTAGAAGAATTAACACGTGTATATGGAGGTATATTGTAAATCAGTAGCTAGAGTCGTTTTCGTATGAGTGGAAAACCTACGGCACGGAGTTAAGCTGAATCTACAAGAGCAAATTTTCCTTGACAAGGAAGACTTGCTCGTGTAGACAACAAAAACATCGCCAATTTTTCATTGTCAAAGAAAACTTGTCAAGGAAAACTTGTTAGTGTAGATGCGGCTTTACGGTCACGGTACGGAATCGAAGACATCCATTCAACCAATCACAGCGCGCACAATCATTGCTCAACCAATCAGAATGCTTGGACACGGTGCCGTCAACGCACGGCACGAATCGTAGGTACCGTAACTACTTCCCATTCATACGAAAACGACTCGAATCAGCAAGGCCTACATCCAATTCTATATACCATCAACAACCACCTTACTACCACCATGATCAACATCATTATTTTTATATCCATCGTCTTTATTATTCGATCTACCGTTAGCGTCATTATCATTTAAGCAGCTATAATCATATATTATCATCCATTATCACCGTACAGTCGAAGCTCTACTTGCGACCACTCTCGTAAGCAACCACCTCTAGCTAGTGACGACCACCTTTACGAAACCCCGTTTGTATTGTCACTCAAAGTAATTGAAAGCTCTCGTAAGCGACCGCGACCACTTTTGGTAATTACCTACTAGTGCGTGGTTCCTTTGTTTTTACTAAAGTTCTCGTAATCGACCACTCAGAATCTGATTCGTATTAGTCAACACTCAATAACTTCTTCAATACGTCTTAGACGCAAAATACTGTTATGTGAAACGTTATTCACATATGCGCATTATAATACTACATATACTGTAGTAATGGGCAGGTACTATTACAATACAGCTAAAAGCCAGCTCTCGTAAGCGGCCAGTCTCTCTTGTTTCAGCGCGTGGTCGCTTACGTGAGCCCATTCTCGTAAACAACCAGCTCTAGTTACGACCACCTTTTCGAATTACCGAGGTGGTCGCTTACGAGAGCTTCGACTGTATTATCATGATCATAGTTGAATGATATATTAAATTACCTGGGTATGAATGACAAGCCACTTTAGCGCTGGAAAGGGAACACATTTCCACCGGTACAGTTAAATTACATTTACGAATATCTGTTTCATCTCCTTTACAATTAAATGTTTTAGTCCATATTGGAGCAAACATGTCATCATCAACCGTCTTTATGTTGTGAATTGTCAGTGCTCCCTTGTAGTTCAGCGTACGGCACAAAACATTAGCTTCTTGGATATGAAAACCGTAGCTACAAATTCCTCTCCAGACTCCATGAATCTGCATTTCAGCGAAACCTTGGTTTGGCGAAGAACCTCCCCTTAGCCGAAAGTTTCCAGTCGGCAAATCTGTTGCGGAAAATAAACAAGGCGCTATTAAGTTTACTCGGGCTTCTGCTTATTAATAAGATAATGGGGAAAACCTATTCTACGAAGAAAAAGATTTATAACTTGGGCCTTCGACAGGAAATCCACGTAAACAAGCATCAAGAGTTCCAGACTTTTGGTACGCACACAATGCATTATGAGATTATTACAAAGGAAAAGTGAGCACCAATTCTAGACACAGGGAGCCCAAGCTATGTTTTTCTCTTGATGCTTGTATAAATATAGTCATGCTAAAAGCAATTAATGGATATATAATGCTAGAATGCGATTGAATGTCACAAGTAAGCACACAAGTAGTCACCCTTACTGAGACAAATGTACGCAGGAAGAAACAAGGAATTCGAGTTACTAGTAAGCACACTTAGTATTTTTCATTTAACTCGCGAACTGTTCACCGCCTTTGCCTATACCTTCATCGTTTTCACATATGACACCAGTTTGCCTGTTCTGAAAGCACTGTTGTACCACCTTTCCTTGATTAGAACAGTCACTTATCCGTGCTTCATTGCCGTTACAATCAACGCCTGTAAACCACTGTTTGGCTGAACCATTTCTTGGCTGGAAAAAGTGGTGATTTTTGGCAGCTTTGAATCCAAGCATTCTACACATGACATTGGCTTCTTCGATGCCCCAGTAAAATAAGGTGTTGTCTTTGATTTGGGTGACTAACTGCCAGCACATTGGGCGCCAAAGTCCATCGACAGTTTGGACCTCCACTAGTCCTGCATGCTTTTGCCCACCAACAAGGCGTACAGCTTTTGGGGAGTCTATCAGTCAATAGGAAGGAATATTTAAACTGTCAAGTCGTTAATTAGACCCTTGGCAGGGTTTACATAGTATAAAACCAAACAAAGACAGTTATGTAATTGCCCCTTGCAGGGCTTACATGGTGTAAAGACAGTTACGTATAAAATACTTGTCCCTTGGGCTTAGATATTCGGCGAATGGTCAAGGCGATACTTTGCGAGACTCCGAGACAAGGCATATTTTTTCGAGCCCGAGACGCTTTTTCACTGATTTCCTTTGTTTTCAAAATTCGAGAATAAGACGGCTTTTTGCGAAAAAACGAGACTTCGTGAATTTTACCGCGAAATTTGACCGAAATCTTGCGAGTCTCTGACTTTCTGCGGGGACCATTCGACACCCCTTAGAGGGTATAGAAAATAGAATCAACGTGACATGCAAAGAGAGAAATGAAAGTTTAGTAAAACTGTTGCACATAAAAGTACTGCATGATCACATGACCCGTATGGATCCGCCAGCGCGCTCTTTTAACAAAGCGTTGCATTTATAGTCGAAGGTTGTTGTAAGAGCGCCCAAGCAGGTCCGACAGGTCATATTGTATCTATTATAATATATCGTGTTGGAGGAGATTTCAATAAAAAAATTGATCCACATGCGTCGACAATCCTGAGTTCTGACTTAGATTTTCACTGAAGACAAGTACGCGTCATTTCCCGGATCTGCTAGCTCGAGTGTGGTGAATCTAATACAAAATCGTCCACATTTGCATACACTTTTTAAAACAGTGATTTTCTCAAGGAAAATCACTCGTATCGAGTTTGTAGTTCTGATACAACACTTTCGCTCATGTTGTAAACGCTACAAAAACCGTCTTCATTGTTTGGTCATACAGTTGAACCTCCGGTTGCGACCACTCTCGTAAGCGACCACCTCTCGTAAGCGGCCAGTTTTCCCAAATACCAAAAGTTCAGTTCCAAGTCAAATCACTATGTAGTTGGAACCTCTCGTAAGCGACCGCCTCTCGTAAGCGACCACAAAGCTTGACATTTTGGGTGGTCGCTTACGGGAGGTTCGACTGTGATAAAATGCTTATTGACTGAGTTACGTCGGGCCGGACTGGAAAATATATGGTTCTTGGTCATCATTTATTGTACGGCATGACCTCGAGCCGAATATACTCACTCAATAAGTACGACATATCATTGACTGAGTTATATCTGGCTCGAGGTCATGACGTTGAACGACGACCTCAATGTGTTCTATCATTATAAAGAAATTAAATTAAATTAAAAACATTTTTATTCGTATGTCACAATAATTAACAAATAGAAAACGTTTCCCGTGTTTACATAGCCTGATATAAACACGAGGAAAGTTTGGGAGAAGTCTCGAGCTCTGTGTAAAACCTCGCCTACAGTTCGGTTTTACACAACAGCTCTCGACTTCTCCCAAACTTCCCTCGTGTTTATATCAGGCTATGTAAACACGGGAAACGTTTTCTATTTGTTTTGTAAAATAACGGTGAAATAAAGCAACTTTATTAGCCGAACCAAACGCTAAATTCTCCTAACATCAAAAATGGATTGAACAGCCAATCAGCGTTCGTTTTATATGAACCGAGCTCGAGCTTGTTGTGATCAAGTAAAACACGTCAAAGCGTCAGTTCAGGTATTCTCTAAAACAATCTTAAAATCAAACGTTTCTTCAACTTTGGTGTTGAAAACATTGCGATATACCAAAACTATGGATTTTTGATGAAAAAAGAACAATAATGGTGACAAACATGGCAAGAAAGTTGAGGATTCTGTTGTGTACGTTTTTGAATAAATTTCCAGTTGAAGTGCGCGCGCCACTGACACCATCGAGCGCGCGCTGGGTTTGTCGTCTTCAGCAATTTTACATAGCCTCATGTAAACATAGTAGCTGACCAATCAGAGCGCGCGTTAGAATTGTGTTATTTAACAAAATGAGTTTTTTTACCCGTATGTTATTCGTATATTACTCGTGTGTATTCGTATGTTACTCGTATGTCACCCGTATCTACTCGTATGCACTCGTGTGTACTCGTATGTTACTCGAATGTCACCCGTATCTACTCGTATGCACTCGTGTGTACTCGTATGTCACTCGAATGTCACCCGTATCTACTCGTATGCACTCGTGTGTACTCGTATGTTACTCGAATGTCACCCGTATCTACTCGTATGCACTCGTGTGTACTCGTATGTTACTCGAATGTCACCCGTATCTAATCGTATGCACTCGTGTAGCTAGTTTTAGTCACGATCAAAGGTACAATGCTTAAACTAGATTATTAGTTGATTATAGCGAATTTATATAAATAGTCGGAAATACAGCAGCAAAATAAATAAAACAGCTGAACCTCCGGTTGCGACCACTCTCGTAAGCGACCACCTCTCGTAAGCGACCAAATCTCCAGTTTTCCAAAATACCAAAAGTTCAGTTCCAAGTCAAATCACTATAGTTGGAACCTCTCGTAAGCGACCGCCTCCCGTAAGCGACCACAAAGCTTGATATTTTGGGCGGTCGCTTACTGGAGGTTCGACTGTATAAATTTGATATGATTGCTGTATTAGTTCATTCGAATAATGCAAATAGATAATGAAACTTACCAGCTTGTATAACTCCTACGACGAGCGCAAACGCCAAGGCGTATATAATAATCTCCATCCTTGCGCACTTATAGTCTTTGGTAGGTAGCAGTGTACTAAGAACGATCCTCATACATACAGTGAAAGTAGTTTGAACAAGCTGATGTCCTCCTGTTGCTTTTATACTGTAGGATTCATGCAAGTGAACGGATGATGTGTCACGTATTTTATTATCGGCAACTGATATTGACGTGAATATGCTCTGTACGTGAGGAAGTGGCCGGGCCGTTTACTTGACACATTTCCAGCTACCGTTCGCGGGTCAGTCATGAAGGAGCTTTGGTGATGTAGTTACCTCGAACAAAGATCGTGTCCTTAATTACGTACCAGGAAATGAAAGACGTAGGCAGTTCGTCTATGGAAGATTGAAAGATAGTCATTCTCAAAAAGGTTGTCCAGATTATGAAAAGACTACAATAAAGTCACGTGATTCATTATGTTTTCAATTTCAGCGCGCGGAACTGCGAGTTGATACCAGTGCCATTACATTCAGTTCTCACAATGCCATGTACTTTTGCATCTCAAATTGAAATTCCACAAGGAAATTGAATACATAATGAATCACGTGACTTTATTGTAGTATTGTAGTCTTTTCATCTGGACAACCTTTTAGAGAATGACTCGGTATTATCTTTCGTATTTCACAATCAAAACCTTCAATGTCTGTACTAAGCAGTAATATCGACAATCATGTCAACGTTTTGACCAGAAACTTCCCACCAATGTTCTGTATTGCCTTTGCGATGACTCTCATGTTACCAGTAACCGTCGCCTGTTGGTCAAACAGTGTCCTCAATTACTAAAGTTTTGGAGCTTTCGTGCAATGAAATTGATATCGAAAAATAAAGAAAATATCTTGTTGCGTTTTTCTTACAATCATTTTAAAATTTACTGGTTTCAGTTGTTGAATGTGTTTTGTATCATCAACACCATCTTGTAGAACGTATCAGTGATACCATAAAAGGTCCTTTATGGAAAATTCGAATGAATCCTAATATATTAAATTACAAATTTGTTGAGCATGTGAATTCCATGAAGCCGCAACGGCTTGATTTCTTTTCGATTAGTTACTCGTATCATTGTTTATAATAATCACAACAGTATAATCAAGCAATTAAAAAAAATAAGCAAGATATGTTGACATCAACGAAACAATAACAAACATGCCTTAGGAAACTTTATAAAATAAAAATATATGATATAACGCGCGCTCTAATTAGCCAAAGGATGCGTATTCCGCGTGCTTTATGAGAGCACACAACGCGCGCAGATATTCAAACATTTTTGTAACGAACAACATTGAAAACTTGCCTTAAAATGGTAATTGTATTTAATAAAAGAAATAGAAAACTTGTCCGCTCAGTGTGCTATGTGAAGATTTATAGCACTTGGGGACTGATCAGAACACTCGAGAAGTGTTGAGAAGCACTCCGCTATGCGTCGTGCTTCTCCTAACATGTCCTAACACTTCTCTCATGTTCTGGTCAGTCCCCGCGCGCTCGTTTTCTATTTCTTCAATACAAGCAACTCAAAAGGTCGAGTGTTTCCTACTTTTAATGAACTACAAATGTCTGCTTTCACAACGATGGTACGTGTGGATACTTGTTTGAAGACATATTGGGTCAAGTGGACTTTATTCACTGGATCACCTGAATAACAACGATGGTACGTGTGGATACTTGATTGAAGACATATTGGGTCAAGTGGACTTTATTCACTGGATCACCTGTAGTGAATAACAATTGATGGTACGTGTGGATACTTGATTGAAGACATATTGGGTCAAGTGGACTTTATTCACTGGATCGCCTGATCGGTGAATATGGGTTGGTTCTGCAACATATGTCAACGTTATGTCTTCATTGTATGTCCATATATAGTACCCATAACCCCCTTTTTGATGTACATTTTATTAAAAATTAACTTCTTTAGAATATATGTTCCAAGAAAAACAATATTCGATTCCGAGCAATTTTTTATTTATTTATTTTTGATCCCACTTGTATTTCTGAAGCCTGTGACGTCACCCAGGGCCGGACCCACTAGAAAGCGGCCTCCCGGTATTCTACATAGGTACACTACGTTCACCGACCTGAATTTCACGGACTCACTGGCACGTACAGATATATTTATACTCGTAACTGCTCTTTTGTTGCTATTATAATGAAGAAGCAAAAGCTACTGTACTTGCGTTAAAATCCCTAGCATGTTTACACTAATACAGAGGACATGCAGGAAGTATCGTTGTGTACGGGTTAACCAACTACGTCATTTTCGTAACCCAGAATTTCGAAATACGAAGACCTACGTGTGCTCCATTATCGGAAACACGCGAGTCCTTTTGATATACACACTTCGGTTTTCAAGAGTCCTTATGACACTGCCGGAAGTCATCGCTTCTTTTCATATTCAGTATTAGGCTAATCCCGAATCCCGAATCCCGAATCCCGAATCCCGAATCCCGAATCCCGAATCCCGAATCCCGAATCCCGAATCCCGAATCCCGAATCCCGAATCCCGAATCCCGAATCCCGAATCCCGAATCGAATCCCATCCCGCATCCAGTATCCCGCATCCCGCATCATCCCGCAAGATTTGACACCTGAGGTCCTAAATATCACAGTGCTTGCATTATATGCGTGAAACAAAACAAAAACGTATTAATCGAGTAATTGACAGTCCGGTTCATTACCACTTTTGGTAATATTTTGTAAACACAGTTCAACCAATCAGAGACGAAGATTAAGGGAGGGGGGGGGGGGGGGGGGGGGGGGGGGGGGGAGGGAGGGGGGGGGGGGGGGGGGGGGGGGGGGGGGGGGGGGGAGGGGGAGGGGAGGGGGTCAAGCGAAAATATAAATTAAACTGAAGTACATATTGCATATTATATATATAATATTAATATACCGAAGTGAAAAACAATCAGAAACTGACAGAAAAAAAAGAAGAATAAGAATTCGAAGGGATTCGCAGGGGCTAGGACCGAAAAGACCAAATGTTCCAATTTGTAGGCAAATCTTTTCCGATGGAACCGTATGTCGCTCCTCTCAACTTCTATGTACGTCCCAGAACCTGAGAGAATCTGCACAAACACTGCATTACCTCTCATGATTCACGTCTCTGACACAAGTCAAATTTCAAGGAAGATGCGTAATCCTCGCCATCTCGACATGCCCCACAACGAAACCAACAGAAATCAACAGTTAAGAGTGATTGTCTGAGAAAACCATGCAAAGTTGAAAGATGGGGGTCGGCCGATTAACCTTAAACTTATAGCATTTAATGTCTATCCGAAATGATTTTAATCATTTCGGATTAAAATCAATGAAACAATTAATTTCCATTCTTAAAAGAATGGTGGTATTTAGAGATTTCTCCGGTCTTTCGTGCCATAGTTAGACCACCCCCCTTGTTTTGGCCTTCGGCGGCCCTGACGTCACACTAAATATATGGCAAGTTTGACACTCGATAAAATACATTTCGATCCATTTATAGGTACCCATATTAATTATTTATGTTGTTTGCCATCTAAATTACATTCTTCAAGGCCAATATCCTGAATTTAAATAAACACGAATTTTTCATCGAATTTTGCAATTACCTTGCACTCGCCAAAATATCGTATGCTAATTTTGAGGCAATTTCGAAATGTTTTTTCTCAGAGGTGCGGCGGTTTATTTAAATTATTTGTTGATATATTGCAAGCCTGACATATTCTGTGTAAAAATCAGCAAACTCCAATTTGAGCCGTTAAAATTCGTTTGCGTGAGACACGCTCAAAGTTGCTATAATCTGGTATTTTTCCCGCCAAAATTGATGAGTTTTTTTTATTCAACTGAATAACATTTCCCAACTCTCATAATATGTTGCGTAACGATAGCCTAATTCAATTCTACACATTATAACACTTCAGGATTTCGTCGAAACTCAAATCAAACTACGATACGATCGATGTCGAAAAATCAACTGAATTTTGTCGCGAAATTAGCCCTACACTGTACTTACCTAGTACTAGGTGAACTAGGTCTTGTTTTCATTACTTACAAATATTTGAATTACAAATATTTGAACCTCCGTCGGCAAAATGCAAAATCTACCAGTCTTCTAATATGGAAAACTCAAATGTTTGACTCTCTTATTTGAAACTATCGGCAAGTTTCTATACGAAATCAACCAATGTTTTGTCACGCAAGGGAGCACGTGTTGTTAATTAAATAATAAATAATGTAACACTTTTTCATCGCGGTAGTTAAAATAGGATATCACAAAACAGTTAGTACAATGGAGATATCAATTTTACCATTTGTATCTAGAGGATATTACATGGTGGGCTGGCGCGAAGATATGAATATTGACTTTGAGTGTTGAAAACAATATTTTACGGATGAGTGCATATATATTTAACAAATCGCAAGCGGTTTTCCATTGTCTGTACTCTTATTGACAATGGATTTGACGTCACAAAATGTTCAAAACTCAAGTGGAACCACTTTTACAATAACAAAGTAAAAAAAACATCCAAAAACAAGGATAAAGTTTGAAAGAAAAACCGTTTCAAGCGCGCGCTGGCTTCGTGCGCGAGCGATTCATCATTGCATGTGTCTGTACTCTTATTGACAATGGCTGAGAGCCAATCAGATTGCGAGATTACGCTAGGTTATTGTAAAAATATTAATCCTCCTAAAATAAGTCTCCGTAATAATATTTATATCAAAACAAAATTCCCATAAGAAGATCCCCCACCCAAATACAAGCCCATGGGGCATTTTAAGGATTGACACGAAAATAAGTCATATGGCATGGTAGTCAAGCTAAATGTTTTCTTAAAATAAAATCTATATATATCGGACTACATATACTGTATGTATAAATAATATTAACATACAGTCGAATACATAGTTTTAGCACTAAAAAAAGTATTGACAGAAGCACTATCTTTAATTAGGGCAGCTATTACAATTATTGTTTCCACTGATATTGTCGAGTTTCTCAGTTGTGGCGTACATGACGCTTAAAATATTATAAACTTGTTTTTTTCCTTATCTTTCTTGATTTGGACCATATGTACGGCAAAAAGGACCTGAGAGAATGTTTTCCATATAGAGTACTAAAGTGTGACGTCACGAAACAATTAATTTTGGCTTTTATAAATTTTTTCCAGTTCAGATAGAATATCATGAAAGAAGTTCACACACCAATTTTTATGACAATCGGTTAAATAGTGGTCAAGATATGGCCGGTTGAATATATAATTTGTCAAAAAATCACTGTATTTTCGGCTCCGTTCTTAAGAGGGCGTGCCTGTTAGAATCGAGAATCTCAAATCAGTTGTGAAATTTCGAATTTGTTTTTATTTCACCAAAACATCCCTTTGGGTGAACTGTTTTAGGAAATCATACTAAAAAATCCCAGCGCGTTTTCAATTTTGAGAAATTTACAAAAGTTTAAAAAATCAATTAAATTTCCGATTTTACCTCATTAATATGCACGAATTATGAGCCAACTTTAAAGCGATGGCGAGAGCTCGCAAATGTTTCAATCAAATTGATTTTGCTCACACATTGCAAACAACTCACTAGCTTCAAGAATTGCTACAAAGCTTTGAACAAAATCCTTTATGAATATGTGGTTTTGACCTTGATCTACACCGTCTTATTTTACGTTCTTGCAACGGCCAAAATAAGGACCAAGTTCAACCCTCCAAAATCGATCCTGGTACCTAACAAATGGGTAAAAAAAATACACTGCATGAAAGCACGCTTATTCTAGTTTTGACAGGCAAAAAGTCAGCTCTGCAAATTAAAACGCGACCGCACAGTGAAATATTAACTCGTGCCATTTGAACGTCTTCAACGAGATATGCGATACGCAACGAAATGTCCAAACTAACCCCAAAGCGAAGTAAAGTACGAGAGAACCCAAAAATCGTTTGTAATACCTTCTAGCTATGCTTTTAGTTGATACACTAAGAAAACGGAAGTTGTTCTCTGTGAAACCGTATCAGATAAACAACGGACGGTCACGCTACAAAAACCGATTTAAAACATCAGTGACAATGTTGTTAGACGAGGCTTGCAAGTTCTAGTTTGCCACTATCGGTTCTAAATAGGTATATTTCTGATATTTGAAAAGATCTACAATGTTGAGAATATCGCATGATAAAAGAGTGAAAACATTGTCGACCTTTCAAAGACAATCGGAAGTAACCGGCTAATTAATGAAATTGATCACGAGCCGTTTTTAACTGCCGCTACGCATTTTAAAACAACCATTTATTCGGTATTCTGTTACTTTGCAACTACATTCAACCAATACGATAAACTTTTGAGATACTTACAACTGACTTCTGTAACTGCATGAGTAGGCCACTCACTAAACATAATGGACTCACCGTATATTTAGGCCAAGACTTGTCACGGTATAATTGTTTGTATCCTGTTGTAGCAGTTTTTGTATCCTAAAATAGCTTACATTGGCCTTTGATCTTCCCTGAATAGCATACTTTTGCGATACTGCCAACCTGTTGCACATATTCTAACGACAAACTGCAGGCCTAGCAGTGATATATGCAATGTTCAGTTAATCCAGTTATCCAGTTAAATTTTGAATAAATTATCTCTGGATCTTTGCACGATGTTTCGTAATTTGAAGTGACATTGCTCAATCCAGTACTGCACTAGTTGGAAATGGCGTTGTGTAGCTTTTCGGCTCGTGTAAAAAGCAACGTGTCTTGTGGAGTTTATAGTCCAGAATATCCAGACCAGTTTCAACCCAGGGGGGTACTCAGGGGTATCAGTGACGGGGAGGTGCGAAGACCTTTTTGGGTTTTGAAATGTGCGGCTTGGGACTTTTGGGGGGCTAGTAATTTTCCGGTGGACTTTTTTTTTCAGAAATAAAGATTCTGGCAAGGACTTTTTGGGGGTTGATAAAATTGATATCCTACCGTTCTCGATTCAGTATGTGGAGAAAAATGGATGTTGGACTTTTTTGGGGTCTTGTTTTTGCGTTATAGACTTTCTTTTTTGGGTTAAAAAGTTTGGCCTCATTCGCACCTCCCCGTCACTGATACCCCTGAGTACCCCCCTGGGAGTTTCAATGTGTTCCTCTGGCAGACTGCAATAGAGATGTGTCGAGACATCTAGAAATGAATGGGATTAGCGAAGATTTGTCCCTGAACAACGAAACTGATGAAGTTGCTGCTTGCAAGAGGAGGTATTGTTTCTTTGTATCGTTTATACAGTACCATTTCACTGATCATGTAGCTGATGAGTCCCATTCGTTGCTGACTATATGTCCTCGACATCGAGCCGAGTGTGGCATTAGATGGCGAACACGCAAAGTGAGATATTCAGTACCGCAACCCTTAATTGCGCACAAATCTGCTACTGTGAAAGGGTTACGCAGAATAAACAACATGCACTCACGTTTGATTCTCGAGAAAACGGGACAACTTATTGCAGTTGGATCGCGTAAGTAACAACGAGAAAATTTACGTGAATCATTTCATGTTTGCCTGAGACAGCATGCAGCTACCTAAATTGCTGAGATCCCTGTTTTCTTATTTGATCTAGCAATATGCTATATGTGCTCAGAGTATTTGAAGGTAATTCAACAATAAGAAGAAACAAGGAAATTGGAAGAAGAAGAACGGAGAGTAGTGGCGATACCGCTAGGTAGCGCACGTGGTGGTAATTATAACCTGAGTTTCAGGTCCAAAGCCCCTTTCCCCTCCCCTCCTTTCCCTTACCTAGGCCTCTCCTATCCTTTTCCTCCCCTCTACTCTTTTTTCCCTCTCCCCTCTCCCCTCTCCTCAGTATCCTTTTCCTCCCATCTCCTTTCCCCTGCCCTCCCCTCCCCCATCCCCTATCCTTTATTCCCCTTTCCTATCCTTTAATTCCTCCCCTCTCCTATCCCTCTCCCCTCTCCTCCCCTCACCTTTTCCTCTCCTATCCTCTCGCTCTTCCCTCTCCTTTCCCTTCCCCTCCCCTATCATTTCCCTCCCCGCCTGTCCTATACTTTCCCTCTCCCCTCTCCTTTCCTCTCCCCTCAGCCTTTTCCTCTCCTCTCCTATATCTCTCTCTCCTCTCCTTTCCCCTCCCCTTCCCCTATCCTTTCCCTCTCCTATCCTTTCCCTCTCCTATCCTTTCCCTCTCCTATCTTTTCCCTCTCCTATCCTTTCCCTCTCCTATCCTTTCCCTCTCCTATCCTTTCCCTCTCCTATCCTTTCCCTCTCCTATCCTTTCCCTCTCCTATCCTTTCCCTCTCCTATCCTTTCCCTCTCCTATCCTTTCCCTCTCCTATCCTTTCCCTCTTCCCTCTTCCATCTCCTTTCCCCCTCCACTCCCCTCCCCTGTCCTTTCCCTCCCCTCTCCTATCCTTTCGCCCTCCTTATTTCCCCTCCCCTCCCCTTTGAGCCTGAAAGTCAGGTTATACTTCTCAACTGCAATAAGTTGTCCCGTTTTCTCGAGAATCAAACGTGAGTGCATGCTGTTTATTCTGCGTAACCCTTTCACAGTAGCAGATTTGTGCGCAATTAAGGGTTGCGGTACTGAACATCTGACTTTGCGTGTTCGCCATCTAATGCCATACTCGGCTTACCCTGGTTCCAGAGTCTCCAAAGTCGGGTCTACGAAGTCGAGTCCGAAGGACGAGATGTTCTTTGCTTGCCTCCCCACTAATAGTAGCCTCTGGAACCAAGGTATACTCGGCTCGATGTCGAGGACATATAGTCAGCAACGAATGGGACTCATCAGCTACATGATCAGTGAAATGGTACTGTATAAACGATACAAAGAAACAATACCTCCTCTTGCAAGCAGCAACTTCATCAGTTTCGTTGTTCAGGGACAAATCTTCGCTAATCCCATTCATTTCTAGATGTCTCGACACATCTCTATTGCAGTCTGCCAGAGGAACACATTGAAACTCCCAGGGGGGTACTCAGGGGTATCAGTGACGGGGAGGTGCGAATGAGGCCAAACTTTTTAACCCAAAAAAGAAAGTCTATAACGCAAAATCAAGACCCCAAAAAAGTCCAACATCCATTTTTCTCCACATTGTGGGGATCAAATAACCACAACATATACATGATGTAATCGGAGACTGAGAGAAGAGAGTGCGTGACATCGTTGTAAAAGCTGTGTGTGAGCTATACGCGAGCTGAGTGACAGCAACTGTGATTGTGAAATACAAAACATTAAAACGTGAATAAATATTGTTCGAATCCATTTCCGACAAAAGTGGCGACCACGAAGGGACCCTCGATCTTCAGATGGCAACAATGGAAGAGTTAGAGAAGTCGCTAACAGCGAAAATCGAACTACTCAAATTTACACACGAGGGAGTCCCGAAGCAGATCGAGAAAGGTAACATCAAAACTATAGAAAGGCTGCTAAAAACGATACAAAGCAAGATCGAAGAGATTCATTACCTGAAGGTAAGAATTCAAGAGTTAAAATTCCAGCAAGGAGATGATGTAGATGCGATCAGAACATGGAGCGACGAGCTGGAAGACCGCATGTTGTCATTTGAGAACGCAGTAATCAATATAGAACAAACGATAATAAACATCAAAGCTACAGAGTCAGAATTAGCTAAGCAAGTGGAAGAGGAGACAGCTAAACAGTTAAGAGACAGGAGACGGGAGGAAGAGCTAAAATTTGAACAAGTCAAGTTAGAACAGAGGCTTAAATACGAAAAACAATTGAAACCTGAAGCTAGCGGCAGTCAGCCAAAGGAACGCATCAACGCTAAATTGCCCAAACTTGTCATCACCAAGTTCAAAGGAACTACTAGTGATTGGCTGCGATTTTGGAATCAATTTGAAGCGGAAATCGATCAAACAGAGGTCAATCAAATTACGAAATTCTCGTACCTAAAAGAGCTTCTCGAACCCAAAATCAGAGGTTTAGTCGACGGCCTACCTTTCAACTCAGAAGGATATGAACGAGCGAAATATATCCTCAAAACCAGATTCGGAAAGACGAGTGAAATTATAAACGCTTACGTCACAGAGCTAATGTCACTTCCGGTCATTAATGGATCCAATGCAGGCAAGATTTACGAGTTCTACGAGAAGCTATTAGCGAATGTACAGGCCTTAGAAACACTAGGCAAGCTAGGAGACGTGAAAGGGTTATGTAAGGATGACGCTAGACAAGCTAGAAGGGATTAGAGGAGACTTAGTTAGACTCGACGACAACTGGCAGGAGTGGGCGTTCCCACAACTAATCGAAGCGCTACGGAAGTGGACGGAAAAGAACCCACCCAAATTGGAGGAAAAATTGTCACAGACACAACCCGATAAATTCAAGAAAGCGCGAAGCTTCCACGCAAAACAAGAAACAACCGTCGCAGCACGGACATGTTCATATTGCGAGATCGCTGAGCATAAATCTTTGAATTGTGACAAGATCACCACTCCGTCCGACCGGAAGCAGCACCTGGCACAAAAGCAACTTTGTTTCAATTGCACCAGACCCAACCACAAGGCCTCTGAGTGCCGCAGCCAAGCAACCTGTCAAAACTGTCGAAGGAAACACCACACGTCAATATGCACCAACAACTCCGAGAAGACTTCCAATGAGAAAATGATGACAGCAACAGGAAAGGGATCCGTTGTGTACCCTGTGGTCGTGGTCAACGTAAACGGTATCCAATGCCGTGCACTTCTGGACACAGGTGCCGGAAGCTCGTATGCATCAGCGGCTCTGCTCAGCAGATTGCAAAAACGACCCTTACGCAGAGAGTGTAGGAGGATCGAGATGATGATGGGATCAACAACCCAGGTGATCGAGTTGTACAAGCTTACCATAAGCAGCCTCCAAGGTGATTTTCAACTCGACGCAGAAGTTACTAAAGTCAACCGTGGAGTGTTACTCAACCTTGAGAATCCTCACTACCGAAGCATCTTGAGCACGTACAAACACCTAGACGGAGTGAGTATGGCCGACACCGACGAGAAGGCAGAGTTACCGGTTCACATGATACTTGGAACAAGTGAGTATGCGAAGATCAAAACAGAGACCCCACCCAAACTCGGAAATCCTGGAGAGCCTATTGCAGAATTGACACGCCTCGGATGGACCATCCTATCACCAGGTAAAGAACCAGATGTTTCCAGCATGTTCCTGACCCAGACTTCCACTACCGACTATGAAAATCTTTGTAAACTGGACGTCCTCGGACTAGAAGACCAGCTTAAGGATCACCACGATAACGTCTACGAAGAGTTTAAGGAACAGCTCGTTAGAAGTCCAGAGGGATGGTATGAGACAGGTCTTCTCTGGAAGGCCAATCATCCTCACCTACCTAACAACAAGACGGGAAGTCTCCAGAGATTGAAAACCTTAGTTCGGAAACTAGAAAGACAACCAATGCTGAACGAATACGACAGAATAATCAAGGATCAGCTATCGGAAGGGATAGTGGAGCCTGCGCATCATCCACCCGAAGGAAAAGAGTTCTACATCCCTCACAAGGCCATCATACGCGAAACAGCAGAGAGCACCAAGGTACGCATAGTATACGACGCATCGGCTCGTGAGAAGGAAAGTGCGCCCTCACTCAACGAGTGTTTGGAAACTGGTCCGCCATTACAAAATCACCTCTGGAGTGTACTGGTTCGGAACCGTTTTCATCCTGTGGCCCTTGCAGGTGACTTGAAGCAAGCTTTTCTCCAAGTACGAATACGGGAAGAAGACCGAGATGTTATGAGGTTCCATTGGCTCAAGGATCTGCAAACCAAGGAGGTGGAAACCTTGAGATTTACACGAGCCCTGTTTGGACTTGCGACATCGCCATTTCTGCTTGGAGCTGTAATCGAGCAACACTTGAATAATTGCAAGCAGAACTACCCTGAAGAGGTGAAGGAGATCAAGCAAAGTCTGTACGTTGACGATCTCATCACCGGGGGAACAACGGTGAGTCAAGTGTATCAGCTAAAAGAGACCGCTAAGACCATATTTCAACAAGCTCACAAGTGGCACAGCAACATACCAGAACTTGAGAAAACAGGGCCTCCCGTCGACACAGATCAAAGCTATGCCAAGGAGCACCTCGGAGTCAAGAAAGGAGAAACCAAGTTACTGGGTTTACCATGGAATAAAGAGAAAGACACCATCCAAGTTAAATTCCAGACCCCACTTACCGCCATCACCAAAAGGGGGATCCTTGGAAACTTAGCGAAGATTTATGATCCTCTCGGTCTAGCATCACCAGTAACAGTAGCTGCAAAGATGCTGTACCGAGATGCATGTGACAGCGGAGCAACATGGGACAAGGAGCTACCAACCGAGCAACAGAGAAACTGGAAGTCCTGGGAACAACATACACCAGAGAAGATAGAGATACCAAGGAGTCTTGTAGAGTTTCAAGAGGAAATCGATTCCATCGAACTGCATGCCTTTGGAGACGCGAGTGGAAAAGGGGTGTCCTCAACTGTGTACGCCATTGTTCATCAACCATCGGGTGACAGTCAAGGCCTCGTAGCCGCCAAGTCTCGATTAGCGAAGAAAGGTCTGACAATACCAAGACTGGAGCTAGTAGCCGGACACATGTCAACAAACTTAGTACATAATGTCAAGGAAGCTTTAGAGGGACACCCAGTGACTGATGTTTACAGTTGGCTCGACAGTACCGTTGCCTTACACTGGATACTTGGAAACGGTGATTACAAACAGTTTGTTAACAACCGCATACGCAAGATCCAGGAGAAAGGATACATCCAGTGGAGACATGTGAGTTCTGGAGAGAACCCAGCAGACTTGGGAAGCAGAGGTGGTCAAGTAGACGAATCATGTGAGCTCTGGTGGAAAGGACCATCGTGGTTGTCCAAGCCAGAGGAGTGGCCTGCAAACATTGTAACTAGTCCAACAAAGGAATCGCAAACAGAAGCCAAAGCAATCAAGCAGGTATTAGCAGTAGCAGTCAAGACAGAGGATGAACTCGACCAAGCAATGCAGAAATGGGACTTCTGGAAAGCGATACGAATCACTGCGTGGGTAACAAGGTTTATAAGGAACTGTAAGAATCAGCGCGATACAAGAAAGTCTGGCCCCTTAACGACTGAGGAGACGAACAAAGCCCTACACAACTGGGTGAAAAGAGTCCAAAACAAAGGTGAATACGCAAGCAAATTCCAAGAGGACAAGCTTCAGCTAAACCTCCAAAAGAAGGTGTGTACGAGTGCAGAGGGCGGATACAAGGCGACTATCCAATATATCTGCCAGACGGAGATATATTCACTGAAAAGCTGGTTGCGCACGCCCACTTGCAGACCCTCCATGGGGGAGTAGGACTCACCATGAGTCACGTCAGAGCAAAATACTGGATACCAAGACTAAGGCGTATGGCGAGACGTATCATCAGGAATTGTCACGGATGCAAGAGGTTTCAAGCGATAGCACTATCAAGCCCGCCCACGGGGAACCTACCAACCGACAGGACCGGAGGGTCAACCCCCTTCCAAGTAGTAGGAGTCGATTATGCTGGTCCTATCATTTACAAGCTTAAAAACGGCAAAGAGGGTAAGGCCTACATACTGCTGTATGCATGTAGTCTCACAAGAGCCCTTCACCTGGACCTTGTACCAGACCAAACAACTGAAGAGTTCATCAGGAGGTTCAAATGCTTCATAGCAAGACGTGGCAAACCACAGAAGATATACTCAGACAATGGCAGAACATTCGTCGCTGCAGCCAAGTGGCTAAAGAAGTTAACTAAAGAAACGACGAATCGTTCAACAACTGGTTGGCTAACGAAGGAATCAGATGGCAATTCAACTTGAGCCGAGCACCGTGGTGGGGTGGTCAGTTTGAAAGGATGGTTGGACTGACAAAGCAAGCCCTGTACAAGTCCATTGGAAAAGGAAACCTGCGGTGGAGTGAGCTTGAGGAAGTACTGCTGGACATCGAAAACAGACCACTCAGCTACGTTGAGGACGATGTTCAAATGCCACTCTTAACCCCTAGTGCAATGCTATTTGGTCAACCCAGTCAGTTACCGGAACAAGAACCTGACACCATCGAAGACGTCGATCTGAGGAAACGAGCCAGATATCTGAGGAAATGCAAAGATGCGCTGTGGACAAGATGGCAAACGGAGTACCTGAAGGCCCTCAGAGAGAGACACAACATGAAAAGCAACGCAAGAGAAACGACACTGAAACCAGGAGATGTCATGATCATCAAAAGCGATGAACGGAACCGCAGAAAGTGGAAGTTGGGGATCGTCGATCAGCTGTTCGAAGGACGAGATGGTGTAGTGAGAGGAGTACGTTTGAGATCTGGCAAGTCCTACCTAGAGCGACCGATTCAACATCTGTACCCGCTAGAGGTGGCCTGCGACAGCACAGAGAGGAGAGGTAATCTGAATGCTGAAGCCCCAACGTTTCGACCAAGGAGAGAAGCGGCAGCGTCTGCCCGCGAGAACATTCGCGCAATTGCACGAGATGTACTTGAAGACTAGACACTAGTTATAGTCATATACTTGTTACAGTTGAAATTTAAATTCAAATTGATCATTGATATTTGCTACATAAATGAGACAAATAAGGGGAGTGTGTGGGGATCAAATAACCACAACATATACATGATGTAATCGGAGACTGAGAGAAGAGAGTGCGTGACATCGTTGTAAAAGCTGTGTGTGAGCTATACGCGAGCTGAGTGACAGCAACTGTGATTGTGAAATACAAAACATTAAAACGTGAATAAATATTGTTCGAATCCATTTCCGACAACATACTGAATCGAGAACGGTAGGATATCAATTTTATCAACCCCCAAAAAGTCCTTGCCAGAATCTTTATTTCTGAAAAAAAAAGTCCACCGGAAAATTACTAGCCCCCCAAAAGTCCCAAGCCGCACATTTCAAACCCAAAAAGGTCTTCGCACCTCCCCGTCACTGATACCCCTGAGTACCCCCCTGGGTTGAAACTGGTCTGGATATTCTGGACTATAAACTCCACAAGACACGTTGCTTTTTACACGAGCCGAAAAGCTACACAACGCCATTTCCAACTAGTGCAGTACTGGATTGAGCAATGTCACTTCAAATTACGAAACATCGTGCAAAGATCCAGAGATAATTTATTCAAAATTTAACTGGATAACTGGATTAACTGAACATTGCATATATCACTGCTAGGCCTGCAGTTTGTCGTTAGAATATGTGCAACAGGTTGGCAGTATCGCAAAAGTATGCTATTCAGGGAAGATCAAAGGCCAATGTAAGCTATTTTAGGATACAAAAACTGCTACAACAGGATACAAACAATTATACCGTGACAAGTCTTGGCCTAAATATACGGTGAGTCCATTATGTTTAGTGAGTGGCCTACTCATGCAGTTACAGAAGTCAGTTGTAAGTATCTCAAAAGTTTATCGTATTGGTTGAATGTAGTTGCAAAGTAACAGAATACCGAATAAATGGTTGTTTTAAAATGCGTAGCGGCAGTTAAACGGCTCGTGATCAATTTCATTAATTAGCCGGTTACTTCCGATTGTCTTTGAAAGGTCGACAATGTTTTCACTCTTTTATCATGCGATATTCTCAACATTGTAGATCTTTTCAAATATCAGAAATATACCTATTTAGAACCGATAGTGGCAAACTAGAACTTGCAAGCCTCGTCTAACAACATTGTCACTGATGTTTTAAATCGGTTTTTGTAGCGTGACCGTCCGTTGTTTATCTGATACGGTTTCACAGAGAACAACTTCCGTTTTCTTAGTGTATCAACTAAAAGCATAGCTAGAAGGTATTACAAACGATTTTTGGGTTCTCTCGTACTTTACTTCGCTTTGGGGTTAGTTTGGACATTTCGTTGCGTATCGCATATCTCGTTGAAGACGTTCAAATGGCACGAGTTAATATTTCACTGCGCGGTCGCGTTTTAATTTGCAGAGCTGACTTTTTGCCTGTCAAAACTAGAATAAGCGTGCTTTCATGCAGTGTAATTTTTTTACCCATTTGTTAGGTACCAGGATCGATTTTGGAAGGTTGAACTTGGTCCTTATTTTGGCCGTAAAATAAGACGGTGTAGATCAAGGTCAAAACCACATATTCATAAAGGATTTTGTTCAAAGCTTTGTAGCAATTCTTGAAGCTAGTGAGTTGTTTGCAATGTGTGAGCAACATCAATTTGATTGAAACATTTGCGAGCTCTCGCCATCGCTTTAAAGTTGGCTCATAATTCGTGCATATTAATGAGGTAAAATCGGAAATTTAATTGATTTTTTAAACTTTTGTAAATTTCTCAAAATTGAAAACGCGCTGGGATTTTTTAGTATGATTTCCTAAAACAGTTCACCCAAAGGGATGTTTTGGTGAAATAAAAACAAATTCGAAATTTCACAACTGATTTGAGATTCTCGATTCTAACAGGCACGCCCTCTTAAAGACTCCGTGTCGACCGGCATGCAACGCGCGCGCAATGTTTTTGTTTTGATCCCCGCCATTCGCTCTTCTCATCGACAATATTTCCTTTTCCGAGCTGATACATAGCAAAGGAACTGTAAAATGATAAGAAAATGAACACATTCAGTTCCGCTGAGAAGGAAAAGCGAGAGGAAATAACAACACAGCGCAGTACTATACACAGCGAAGGTTCATATTATAGTGCTTACTTACTGTAAAATAACTTCAGCAAATTCGCTGTCTGTTCGGCGATTATATCCTAGTTCACTCTTCTTGGATCTCCATAGATCTCGGATAGATTTCCTAACGTAAATAACTTTTAACTCTTCCGGTCTTTTGGGCCTACCAACAGGTCTGCTCCTCTTCCTCGTCGCTGACATGACGGGAGAAACATGGACGTGAAAATAGCAAAAAATCGATAGAGATACAAACACAAGAAATCGAATTTCGTATGATACGTTATTATCGCTCTGGGCGCGCGTTGCATGCCGGTCGACACGGAGTCTTTAACTTTAGGAACGGAGCCGAAAATACAGTGATTTGTTAAGGCAAATTATATATTCAACCGGCCATATCTTGACCGCTATTTAACCGATTGTCATAAAAATTGGTGTGTGAACTTCTTTCATGATATTCTATCTGAACTGGAAATCAAAAATTTATAAAAGCCAAAATTATTTTTTATGACGTCATGACTTTAGTACTCTATTGTACAGTGTTATTATAAATCATTTCTAGGAATTTCAAAATCTCTGTTTGTAAGAAAGGAGGATATTCATGGTATCCCGTGATGCTCTGCTTTGTTTTGTCACGCTTCGCGCGTAACGAAAACAAAAATGGCGGAAGGAATTGTACGTTTTTAGAAACATTTCAGGACGAAATTTCATGGACTTATAGACTACTAATGGTAAGTACATGCATGCACATGTGTTATCTGTATATTGAATTGATCAATTTTAGTTTCTTTTGGGGAAAAATACGAAAGTAAAAGGGTTTTATGAGTGAAATAACGAAAAGGTTAATCCGGGTCAAGTTGCTTTTCGCCTTCGGCTACGTCAACATACCATGAATAAAATAGTTTCTTAAGAGGCTATTTGTGGAGCTTTTTCATAACACAGTACCTAAAATTAAAGTTGAGATCCCAGATGTTACACTAATGTCGATAAGACCCTAAGAGACCCACGATTTATCCAGTTTTGAACACAGCAAAAAGACGATATTTTATAAACATTCATATACGAGAAGTATCGTATTACATAAAATGTGCTGCTTCTGGTAATATTTATTTACCTTTGGGTTAATCTCCTGAATCATTTCTGAATTTCGTTTTGAATCTCCAATCTCTCTAGCTAGTCGTTCTGACATACATGTACGATAAGTGAGGTATACATGATCTGTTATTAATATTTCAATGACCTGATTTGTTGAATTTTGTCTTTGAACTAATCCAAAGTTTGTTTCTATCAGAGTTGCTGATTTGGTTGCTTGTAGCAACCAAAATTCGCCAGCTCATAGGGAAAGTAGTTCAATCAATATTAATGGTTATTCATATTTTTCAATGACTCCATTTTATACATGTTAAATCTTACCGAATTGTATATACTATTTTCATTTTCTATCAGGTGAAACGCCTTTTAAAATTACATTCCTCCCCAAAACAATTAAATTTCTCCCCAGTAAATGATTTTTGATATTTGTAGTCCTGCATGTTTGTCCATGAAGCACTAAATAAGACTTTTTCAACTTGATTCATATTTTATTTTGAACCAGCGAATGAATAGAATGTTATTTTATCCTACAGTACTGTACTGTAGATAGAAAATCAGTAATAATAATAATTTATACAAATGTACATGTACAACAAATAATAATAACATATTATTGATGTTATTAAACCTCAACAGGGAATTTTCCAAACAACGGATGGACAATAATTAATATACTTTTGCATTGCCATTCACAAAATAACACAATTCTAATGCGCTCTCTGATTGGTTAGCTACTGAGAAAACAAACCCAGTACACTAATGCTTTGTCGTATTTTACTTGATCACCACAGGCACAAGTTTGGTTCAGATAAAACGAACGCTGATTGGCTGTTCAAACCATTTTTGAAGTAAGGAGAAGTTAGCATTTGATTTGGCTACTAAAGTTGCATAAATTCATCTTCAATATAATTTTGTGTCTCGTTATTTTACAAAACAAATAGAAAATGTTTTCCCATGTTTACATAGTCTGCCATAATCACTCTACCATCATTTGATGCCAAGCCTGACATAGATGACCAAGATGATGACATACATCACCTTCGCTTAATACATCATCTCAGACTCAATAGAAGGGAAGATACTTCAATATTATTTTGCTCCTGGAAGAGTATTCCTTCCATCCTGCAACCATAAGGCAACACCTCAGTCCCCCCCCCCGGGGGGGGGACTCCCTTATAAAAGGGGGTAGGGATACGTGCTCGTCGGAAAAATTTGAAAATGACTCCTAAAAGGGACCTGAGTCTTGTCTTGGTGGACGTGGCAGCGAATATTTTTACCCCTAAAAGGGACCAATTTAAAAAGTCATTTTAATAGTATAAAAGACACTGACTGGAAGCAGTGAGCTGGTGCTCAAAAGCGTCACAAAATGATTTTTTTTTGAAAATACAAAATATGCAATTTCGTTCATGTAAAATTGTAGACAATAACGAAGAACATCAGAATCGATATTTTTCATTTATTGTTATTAAAATAACATCCATTATTCTGGCCATCAATGGAATAATCCGCGTGTGGCCTGGTAACGAGTCTAAACACATCTTTATTCTATTTGTGAAAAAATGCTATAAATTTTAGCATGATCATAAAATATTAGTGTTAAATACGAGAATTAAGGTAATTCCCTTGTTTTGCATTGCGCACGCTCAATTGCGCACGATTCTGAAGCTCGCGTGAGCTTGCGCACATTGGAGACCATTGGAAATCGTTAAATATTTCAAGTGTAACTGACGTTTTTTCAAAATAAATTGAAAACGAGAATGGTGGCCCCCATTTTTTTGAGTTCTTTAATAATCGGTGCTGCGTATTATATATCGAAATATGAAGGAACGTTTATTGGATAAATTTTCAAACATTTAGATGAGAATAGTTAAAGCGTACGATTTCTGGACGCACATACTTGCATGTTTCGTTAATATTTCAACAATCATAGTCATTCAATTACTTTGATTGATTTAGTAGAAGTAAACTTAGAAATATAGGTAATCTATGTTATAAGGAAGTTCTTTGGACCGAGAAAAAAGGTTTTTCATTACAACTTCCGGTTGCTACCACATTTGGCTATACACCTATAAATTGATATATTTGAAGAGCATCTAGCGCGAAAACGAGAATGGTGACCCCCTCTTTTTATTGCAGTTTTTAAATGTCCATTACATAATTAATGTCCATGCAAAGTTTCAGAACAAAGTTATTGGCAAAACTTATTTTAAGGAATTATAAAGAGCCGAAAAGGTTTTGCGTGACTACGTGTTGTATCATGCAAATCATTGGCCTTTGTGTCGACAAAAAATTCAGGAAACTTCCTAGGGGAACAGAAAAATAAAATTAACCAGTGTAAGATATTTTTTACCGCCATACTATTATATGCTGAATGGACAACTTGCTCCCAAAGATCTGTTGAAATCCTGATTGAAGTACTGGCATTAAAGCGCGAAATTTGAAAGACAAATGATGTTTTGATTGTATTTGTTTGTCTGTCGACAGATGCATTCAGTCAACTTTGATGTTATATAATTACTGAAGTATAAGTTTTATTTTAAACAGAGGAACGCCAAATTGTTAATAAATTAATGGACTTTATATTCTTCTGTATAGTTTCTGATTTTCTATCTGGATTTGATTTTTTTTTCCGTCAAAACATATAGTTATGTAGAAAATCGGAACAAAAGGGGACACCTAATCTTTCATTGAAAACTTCCGCAATAATCTACGAACCAAAACGTCTTTAAGGAATTAACACTAAATATGTTTTTCTCTCGTATCTCTACTTATTCTAGCAGCAGCACGTTTTTATTCGACACTATTATAAAGACGAAATTCAGTGAGACAGCCGTGTACAGCTCTATATATGTGACGGGGGACATGCTAATTTTATACAGTCCTTCCTAATTGCATATCCAGATTTCACTCTAAATACAGTTTTATAGTTTTGTTTTTGCTTACTAAGCGATAATTTTATCATTTCTTGTCAAAATTGTGCTGAAATAATTGTCATTTCTCTACCCGATTACAGTAAGATCATCATGACAATTCAAACGTTCCACATAAGTTGACTTTGAGCACCAGCTCACTGCTCCCAGTCACTAGCATCAAACGCCTTCCACTCTTACAAGTTTAAGACAACGTTGTCATATAAATCTTTAAGCTATTTTTAAAGAACGTTTTTAAATATCGCTGTTGATTGAATACCCTAAAAGGGACCGGAAAACTCTATTGGTGGCCATTTTTATTTCTGACACCCTAAGTGGGACCAAAACACGAAAAAAAACACTAAAAGGGACGACGAGCATCCCCGCCACTTTGGTATCGGAGTCCCCCCCCCCCCCCCCCCCCAATATCAGAATAACATGGGGATTACTGGTGATATAAATGACATTTGTATTTATAATTCAGTATTATTACATGTCTGCTGTACGCCTATTATCGAAATATTGTATTTTATTATATTTTTTGTCAAAGAACGCACGAAATATGCACAAGAACGCGCGAAATATGAGACCGTATTTTGGGTAGTTACTTCAAACTGGCTTTCCAATCATTCATGCAGAATCGTGTGATGAAAATTAACCAATCAGCGTGCGAGAAATTGACAGTTTTGGCTAGCGCGCGCTCGTACAGAAATTTCACTGTAATTTGTTGTTTTTCTTTCACCAAAATAGCTAGTTTCTTTGACAAAATATATAATAAACAACTTATTAGTCGGTTAAGCATCTAATACGGCTGTGAATTCTTACTCGTCATGTATTTTGGCTCGCCTAAAGGCTCGCCAAAATACCAAATGACTCGTAAAAATACACAGCCGTATTAGATGCTTAACCGACTAATAACCTCTATGTATATTAAACAAGACATATAGGCCATTAAAAAAATTGTCAGTGGTTAACATTGTACATATTATTATATATAAATAATTATATATATTTTTTTCAAGTAGTACTCATAGGCTTTAATTAGCATTCTAAGTGCTCTGATCATTGCTATGGATAGTGGCACTATATAAAATCAGAAGTACATAACTAGAAGTGTCCATCTGTATAATAGATCTGTCATACATCAGATTAGCGAGTGAGCTATTTTTAGAACTGAGTTCAAGCACGCACTCGATGATGTGTTGGCAACAGTGCGCGCATTTCACTGCTAAAATGTATTCAAAAACCAGTCAAATCCTTTTCTGTTTTGCCATTTTTCTTGCTCCTTCATGATCAAAAATGCATAGTTTCGATTCTTATCAATGTGGATAGTAGCTGAGTGTCAAGAAAAGTTTAATTCTACTGAGAATAAATAGAAATATGTCATTGTTGTTTATCATTTTGCTTGTTACGGATTAATTGCAATTGGACTTCAATTAATCAGTCAAAAGTTTGAAATTTCATGCATTTTTAATCATGAAGGAGCAAGAAAAATGACAAAACAGAAGAGGATTTGACTGGTTTTTGAATACATTTTAGCAGTGAAATGCGCACGCTGTTGCCAACGCCACAGCACATCATCGAGCGCGCGCTTGAACTCAGTTCTAAAAATAGCTCACTGGCTAATCTGATGTATGACAGATCTATTATACAGATGGACACTTCTAGTTATGTACTTCTGATAAAATGTATTATTATTATTATTAAGATGATGAAAAATATGTGTTTGTATTCTGTCCTTCATGGTGATTATAAGGTAAAGATTTAGATAATAAATTAATTTCATAATAGTTGTACAATATAATATATTAATTATTGTATTAAAAGTTATTCTTCGACAACAAAATCAGAACACTGATTTGCTTTTGTGGATTAGAGAGGATCTGAAATGCAATAAACAAAAAGATAGGTCATTTAGAGCACAATTAATTAAACAGAAACTGAATCTTAAACAAGTTTTGAAGTCGGAAAAACACATGCATGTATCTGCATGTAGTGATGTACGCAGATTCATCATTAAGTACATGATCATTCAGACGACTGATTGATGCATTCTAAACCAGTAAAGTATCAAGGTTTACATAAAAGAACTAATATTACTTTAAACATATTGGAATATGATAAAATATCCACACATTAACTTACTTAAGCTTACCTCAATATTACGACCAAGCGATTACTTCGATAATCCGATAATAGCTGATAATGCAGGGCGATCTTTCACGTAGCTTATATCAGGAAAGCTTACATGGCTGCCAATTAGTTTTAAAGACATGAATGGCAAAGACTTGACGCTAAAATCATGTAGAAATTCGAAATTCACGCAGTATAAAGTACAAGAGTTGAGTTCCCACATCTGACAGTTTGGCATCCATTTTGAATTTCCCGCAAGCCGCGCAAAGGATTCTGGGGTATTTATACGATAATATGTGTATCGCGCAAAGCATCATGGGATACCATGAATATCCTCCTTTGTTTGTAAGTGTATAAATATATTTTTAAGGTTAAATATTTCATTCCATTTCATTTTAGTAGCTAAGCTTAGCTTATCTTCATGGACAAGTTGACATATGCCGGCTATGGCTGACTACGTACAATCGTATTTTGGGGTGAAACTGGTAAATGCCAAGATGCTGAAGTGCGTAACGCCGGCAACCAGGACGTTCAACCAGCATCTAGTAGTACGTCGTTGAAAACCATGAAAAATTCGTTGATGGTGACTGTGAAGAGATGAGTAGAGGACACCACAACAGATCAGCCAAACCATGATTTGATACATTCTTCGTAAAATTTAGGAATCCGTAAAGAGAGTTTGTTTGGGTCGTAATTACATTCGAAAAGGAATGATCCACCTAAACTATTTAGGTGGTGGTCTAAAATCGTTTTCCATGAGCTCTTCCACATATTTCTAGCCTCCTAAAGCAGACCCGTGTCCAGGCTTCAGTTTTACTTCGCTGGCCACTGGGTCTGCTCAGTTGAACCATACATTCCTTTCCAATTGTTATACGCCCATTGAACTAGCCAATGAAATCACTCGTATTATCAGTGCCAAAACAGTTCCCACACTTTGAGTTATTTTTAGAGATATCGTGTTGCAAAGCTCTAGCTTGTTTTTAAAAATTCATAATCTGATCAATGATGTTTTTAAAAACCCGGTTAAATGACCACAGATAATGATAACACTACAAAGAAAATCATCAACGAGGACTTGTGCTTTATTTGTGCCAAAAGTGAGTCAAAGGAGAGGAAAACCCGGAAATACGAACGAACGAAAGTTAATTTACTGGCACTCTTGTCCCGTACTTTGGATATCAACATACAAGAATATTTTGAATACGGTAACTCTTTGTCTGTCTGCAGAAGTTGCTTTGCTAAAGTGAATAAATGACCAGAATCGTGTGTACCGTTGTCATAGATCAGTTTCAATGCTTGCCTATACCCGGGCCTATATCAGTAATGACTTTCCATGACCAGTCGGAAGTTGACGAACAAATCTTTTTGTTCAAAATAAATCGCTCGGATCGATTGACTTTTGCTGGTGGATATTCAACTGTTGAATTTTGTAAACATCACCTAGCTTGAAAACACTCTTCAAACTCCAGTACGAACTGTCAGTTCACGTGATGTTTGTTTGTGGAAGTCCATAGAGGTCAAAGTCCGCACCACCACAGATTTAAGAGGTTCGTTCTGATTGGCTAATCCACTGGAAAGGAATGTATCGCTCATTTGAGCAGACCCTGTGGCCAGCGAAGTAAAACTGAAGCCTGGACACGGGTCTGCTTTAGGAGGCTACATATTTCTTGATACACATAACTCGTTGAGAAAAAAATGCTGACTCCACATCCGGCATTTTCAGAACCCCCCCATTCTCGAAGTCACTTAAGCTTATTAGAGCATGACGTTTAACTTTACCCTTTCCATTCCATACAAAGTCATAAAGAAGGCTATTTATTTCCTTTAAGGTAGGTTGATCAACTGAAACTAGCGAGGTGCAAAACAAAATCTTGGGAATAGCAAAGGATTTAATAAATTAACTTGTATTTTACCCATAATGGTGAGACCCCTCCATTTCCAGTTTCGAAACAATCTTTTAAGTTTATTTATCATTGACTCATAATTTCATTTCTTGAAGAGAAGATTATCGTAACTAAAGAAGGCCCGATATGAGAGAGGGGCCAAAGTTAAATTCTCTTAGAGTCTTGTTTAGAAAGTCCCAGTTTACTGAATCGAACGCTTTTTCAAAATCTATAGTAACAAGTAAAGCATCTATATGTTTTGTTTTCGTGTAGTCAAGAACGTCGTCACACAATGATTCGCACGGCATCAAAAATTGTTCTTCCATGCACAAAGGCATGCTGATTATGGTGAATTATAGCAGGCAAAACTTTCTCTAATCTTCTGGCAATTGTTTTGGACCCGATTTTGGCATCAACGTTAATCAGTGAAATTGGTCTCCAATTTTTAATAAGACATCTGTACTCTTTGCCTTTTTTCTCGATTAAAGTAATTACAGCTTTAATTTTTCTCTGTGACGTTGATAGTTCACCGTGCTTGTAACTATGGTTCAAAGATTCCACTAGCATTTTCCCTACCAGCGGCCAGAACGTTTTGTAAAATTCAGCAGAAATACCGTCGTTACCGGGCGATTTGTTGTCGTGGAAGGTTTTTAAAGTTGCGAGGCATTCGTTTATAGACAATTCTCCTTCGCAAGATCTTTTCATTTCCTCTGACAGTTTAGGGATGTTCCCGCTTAGGAGAGTGGAGCTCGGATCACGAACACCAGCTAGGGTTTTATCTTCATATAAGTTTTCATAAAAAGCCTGGATTTCTTGCATGATTATCGTTGGATCCGTAATAGTTTTCTTGTTCAGTTAAATATAATTTACGTATTGCTGTTTTTTTATTGCTGTGATTACTCGTGCCCAGGAGGCCTAAGGCCGGGCACGAGTTTAAAAACACTGCTCGCCTTTTTTTGTGTGTGTGTTCAGGTCGCGAATAATAATAATAATAATAATAATAATAATAATAATAATAATAATAATAATAATAATAATAATAATAATAATAATAATAATAATAATAATAACTAGACGCTCTAGTAGCGTTAAGTCGGGCTTCTTAGAGCAAGCAGTGGTTGCTGCGATCGGTAATATCGACTGAACCTATTGGCTCTCGACCATTATATCCATTATCAATGAAATATTGTCAATGGCAATAAAGCTCGAGCAAGAGCCCGCGCGCCCTAGACTAATGCATCAAACAAGTAGCAAGGTAATTCATTAACGCACTATGGTTTAGAATGATCATAAAGTATTGTATATGTACAATAATCAAATCTCCCAGCACAAGAATAGCTTTTTCTAGCTAGAATATCACAATCATCAAGAGTATTTACCATGTCAGTTCTACTGAATACATGAAATTCCATACACAGGACGTGACGAGATAAACGGCGATCGCTTCTACAAAAATTAAAGATATTTAAGCTTACAAAGGCTTCAATAGCACTATACACGTAATGAAGTAATTCTATGCTCAAACGGGTCAAATAGTTCGCTCTTGTTAATGTTTATGTTGGTGCCCATGCGTCTTTCATTATGAACTTCATTTCAGAACGCAATTGCACCAGGGCACGAGTGAACGTTCACTGAGCGTTTTGTTGAACTAAATATAGATATCTTATAGTGCGATTAAAACAGTGTTTGGTTGCTCGTCGTTGCGCGACTCGAGCTCGATAGAACTTGCTTTCCTTGCAATTTCAGTACTGCGATTTCACAAACTCAGCGAGTCATGAATGACAATTAATGACATAGTTTATTTGTTACCATAAATATATCCATACAAATACAAATACCGTACACATATAAAAAACTCCATGCCATACGCGCTATTTCAACTCTCTTTAGACCATCTAAAAAACTCCATACGCGCTATTTCAACTCTCTTTAGACCATCTAAAAATCTCCATACGCGCTATTTCAACTCTCTTTAGACCATCTAAAAAACTCCATATGCGCTATTTCAACTCTCTTTAGACCATCTAAAAATCTCCATACGCGTTATTTCGACTCTCTTTAGACCATCTAAAAAACTCCATACGCGCTATTTCGATTCTCTTTAGACCATGCATTCACATATTGAATCTAATAATTATGTACATAGTTCTCAAAGGAACGTTCAAGTTTTCGTTTTACAAAAAACTGAATGTAACTTACATTTAAGCTTATAACAATAACTCAAATTATAAAAAAAAAAACTTAATAAACTTTATTTACCGTGGTCAGAACACTTGCTAATTGGTCTTTAATACTGCCACAACACGGAAATTATAAAATCTGAAATTGAAATACGTATAAGCAATATTGGTCTCCTTGATTGGTCCGAAGAACCGACATATAAGTATAAGCTTAATATCTTTTAGCAATTATTTACATGCGTGAAATGTGTAAGCTCACATAAGCTTTTAAAAGTAAATGAGTTTAAATCATCCAGCATATACATGACATGCATATGTACATCCATGAAGTTGACACACAAATAATAAAGTTATATTCATTCATGTTTGTTTCTTCTAAGTCAGTAAAATGTTTTGTTCTTTTAAGTTATATCCAAGCTATCGTATCGCTCGATTATAAATCGATCCGAAGGGCAAAGGTTTTACATGTACATGTACATCTTCGACGCGTCGAAAACTCCTCTTTATAGTACAACTTCGGTATTGTAAGTCATATAAGCTTACTAGTAAAACTTACAGTATATACGTAAGCTTACATGCAACAGGCGTATGTACACGCGATCAGAGTTTAGTTTTAGCCACACTAAAATGACTTACCATATAAATTGTGTAGTTCCAAATTCCACGAAATGGACACAAACTAGAACTCCCATGGCTGAAAGCTCCAACAAGTATTTACAAATGCTAATGAAGGTGAAAAACACGAACTGTACGAGTAACTTCGCGTCCCTTCGCGTCTACGCATAAGAGACGCCATTGTTATCTGTATATTCATAACGACTTTGCGTCCGTTGTCACGGTAACCTAGCGTCCAGGCTCTCTTCGCCAAAAACTTCGCGGGAGTCAATTTTTTGATTAAGAGCCTTGCCTTAACTATGCTGAGCACCAAGCTCTTCAAGTATGTATATTTTCATTAAACCTTACACTTTATAATAAAGAGTTAATTATTACATAATATTATTTTTTGAAGAGTTTTAAAATTTGACTCCTTCGTCCAAAATAACTCTTTGAGGAGTCAATGAAAATTACTCTTAGAAGAGTCATTTTGACTCCAAGGGCCAAAATAACTCTTCGTGGGGTCTATCAAAATTACTCTTTGAAGGGCCATTTTGACTCTTCGGAAAGAGTAGTTCCATTTTAACCCTTTCGAAGAGTCGCTATAGATGACTCTTGAAGGGGTTGAAATGACCCTATCACAAGATCTGTTATAACCCCTTGAAGAGTCGCTTCAAGGAAGGGTCAAAATGACCCTTTTGAAGGGGTCGTCCTGGGGTCACAAAAACGACCCCTTTCAAGGGGTCAAAACGACTCCTTTGTTTTTACAGTGATACATGTGAGGAAAAATCTCTTACCCGTATTAAAAGAGGCTCAGCGACAAAAGAAGAGAGCCTTTCTCAAGCACGATCAACTTATCATCGAAGGGCAGATCTATAAACGGTATGGAGTATTTCCGACCATATACACAACCTTGAACGATCGCTTTAATCGTTAACAACTATGAACAGCTTCTTGCAAGATTAGTTAAATGCTCCTCTCAGGGCTCTAGCCCAACATTTCTTGTCAGTAGCTTTATTTAGATCATCGAAGCGCCGTCACGAATTGACATAATCAACTATTTCAGGTCACAGAACCTTTTTTTTTGTAAATTCTAGGGAGTCATTTTGACTCCGATGAGGGAGTCAAATCTACTCCCCCAATAGGAGTAATTCTGGAGGCGAGTAAAAATGACTCCAAAATGAGAGTCAAATCTACTCTATTGGTGGAGTAATTATGGAGGAGTAAAAATGACTCCAAAATGTTGAGAGTCAAATCTACTCTATTGGTGGAGTAATTATGGAGGAGTAAAAATGACTCCAAAATGAGAGTCAAATCTACTCTATTGGTGGAGTAATTATGGAGGAGTAAAAATGACTCCAAAATGAGAGTCAAATCTACTCTATTGGTGGAGTAATTATGGAGGAGTAAAAATGACTCCAAAATGAGAGTCAAATCTACTCTATTGGTGGAGTAATTATGGAGGAGTAAAAATGACTCCAAAATGAGAGTCAAATCTACTCTATTGGTGGAGTAATTATGGAGGAGTAAAAATGACTCCAAAATGAGAGTCAAATCTACTCTATTGGTGGAGTAATTATGGAGGAGTAAAAATGACTCCAAAATGAGAGTCAAATCTACTCTATTGGTGGAGTAATTATGGAGGAGTAAAAATGACTCCAAAATGAGAGTCAAATCTACTCTATTGGTGGAGTAATTATGGAGGAGTAAAAATGACTCCAAAATGAGAGTCAAATCTACTCTATTGGTGGAGTAATTATGGAGGAGTAAAAATGACTCCAAAATGAGAGTCAAATCTACTCTATTGGTGGAGTAATTATGGAGGCGAGTAAAAATGACTCCAAAATGAGAGTCAAATCTACTCTATTGGTGGAGTAATTATGGAGGAGTAAAAATGACTCCAAAATGAGAGTCAAATCTACTCTATTGGTGGAGTAATTATGGAGGAGTAGAAATGACTCCAAAATGTTGAGAGTCAAATCTACTCAACAGGATGGAGTAATTATGGAGGAGTGAAAATGACTCCAAATGAGAGTCAAAACGTCCTGATAAAGTTCAAGGATTAAAGCAGTTAAAATTGGAGTTGAGATTGGAGTAAATTACACAACTCGTGACATTGTGATCCCCTAGCTTATATTACATTAGTTCAGTCTAGCTATATCCTGGGACTACCAGAGATTATTATTTATTTACTATAGTAAATAATAATCTCTGGTACCCACAGGATACAATAGGTGCTGATCACTCGTCTTAGTAATCAGAGCAAAATAATAATCTCTGGTACTGCATGCAAGCTCCTGCAGGGTACTGTAATTTGTTCCCTCGGTGTAATTATGATTTTAAATAAACTTATTGCTTTTTCATGTGCAAACAACATACATATGTACCCGTGAAACAATAGTATTACTAAATACTGTTATCAGAATTATTTTCTATTGTTTCATTACTCTATTTTAATAATAATAATAATTATTATAGTACTACTGGGACTCTTGAAGGTGGGGGGAGGGGAATGGATTACTAGTAGACTAGTGTATATATATATATATCAGACAACAGCTTGTGACAAACTTTTTGGCTAAAAGTGTGGGGTTTGGGGGGGGGGGGGGGGGGGGGGGGCAGTCTTTCGCCTCCCCATCTCCACAATCCCTGTACTAATTAGTTAGTACTGTTTCGCGGTTTTTGTGTTAACACTCTATGCATATACAGCTATTTAATAAAATGTTGACTGATACTGAATTGTTGGTCTCGTTAATTTTAAACAAAAAGAGTAAATATATAGCGATTTGCTCGCTATATGGAGCTAGTATATTGTTTCTGATGGAATACACTAAAAATAAAATAAATTATTATTATTTATTTTACTTTATTTTTATTTTTACGGTATTACACGAGTCCCAAAATGCATTTCGGTCTTGGAATGCACTATTTAGAATGCAGTATTGAGTAGTGCAAACAATATATCCGTGAAACAGTACTAGCTAATTAGTACTAAATAGCACTGATGAAACAATAGAAAACAATAGAGATAACACTATTTAGTACTATTTACTAATAGCACGGTTATATTGTTTGCACTCTATTCAATGGTTTTCTTAAATAGCTGTACACAAATTTGGGCAAAAAAGGCAAATAACTTTTATTGTTTTCAAACTTCCTTCTCGTGCTTTGGATTTTATTTCATTTTCATTCATTTTTTAATGTCAATTCTAAAACTCATTAATAATTCATGAGTCATTGGCAAATGGGAGCTATCCATTTGGTCAGGTGCATGGACCTTTATACCCCCGTACAGACCTGCCAGGTATTAGTTACATGAGTCAGTGTTATAACTAAAATAGTTCATTCATGAGTGTTATAACTAAAAGTGATAGAACACTTATGTTTCATTAATCAGTTCTATAGAACTGACTACCTGAAACACAGGCCTGTATGCAAAGGTCTCAGTTTTAGTATCGCATCACTGACCTTCACATGGGCAATTTTGGAATGTAATATTACTAGGTTCCTTCTGACACCAACAATACCTCTTTCATTATTATTATTACTCGCCTTGGGCGCATAACTATATCCACTGATACAACACAGCCTCTCATTTTATAAATACCATATAATCCTGGTTATAAGCCCCCCGGTTATAAGCCCCCTGATTATAAGCCCACCTGTCAGCTAACAGAAATGTCCTCCCGGTTATTAGCCCCCCCCCCTGGTTATAAGCCCCCTTCATTTACTCCTCCCCATACGGGGTACCATATACAGGAAACAATAATCAGGCAATTAGATGTACGTAGCAAACGAGACTGATGGAGTCCAGTAGTATATGGTAGCTCATTAATTGAAAATTCGCTCACATTATAGTTTCATAAGCCCCCCCGGTTATAAGCCCCCCCCCCCGATTATAAGCCCCCCCCGATTATAAGCCCACCACAAAAGCCTTATGAATTTATATGAGCCCAGGGCTTATAACTGGGATTCTACGGTATCACTTAATGTTCTGTAACCTCATATCTAGGAACAATACATTTTACACCAGGTATCTGTACATCGAAGAGATTCACCAGATGCAGTGGTAAATAATAAAAGGTGAGTTCACTCTGTGTGAATAAAAATGGAACATGATTGGCAACATCTTGCACCTCATAGGCTTGGAAATGTTCATTCCAGCCTAGAGTGGTTAAATTTGTTGACCACAAATCTAATTTTGTTGGGGTCTCTGTTCACAACACAGATCTTTTTCACTATGGCAAATTCAGCGTTCCCGTGTGCATTCAATCCAACACAAATGATGCACCCCTCTTTATACGTGGTTCCAGTTATTGAGACCCACTTAGTTCTGCAACAGAAAAAAGAAAGAAAGAGTTAAATACATAAAATGGAGCCTAATACACCCATACCATAAAATCACAGTTATATTTAAGCCCCCCTCTCTCCCCCATGTCTCCTGGTCATAAGTGCCCCGGTTATGAGGCCACCCATCTGCTAATGGAAAATCCCTCCCAGTTGTAACCCCTTCCCCGGGAGTCCCGCGGTTATAAGCCCACATACACTTGCAATTCAATAACACCTCCACATATCAGTATTCAACTTTTACTTCATGTACCCTGTAACAACGAGGAAGGGAATTAGCATTAATCGGGCTTTCAGGAACCGGGCCCAGTATTCATATATTATAGATTTGAAGTAAGTGAAGGGGAAAAGGGTGTACAGTCCAAATATATTGGGGTATGAACATTGCTAAATTATGACTTTAGTTCGAAGTACCATTATAATGAACATTTGCATTAATTAAATAACATACTCTGTGATGTTTGTTTGCCTGTCTGTGTTAGGGATGTCTGCTTGTAGTACATCAAAATAGGTGACATCACCAGCAAAAGTGTTTTTACCTAATATAAACAATACAGTATCATTTCTATCATTATACTGCCAGGGGGAAGTTAGGGAGTTGCAATTAAATGAAGACAACATGGGAAACACATACACAAAAAGCAACCCAAAAGTGTCATGTCCAATATGTTACCCCCCAAATTCCATCAAAAGGATAGAGTACATTTCTGATACCCCCATAAAAGACCTCATAAACAGAGTTCAAATTTGCATATTAAAACCCCTAAAAAGGGCTTTGCATGCCATTCATTAATTATAATTATAATATAGCAATGATATGACGCGCGCTCTGATTGGCTAGAGTTCTATGAACTATTTCCCCATGGGCTGCACACTCTCGTCAACCTCCCGCTGGCCTCGTCTGATCGCGCGTGCGCTGTTCGAAATAACGCGCGTGCTCATTGGCTAAGCTTGCTATGAACTATTTCCTCATGGGCTGCACGCTCTCTAGATGCCATATTATAAATCAATTACTCAACTCGCGTCCATGCGCCCATTGCGTTATAGACGTACTCAAGAAAATAAAAAGACCTCTTAACAAGCTAGAGTCGCACTCCACTACAATAGTTTTTGACGCTCGTTGACTAATTCATCAATAACAACCCAACCCCCCCCCCCCCCCAATATGGGGATATAGGACAGTATAACTGTTATTGGCTTCATTTGGATTTTTACAGCCTGTAAAGTGGCATTCGAGGGGCATTGGGGATGAGAAGGAGAGGGGAGTGCTTTCCTGGAGCCCACTGGCTGAACAACATTGAAAGGGGGGAATTAAAGAATCCATCATGTACAGGCTTTTGTCTTAATAATTATAAGATATGTACATTAAGACCATTGATTGATTGATTATGATATGACAGAATTATTGTAGCTGTTACATTTAAATTCAAGAATGACAACACAACACCCATCTGGTGCACCTACCAGGCCCAAATTCAACTCCTTTTGTTATGAAGGTGCCCAGGAGATGTCTCTGGAGATGGTAACACAACCACTGCTGGTGTCTCTGCCAAGGTTAATGTGATGTTTTTAACATTCCCAATAGTAACTGCTAGTTTCTTGAAAAAGTTGTGCTTAGCTTCAAACCTTATACACCAGGAACGTACCATTGGCCCAAGTCTAGAACAAAGAGTGTATTGTATCAGTAAACATGCAATGTAAAACTGACTTTGTATATACATGTACATTATTAGCCAGCTCTTTATAATCATGATGATCAGCACAGCACAGCACAGCACAGCACAGCACAGCACAGCACAGCACAGCACAGCACAGCACAGCACAGCACAGCACAGCACAGCACAGCACAGCACAGCACAGCACAGCACAGCAGCACAGCACAGCACAGCACAGCACAGCACAGCACAGCACAGCACAGCACAGCACAGCACAGCACAGCACAGCACAGCACAGCACAGCACAGCACAGCACAGCACAGCACAGCACAGCACAGCACAGCACAGCACAGCACAACATACGTACAGTACAGCACACAGCACAGCTAAATGTATCTTGAAGTTATTTACTGACTTAATTAAGGTCGGTCAAGTATGGTGAAAAACTGTACCCAAGGTCTTGAAAGTGCTGACTTCAGCCTTGGTCCTGAAGCATTTTCAAGACCTTGGGCACAGTTTTCACTATATGGACCTCTCAGTCGATAAATAACCTATATTACAAATTATACAAGGATGAAACTTAGGGAATCAGTCAATTACCTTAAAATTGTTCTTGGTAAATTAATCATGTTGTGCATCTTTGGTGTAATTGGACTGTCAGGATATAAATTCTTGAACATATTGTGATGTTCTTCTATAAGTACTTGCACATATGCTGCTTGATTTTCACTGACAGTTGGTGCAAATAATATGGAGGTTATCTGCAACAGCTTGCAAAACAGACACCAGTGCTCATTGTCATCTGGAACAAGGGATCCAATGATCAAAGGCAGATACCTTGCCAGGCACCACATCTGGTCAGCTAATTAAAAAAAACATATTTAAGATACATGTACATGCATGTAGTAATCTAATTCAATTTATATATAATAATAATTGGTATATAATTACTCTCACTTTGATTGGTCAAGAAATACAGGAACACACATATGCATTACTATGATGTCACAATATCAAAATTTATCAGAAGTGCACAGAAGACATCAAAATATATGTGGTGATACTTTTTTGTTCTCATCACAAATATCTTGTCGTCATCTGTGCATCTAGTATACGAGTACAAAAGCATGGCAAAATGGAATCTATTTGTTAAATCCTGGGATCTGAGTGGTTTAATAAAATAATGTAATCATGCATAATGTCAAAAATAATAATAATGATAAACTTACTGTTAGTGACACTTAATGTAAATCAGCTACCAATTGCATGCAGTCAAGCTCATGTGCGATAATGTAAACGTGCAGAAAATCCCTCACACACACTGAAATGTTGCTAAGTTCTAACATTCTATTCTAAACACCCGACATTCATATCACTTTCTCACCTTTCTGTTTCAAGTTATGGTCTGAGGATGTCAGTTTGGCTTCAGTTATAGGCGATGGCTTATTCGAATCGTCATGATATCCATAGTCAAAATTCTGCATTCTTTTGGTAAGTTCATCTACCGTGAATAGGTTCTGATTGTTAATCAGTTCCTTCAGAAGTTCTTTCACTTCATACTGGTAGATACCTTCCAGAATATCATGCATAGCATCAGCCGGTAAACTTCCAATAATGTGATAGAACCTAGAGTTGTTGAGGGAGGAATACCTGAATATAGAAAATTGAAAATGAGATCAAATCTTTCATTAAGTTCTAATAATATTAAATTGCTAGAAGATGTATTTCAAGTTATATCAGTAGTAATTGTTGGCATATATAATATACATGTACATGTGTACATGTATATCATTGACATCAATCAAAGCAATTCAGTAAAATACAGAAATTGAGACTCCTGTACCTGTTGATACCATATACTTTCTTATAGTAATCATTTCCAGCTATATTTTGACACTGTGTGATGTATCCACCAATTGTTCTGAGTGTAAAATGTTGCTCATGGAACTATATATATAAACAAACAGTGTATTGGTTAATACATACAATGTATACTGTAAAACAGTCACTATTTTTTTGACTAAATTTGTGAAATGCAATCCTCCAAGAACTGAATCGAAGAAGAGAAGTTGAGCTTACCAAGGGAGAATTCATTGTAAATTTGGGTTTTATTTGGCATAAAAAATGAAGTTATACAAACTTACATAATTGGAAATATCTTGAGCAGTACCCATGCACTCCCTACACCTCCTATGAGCTTGTGGGCCTTCCTTGAAACCTCCAATATACTGTGCACCCAGATTATCAGCAGAAAAAAAAGCAATAGTACCCCCGAAATGACCTTTGATATCCTCTCAATGTGAATTGGTATCCACCATCCTGGCACCATGAAATGAAATAAATTTATATAAACAACTTTATTTACAATATGACATTGTATGTCTAATACTAACCTGTTCAAGCTGTGCCAGATCTGTCATGAATGGCTCAAGGACAGCTTCCACACCATATTTCCTCAGGAGGGTAGTTTTCACTAAGGCCAACAGAAACACTGAGTTTTGGTGCGACCTGTTTTCTGGTCTGATATTGTCGAGTGTGAAATAGAATGCCCCTTAAAGAAGAACAAAGAATGAAAGTGAGTTTTGGTGCGACCTGTTTTCTGGTCTGATGAGGTGACTTATGCATATATCATATGTACATGTACAAATATTTCAGTCTACTATCTAGAGTGCAATTTAGAAAAGCGTGAAACAGTACTAATTTTAAATAGTACAAAATTAGTGCTATTTCTATTGTTTTCTATTGTTTCATTAGTGCTATTTAGTACTATAAATTAGTTATTTAGTTTTCAAGCTTTTCTAATTTGCACTCTAGATCCTCACTGTATATGAATATACTTTAATAATAATAATAATAATAATAATAATAATAATAATAATAATAATAATAATAATAATAATAATAATAATAATTCTTGCATTGGGAGAAATGCTGTCAATAGCTTGTGGTCTTACAATGATGTCTTAAACTGATCACAATTACTTTTGAATCACAATTCAACAAACTGTGTTTTGAGACGTTGATACTATGAACAAATATTTATTGCACTTTTGAGACAGCATTTTATGCCACAAACTATTTTAGATCCCAATGCCGACAATGTTTTGTGATATTATATGTTACATGTTACATATTAATTGCTTACCCAATTTATGCTTTTTGGTTTTTGTCCCTAATGGATTGCACACTTCAAAGTCATCAAAATAGAGAATAATTTGCAGGGCTGTAGGATCTCTAGAATACATTGTAGAATAGTACTATATTAATATCACTAATTAATAAATTGGGTACTCAGCAGGCTGGCGCCCAGTGGCATGAATGAATGCTTCTCTTACAATTAACCCATTGTTATTTTCTCCTCCCACATTATATAAACACTCCCACTCTCTTTACTAAATTATATTAGTTTTCAGTACATTAGAAGTTTCATGCCTTCTTTTATATACTTTATTCTTCAAGACATATACAGTCAATGTCATTAAGGTTGTCTACCTCGGAAAAGCACATAAATTTACACATTTGCACATTCGCAACATCACATGTATATTCGCTTTGCGCACATGGAACCCAGAGTCAATAGATTTTGCAGTAGAGGTATACTGCCATAAGAATACCGCAGCCTTTAATATACAGAAGATTCCAGGTGGAGAGTTGTATTTCAGCGCTTGTAAAAGTGCAAATGTGTAAATGTGCTTTTCCGAGGTGGGCAACCTTAATGACATTGACTGTATACATTTGTGTATATAAATATTATATATCTACTGTATGAGGACTGTTATTACAAAAGGGATCTTCGTCAACAAGTTTCCTTTTAAGAAAACCGACCTCATATATATATTAACATGTACTGTACATACGTTGAAAATAGAATATGGTTCTTGAAGACCTCCCCATCACAAAAGTCACTAAGAAGGCCATCATTCCTTTCATGAGTGTTATCGATCTATGAATGAAAATATATTAAGGCATTTAGATGAAAGAATATTGCTCCCACCATGGTTATATTAAAATAAGACTTACATGTGATGTATTAATATTTAACACAAGATAAATCTCCGTGCTTCGATAACATACTAATGCACTCTCTTATAGTACTCTTGTACTATATATATTAGCTTATTATTATATAAATTACATGTATTACAGTGCTGTATGAAGTTACTATACATGTACCTCTTCAAGAATTGAGTCGTTGTTAAGTAGTTGCTGCAAACATTCTAAAAGAGGGATATAATACACCATATCGTTTTCTCTCACGTCTTTTAATGTCGTCTTTCGTCTTCTTTTGACGTGCTTCTGACCAAGAACTATCCCGACAGGTTCCTAAAAAAGATAACACCAACATTCAACGTACATTGTACAGTAACATATTTAAAGTGCCTATCACCCCTGTGAGATTGGTGGGTTCAGTATTTTGTGATTTGAACCTTGCGTTTATGAGTTATAGAGGTTTGAAATCTCAATATGCAAATTTGATGATGTCAACCCAGGAATTTGCCATAACTTATATAGACTTTTTCAAGCAGAGCTTGGATTTTTTGAAATGGGGAAAAAGTTATAAAATCATTTATAAAGACTGTAAAATATTCTGTAAGTTTTCAAATGTCAATAATCAGCACAATGACGTTTTTGTATAATAAATGAAGTCTTAGTAGACGTCATCAAATTTGCATATTGAAATTTCAAACCTCTATAACTCATAAACGCAAGGTTCAAATCACAAAATACTGAACCCACCAACTATTCAGCTTATATTGAATAGATTTTTAAAACAATCTCACAGGGGTGATAGGCACTTTAAGTCTTATACTTATCTTCGTCATTAAAACCTTTATACTTGGTCATAAAACAAAAACAAAAAAACAACAATGACTCTAAATAATAGCTTAAAAAATAATGGAGGCACAGCAACGGCTTGTGCAAATAACTGAATCTGCTGAACAGAGCTGGCAGGAGCATATTATAATTACGACTTCCCGACTTCTAGTTCGATCGTCATTTTATCTGCTCCAGACTGCTCGAAAAGAGCGATGGGTAGCAGTAACCATGGAAACTAATTATAATTTTTGTGATTTTTCTCATACGGTATACATTATTTGTAAAAACATACTTTACAAGTGAAGAAAATAATAAGTTAGCAGTAAACGTAAAGAAACTGTTATCTCCCGAAGTTATGTACTCACGGGAGAAATATAAAAAAAATCATACAAAAATGTATCAATTATTTTTCTTTATTTTATCTTGTTTATAAATTTGGCCATGGATCCTAAAAAGAGATTTGACATATCAGATATAAATGCACTTACCACGAGACCAAAATTATCCTTATAGTACTGCGTTTGGCTTCGCTCGTTCGATATACCCTGAAAAGGATTCATAGCCGGGCTTTCCTCTGAAAATACATCCTCTAAACCCTGTATATCCTTGTAGTCTAGGCCCGAATTCTCCAGCGCACTGACCATCTGAGCCTTGACGACGTTCACGCTGTTTTTCACTATCTCAGATGTCGTGGAAACGATTTTATCCAGGCACTTTTGCGTAATCCTGCCCTCCTCCTTTGTCTTTAACAAAAAGTAGGCGTTGGCCTTTGCCATCTGCCTCTTCAAAAGGTGTGGATTGAATTAATCTTCATCCGAGTCACTGGAACTACTCGACGAATCATCATGGTGTTGTCCGGGTGCGTAGTTGGGAGCAAACACAGTGTCCATAAACGAAGGCTGATTGCCATTATCATCGAGGAAATGAGAATGTGTAGCACTGATGTGGTTACGGAATGCTCTGTAATTACCGTATGATCTTGCACACGCATTTATTCCGCACAAAATATTAAAGTTAGGATCTGAACTGTGGCATCGGCCTATATGGTTTAACAGAATATTCAAGGTATGGGCTTGAAACTCAAAACAAAAGTTACAATTAAAAACCATTTTCACTTGCGACAATTCATCTTTTTGCTACAAGCTCACGACAGCACACTTCAACATGCCTTTTTAGAAGAGAGGAACTGCGTGCATGTGAACGCCAAATCAACCCCAAATCAGTAATCATTGGAGATCACATGCTGATCACATGATGCATAGATAATTTTCACACATACAGACACGTGCGCCACTGACCTTTGATATTTTACCGACCTTTGACCTCAAACACGTCAGCCAGGCTCTGAGGGCGATGGCAACTTTTTTGCTGCAGGTGTTGCGCTTTTTTGTTTGAACACTTGAAGAAATGGTAAGTTTATCATATCAAACTTATGTTATACAAAAGGTCATTGTTTCACATATGCAGATGAGGCGAGTCTTGTTTAGGCGAAAAACAGCATGATTTTGATACATTTTTGCTTTTTACTGCATTGTTAAAATACAAATCAAAAACCTACCAACGGAATATAAAAGACGAATATGTAAGGAATGAATAAGCTGGCAATTCAAGCACAAATAAAGAGGTTTGAAGGTGGCATTTTCCGTTTCTTCAAAATTGATCGAACTGAAATCTCTGAAGAGATATGGGAGAGCGTTAGATACGCTACACACAAAAACCCTTTGAATTCTTTGGAAATTGTGTCAATCAAAAACCTACCGCCAGATTCAAATGCTCTGTAATGATACGCGCGTTTTGATATAAAATACATGTATATTGGATATAATTAAGCGGTGGCAAAATGAAATCTAAAACTCTTTGTTTGGTAATCGTGAACATCACTATTGGTGCTCTTTATCCCGGTCTGTATGTAGAAGCTACATAGACAAATAAATTATGGCTCGGAAAGGACGTTTTTGAAGGCAATTTCTAATATTTACACACAAGATCAATAGGTCTGAAGTTCGAATTTGTGATATATTTTCCCCTGTTGAGGAAACATATGCATCTCTATAGCATCCTCTTTTATACTTCTAATTTACACATTGTCAAAGGCGGAAAAAGATCAATTGAGAAATGCTTTATTTAGCGGCCAAAGAACAAATTGCTCGATTAATCGGGCCTCAAACGTGCTTTTAATAGTAAACAAAGCACATTTGTAATTCAATAATTTCATCTTGCACAAGCGCATTCAAAAACGTTGTCCGCGTGATACTGTGTCCCAACAGGAGCAAATGTTCAATGATGCAGGACATAAGTTTGATATGTTTTCCTAATCTTTCATTGATACGTGTAACATTTACCCTTCTAATGTTTAGTGTGTCTTTCACAACATTCACTTTTTTTTCTCATAAAGGCTTCCAACTTGAAAGAAACACTTGGAGGTGTATCGGACGCAACATTATGTATTCTTGAAAATGAAGAGGTGAGAGTTTTGGGAGTTTTTTTGTTCATTTTAAGCGCAACTAAAAATGGCTACACTGTCTGAAAAGAAGGTATCTTTCATTTGCTTTCACTGGCAACGTGTCAGAGCAGTCGAGGAAACATTTTTACATCGCAAAAAAACAATGCGGATCCTTTTTTACATAAAATGAAACTTTATTGTTTTGGCAAAGGCTTTTCAACCGGCTAGCTACATTCACTACCGCCCTGCAATTACATGTAGATGAAATACGTATCTAATCTATATTTCTAAAACAATTTTAAACTGATAATTATGCTTATATCCACACAAAAATCCACAAAACAAACGTTTCGCATTGAAATAACTTATGTAACAATGTTGTTTGAACTTATGCATGACCAAAACATTAGCGGTAAAAAATAACATGTTCAAAATAAAGCGTTTTTCCCCCTTAAAATCCCGAAAGCGATCCCGCAAAAACTATAAACATATAAAATATTAACTACCTGAAAGCACATTCAATGTATGCCTTTTTTTGTATTCTGGCAATCTTCTTCAATCTGATAATGCGCTGTACATACATATAGCATGTACATACATATAGCATGCATAAGACTTAGTACTGTAGTATACGTGTATTTAAAGCTAAGAATACATTTTTTTGAGTTAGCTGTATATTGACATTTAAATGATTTCCATTTATTTAGATGCTGGAATGGGAGTGCTTAGAGAGTGCTACAGACGAACACTTTAAGCTTTGTGGCTTGACTGTTGGCCAGGTTATAAAATTGAGAAAATTCATTACACAGTCAGCGAGTAAGGTGTGTTTCCTTTTGACAGTATAATTAGGGTAAATCTGTTACCCTAGCCTGCAGCTATAGTGATTCCAATAAACCTGGTCATTACTAACTACACCAATACACACCATTAGACACTCACTCTTTTGTTTTCTTTTGTTCCTTTGCATCTAATAAACACTGACAGCTAATTAGTAATGCCCAGGTTTATTGGAATCACTCTATTGTACTGCATATTGTCAATATAATCTTAGCAGCGTTACTTTTCGTTTTAAAGAATCCAATAGACATCGGACCGACCATCGGACCTATTTCAGTAAATGGAGTAAGTCAATCTGCAAAGTCAAAACAAGTCATCACAGTTTCAGCTAGTAAGGTATGTCAGGTTTTCTTGACAACATCAAATAATAAGGGGAAACGTAGCTTGATACCGCACTGTTTAATTACTTTTAATAATCTCAACAATATTACTTTAAGCATCCAAAATACGCCGGATCTGCTGTTTCCACTAATGCAACTGTAAGTACTTCAATAATAATCTGAAATAAATAAAACAAGAAAATAAGTTAATGAGAATTTTAAAATACCCCGTTCACACCAAGGCTTTAGGGTGGACTAACATATTTCGTTACTATGCAACCGCGTTGCTATGGGGTTTTACATGTCTTCATTTTTTTAGCTTTGTTGAGGATTTTTTTCTGAAATTTTGATATTTTATAGCCTTGTTAAACATCCTACTTCTCTATAGGGGTTTTAAATTTCGCTTTAGCAGAAATGAGCAAGCATGCAATTTATGTATTGAAAGTCATAAAATTCGCGCATCTCCTGCTTGGGTACAACAGGAAAATCAAAACGTCTTTGCTGCATAATAATTTTTATGCCAAATGACAGAATAGAGAACTGTCTTAACATTTTCGTAGGATTCTTTTCCGAAATCCATCAATTCAATGCTGAAAAAGAACGGTAAATTTAACAAGACTTCACTGCGCATCCGCAGATTCTCGTTTTCAAAAACCTTCAAAATGTCCGAGCACGTTCACTGAGGGTTATTTTTTTCTAACCTAGAATATCAACAACGACCTAGTCAACATTGCTGAGCATGCTTTTTAAAAACTGAAGACAATATGACAAGTTATGGAATTTAATCCCTAAAAACAGCTCGAAAAACGTCCATAAAAAAATCATTTTTCATTTAAATGCCAAATCTTGTACCATCTACCATGGATGTTGTACCATCTACCATGGATGTTGTACCATCTATCATGTATGTTGTACCATCTACCATGGATGTTTGACCATCTACCATGGATGTTGTACCATCTACCATGGATGTTGCACCATCTACCATGGATGTTGTACCATCTCCCATGGATGTTGTACCATCTCCCATGGATGTTGTTTTCTGTTTTGATGACGTCATTGTGACGTAATTTGGTGACGTCATGCTATGACAAAGCTTTCTCCCTTACAATTACTTCCTATAAGTCCCTTCTCTTCTCTTTGAATTTTACGATTTTTTTGAGGTTTCAAATTTTCCTTAGCAACAGTCGAAATAAATATGTTAGTCCACCCTTAATTTAAAGTGGCTTAAAAATTATTATCTACTAACGCCATCATCCTGACAACACCGGCCAAAAAAACAAGCCATTACAGCTGCAACATGCCCTAGCCAGTCGACTGACGAGGCCGAGACAGAGGAAACGCTGATGGAGCATGTACAAAAAATGAAAAAAGAAATGAAAAAAAAAAGATGCAAGCATCAACAAGATCTTAATAAAAGATTTGATGGAAACAACTTTCGATTGGCGAAGTAAAAGGCTGTTGAAGAATCCCCAGCCCGTTAGAGATGTGTTAACGGAGGTTCCCGCCCTGAGACTGCAGGCAGAAGTAAGCATCCTTACCCCCTCACCGGAATATAATATTTTAATTTTATGCCGAATATTTTTATGGGTATTGCGCGAATATATATTTTATTATTATAATTACCGTAAAGTTCCGAAATTGTTCCGTCATTGCGACCCTTGTACGGAATAATTTGGCAAAACAATCCCACCAAATCGCACCCAATTTAGCCTCCGAAATTAGTCTAGTGAGGTCGTTACTTTTGGATTTAGCAACCTTAGGCTAGGTAACTGTTACTTTCGGGAGGTCGCTACCAGTTCGGGTGGTCGTTAGCTACTTTCGGGGTGATAAAATCGTCACGTTTAGGAGCCATACCGTGTACCTTAAACGACATCGTGTACGGTGTTTTAACAAACTTACAAATATTCACAGGATCTAGAACGTAGCGGTAAATGGCTCTTTACATGCTGTTTGCTGGTGCTGTTCATCGTCTAATCGAATCATGCATCGATCTAGAGGGGGGATTAGTCGCTACTTTCGGAACTTTACGGTACCTCTCTATATCACGATATTTAGCAAATCAAATTGAAAGCACGCGTATATCGTTCAGGCTAATAATTTATAATTTATTGTAAGAGCCGATAATATATGTGCTACTTTTTAAATCATAGATCAGATACGAGTTTTCAAGGATTCTTGGACGTACGGAGGAGGCACCGGATGTCAAGGGGTTCAAGACGAGTTGGGACCATTGGTCAAAAAAAATATCGTCATTTGCAAAAGTGACACCATCACTCTTTGATGACGTGGCGGTATTTTCAAGGCTGGAAAAAAAGTTTCCTTCTAAAATGGAAGGTACTTTAATTACCGTATATATACTTTGTGGTATTGCCGTCCCAAAATCACACTTATAATGATCATCATCACACTTATTATCTTAATAATTAATAAATTATAACTATTTTGATTATATTGATAGATATTGAACGTGGATTTATTGCAATCATCCCGAAGATATTTAAAGACAAGTGTGTCAATAACTTCATCAAAGTTGTTGATGTAAGTAATAAGACAGTATACTACAATGTACGTTGAAGAGACTTTCAACCTGGCTTACTAGAAATTTTTATTTGTTTATATTGTAAACAGGACTTTTAAAATTATAATGTACTTCTGATGTTGCTAGTCAACATTTCATCTTGATCATGTGCACGTAGTGACCCTGCTAGCACTGAGAGCCCTTTTTCTACACTCGTAGTCATTTCGTGCAATAATTACTAAAGTTAGGCGGTTATGTGAGAAAATTGTGCACTTTGGGTTAAAAGCACCAAATTTGGTGGAAAGATGGACTTTTATGTGTTTATTAAATATGGATATGGTGCCACCGCGAAAACCAATAGGTTTACGAGTTAAGGCCGATTTTCAAAATGGCGGCCATTTTGACCCGGAAGTGAAAAGCGCTTACACCAGAATTGGCCTAAACACTCTCGCATTAGTTCCAAAATAAATAATTATCGATTTAGAGATTGATGAAATGTTGTGAGCACAGAAATATTGATAGTTCCTTGGAAAATGTGATAACTTTCTGAATTTGGGAAATTTCGTAAATGGCCTCCATTTCAACCGGAAGTGAAAAGCTTTTTTTTCCTGAAAACATTGAAAAAGTAGTATTTGCTTTATATCATATCGATACTGGTTGGTTTATTATGTAATAAAAATATAGGAAGCACTGCTATCGATATTTTACCCCCATTAATGCAAAGTTATTGAGTGTCAAAAACCAGCCAGTCAATTACTCCCGGGAATTACTGACAGGAACCGTAGGACAACGACAATGACCAATACCTGACTTTACGAACAACAACGTTCGTCTTTGTTTTTACACGGTTTATGTCATACCAAAATCAGTATTGAATATTGCTTCATTATACTAGCTGATAAGGGAAGTATCATATTTGAGACACATAACCCGACATAAATGTTACCGCTGGATTGCAGTACATATGTCATTCACCATCACGTAACTGCTGGATTGCAGTTCATTCCCTTGACCTTGATTAGAGTACCCAGTAGCTCAGTGGTAGAGCATCCGACTAGAATACGGAAGGTCATGGGTTCATTCATGACCCACTATGACCTTAGCTCACCATTAGAGTACCCAGTAGCTCAGTGGTAGAGCATCCGACTAGAATACGTAAGGTCATGGGTTCATTCATGACCCACTATGACCTTAGCACGCCATTAGAGTACCCAGTAGCTCAGTGGTAGAGAATCCGATTAGAATACGTAAGGTCATGGGTTCATTCATGACCCACTATGACCTTAGCTCACCATTAGAGTACCCAGTAGCTCAGTGGTAGAGAATCCGACTAGAATACGTAAGGTCATGGGTTCATTCATGACCCACTATGACCTTAGCTCTCCATTAGAGTACCCAGTAGCTCAGTGGTAGAGCATCCGACTAGAATACGTAAGGTCATGGGTTCAAATCCCATCTGGAACTCAGAACGTTTTTCTGAGTTGTTTACACTTCTCGTCATTATCATTCATTATATGTATGTCTACACAATATTTGCCTCATTATACATTATACATCTACGCGTCATTTCGTCAATTGTAGAGACCCGCTAGCTGAAGTGCTGCTCGTAGACTCAGCCAGAGAAAGTTTGTTTCAGCAGCAAATATGGTTTTCTTATCAACCAATCACGAAAAGAAGTGATTACACAATTGATTTGACATGGTGCAAATTTCTAATGAATACAATCTGAACTCAGTTAACCAATATATACTAGCCAAGCTAAATGCGAAACCAAAGTAATCGTCGATCACTTGTGACAGTCATATGATAACAGCTCTCTTTCATCTATTTCAGCTATTATATATTGGTGGAAGCAAAGTAAATGCACAGTAACATATGACGCTCAAATCTAAGCCGCTTGTAGCTGTGTTCACGTGCTGCAGCATTCATCATTGCAGGAGCAGATATAGCGCTGTGCATTTGAGGTTTGCCTAACAAAGGAAAAACTCATGTAAAACGGCAGCCTATCTTACATCCACATCGGGCCAGCTCACGGCATGACTTCGTTACATTGATCTGGTAATGGTTGCCATACGTTTGCCTTTAGGGTCCATCCCCATTCATCTAGACTTGGTAGAATTGGGCTGACTGTTAGTGTCTGGCCCCAGCAGTGACCGGCCAGATAAGCTGCCCTCTTGATGTGCTCCAGTAAAGGCGCTGTCGTTGAGGGAGGGAGGGAGGGTCGCATAGCATCAAACGATCTTCCTTTCTCAGCAAATTAAGAGCTGTTTCCTTGCTTCATTTGTCTACTTCTGTCCTCGTGCTGTTCCTGTCGTACAACAGGATAACGAAGCATTATCGCTGGGACTGTGCGCCATGGCAAGAAACTCATTGTTAACCTCCCAATATGACTTCCATTCTGCCAACTCCATTTTCTTGCCTCTTCCTCCATAACATGACAGTGTCACATCCAGTGAAATCAGAGAAAACTGGTAGTGCCTCAGACATTTCATGAACTGCAAGGAAACGAAGATGTAAGCCAGTACCAAACCATAGTTCCAACCGCCCCTGCTGTTGCAGTTGTTGATTGCTACTGCCAGTACCAGAACATCAATAGTTCGAAGAAGGATCTTGTGATGGCCCTGTTGGACTGTATCATGCAGCAACATGTGACAGCATCCTGGTGTCGACCTAATCGTGTGTATACACAGAACCATATGTTACAGGGCCTGATGTTAGAGATGTCATCACGGACTGGGTTGCACAGTACTTAGTCACCGCACGTGGGTGATAATAACTTGCTGGTCTATCTCTAGCTCTAATGATGTAGCCTGATCTTTCAGACGGCTTATGTCATACGCTGGGAAGGGAGCGACAGCGTATGACACATGAGCCATCTGGAAAATCAGGCTACTAATAATGCAGCACATTCAGCTAATAACCTGAACAGTTCACGTTTGTTGGCATCTACATGAAGATATTGGAACCAGTTCCGAGGCAGTTGAGTATTTCCATCTACGCGTCTTCGCCAGATACTCCTTGTCGTTGCTTTCAAACTGTTTTCTAGGTATTCAACCCATACCATGTCTATGCGGTCTGATGGCGGAGTTTGGCTTTGATGTATAATGTAGAAACGATTACATAGCATAGTCAGAGAAATTTTTCTCAGTTTCTGCTGGATTAATCATGTCACCGTTGCAGCACTATTGATAATGATTACATCAATATATCAGTACCATCGGGCATCTCGGTTTCTGGCTGAGACATCCCTGGTTCTCATGCTTGAAGAATTCATCCAAGTTTCCGTCGCTAATCTGACAGTATATGTACACTAGTATTGAAAATAGTGAACAATCGCTCTTCACAGATTGATAGCTGCTGCTTGGTCTTAGATATCGTTGTCACTCTGCTCTTTTCCAGTGGTTTCTATCTGTCACAATGTTATCACTGCATCTGAACCAACAATTTGTACCCAGAACCAAATTAACGGTCTTGGCTTGTATGCTTTTACTCTGTTCGTAGTGTTTTGAGTAAACAGTAACGACAGCAGGCATGATTCTAAACAAGTAGTTTTACATTCTGCCACCATTTTAACACTTTCATAAGTTTCCTTGTAAAACATCAATAAACGAGAACTTCAAAATGATGATCAGTCTTCAAACCGAATTTTGTGTCTCCTTTTGTACTTTGCCGGGAAATGCATCTTGCTTTATATTCGTGCGAAACATCGATAAAGCAACACACGACCATTTTCGTAGATCACTTTTCTTTTATAATTATCTGTAGGTGATTATAGCGAAATGTGGTATTGGTTTTTGAACAATCAGAGTGTGCGCTTCTCTAGTACTTTCGGTCATAGTGTACTGCACTTCCGGTTTTACATAGATGATATGCATTTAATCGTATTATATTAAAATTAAGTTATGTAGTGTTATAACGATATTTTTTATATAACATACCGGTAGTTATCCAGAAATCACAACTGCTTTACAGAACATATTTGTTTAATGAGACATGCGCAGTTCAGATGACAATTTAACCACTTCCGGTAAGATCAGTAGCGACTTCCGGTCAAGATGGCGGCCATTTTCAAAACCTCCCATTAACTCTCTTCTGAACACAATTTCGAGGTGGCACCATATCAGATATTAATCAGCATAACAAAACCTTTATTTCTACCAAATTTGATGCTTTTAACCCAAAGTGCACAATTCACCTAAAATTCTGCACATAACCGCCTCACCATCGGAAAAGATTTGCCTACAAATTGGAACATTTGGTCTTTTCGGTCCTAGTCCCTGCGAATCCCTTCGAATTCTTATTCTTCTTTTTTTCCTGTCAGTTTCTGATTGTTTTTCACTTCGGTATATTAATATTATATATATAATATGCAATATGTACTTCAGTTTAATTTATATTTTCGCTTGACCCCCTCCCCTCCCCCTCCACGAAATCCCCAAATCAGTCATAGATTATTGCTTTTATAATTTCATGCCGTGATTAGATCTGATTAATACATCGACATATACAACACTTACTTGTTACATTAATTGTGCATGGAAAAAGGGTTCACCACTGCTTTGCATTGAGTATTTTCACCCGCTATCAGTTCCCTCAGATTCATCAGTTTTGTTTGTGCAACGGCGAAGGCACAAGCTGTTATCAATAGTCATACTAACAACACCAGAGAAGCCTGACACATCATACTTTTGAATCCCCAGTAGTTTACATCGAGTCAAAATAATACAATGATCAATAGATATAAATACTAGGAAGAGCTTCGAGGCTGTTGTGTATATACTCTGTATGGGACTCTATAAAAACTGGCCGAAATACGGTGCGAAAATTTTACGAACTAACATGTATTTGGTATCAAAATGTCCATAAAAGCGCGGGCTATGCTAATCCGTAGTTAATTTCGTGACTAGGCCTGTGTAGTTTCAATAAAAGCTATTTATGTGGGCTGACAGGCCAGTTTGAGGTCATGTCACGCCAATTCTCTTGTAAGGTAGACCCATTCAACTAAAAAAATACGGTACTTTTTTGCATCGAATTTCAATTATAACCAAATAATATGGTCCATGAAAGATCAAACAAACTAAATCCGTCGTAAACTTTTTAGTTATATGCATTTACACGAGGAAAATTGCAAAAAACCTTGAATTTGAGCCCATGTTTGTATGTACTAGAATGTGGGGGCGTGCCAGAGAAATTCTAGTTGACTACTTGTGACAAATCTTTCCCGATGATAATGATTCTCTTTGTTATCTTCTTGTAGCCGGCAGAAGGAGAATTAGATGACGAGATTGAAAGCTCGACAACACCTCGTTTGGTGGCCTCTGGGGTCGATATTCTCCACCTTGACCCCATCTACATTTGTATGGAGGTTAAGTGGTCTGTGGGCCTCTCAGTGTAAGAGGGCTCACAGATGCTGCCAATATACTGATTGCCACGTATTATGTTTATAACGTGCAGTACCCCCCGACTTGCAAAAATACATTTGCATTTTTGGAGGCGACCTGCCTTAACAACACCAAATTTCTAAAAGGTCGCATTTTCATCCACAAACTAATTAAAAAAATTGAGGCATATTAGATGACGAGTTGTCAGTTAAGGATTGACAAACAAATTGGTTAAGTCCACTTGACTGCGTGGGTTATAGACTATTAATATTATTCATTAATTACTTTTTATTCATGGTTTCTGAATAAAGATTTCTCATTTTATCAGTTTAACTCTTTTTGTCTGATCTTTTTACGCTTTTCCTGCGCTGTCAAGGAGAGTTATTTCAACTCCTTTCTTTTAATGCACATGCCGCAGAGTAATCAAATAAAGGAGTAATTGTGAGTCATGTTGACTCCGAAAAGGTAGTCGTTCTATCACCGATTATTCTACTCCATTTCCGGAGTCAAAATGACTCCCTAGAATTTACAGTGTAGGCAAAACCGCTAGAAGGTTACAAGAGCGATTCACAGATCGCAGCTCAAGGGATAAAAAGTCATGATCTGAAAATTTCACGCAAATCGGAAGCACATAATAAACTTTATCAATAAGCAATGTGCAAGAGATTGATGTTGTGTATTAAATGAAAATCCAATATATACTAGTCGTTTCTAATAGAAGGTGAAATGCTGTGATGTATCAACATACATGTATATGGCATATATCTGCACATTTCATAACAACAGCAGTACGATCAAGCGTACCGCAAACGAGTATCAAAGAGACGTTCATGACATTGAAATACCGCATTTCAGCAGTTATCAAAGTCATAATATATAGTCTTCTTAAATTACCAATGCATAATTAATGTTCCTGACTGAAAGCATATATTGAATGTAAAGCGAAGTATGGACTAATGGGTATCACTATCACAGGTAATTGGTAGTTGATTTGGTATGGGTGACTGATTTGTCAGTAGCTGCCGGCCTTATGCATGAAGACGAACGAACTCGATCTGATAGGCAGATAGTTCAGCGATTGCATGGCTGTATTAATTGGGGATGATTTGTCTTTCAAGGGCACCCAAGTCAGTTCATCCTCTCTGTATAGAAGTCGAACTGGACTTGTTTGTGCACATATAACAACGTTGAAAAACTCGTAAACATAAAATAAATTGTTCATGACTTTATTGACCCTTGATGAATGCTTTCATTCATGACTTTGACATGGTAAAACTAAAGAAAAGAAACGCTTACCTGGCATCGATTGATTCAAAATGGTTTTCGCCATTGGATCATGGAAGTTCGCCATTTTCAATCAATCGAGGCTTTGAAAGCTCTTGTTTGGAAGATATTTGAATCGAACGGACCGAATCGATCTCGGATTCTGAGCAACGTGATTATGCTGCCACTGATCAAAAGTACTACATGCTCACAAAATCATCTTCCACGAAATCCAAGATCGAAGTCGGCCACGGTTAATAAAGTGCCCAGGACCCACTCGGTCACATCAGACATAGTGAGCCCGTAATGAATAGTGTCCTGCTCGGTCCGGCTTTCAATATGACATAGAGCAACATATACGAAAACAATTCACCAAGTTTCAGCGTGTTCTTTACATACCGTTTGGATAATTTTGGAAGCAAACCCAGCCACTTCAAGTCTGCCGTATTCGAAGTAATGTTTAAAGGAGAACTGAAGCCTAAATTTATCTTTCGATAAAAACAAAGAGAATGTTGTGTACATTCATTTTCTGAAACAATTTTCAATTGTTTTTATTTTTGTGGAGAAGAAACTTGAGTTTTAATTGTAAAAAGGCATAGATTACCGCTGAAATGATTGCGGCTCACTTCAGTAATTATTCCCCATAATAGACGTCACCTATCCCAAGGGAAAGTACAGTCACAATATAGAGTAATTATAAGTGCATTGTATTTTCGAACTTGTATCCGAGAGAATTTTGTTAACGGATTTTAATATTCCCCATAAACGACGTCACAAACAAAAAAGATTTAAGCCGACCCGACGGTAAAACGGCAAAATGGCGGATGATATTCCATATTGAGCGTACATTATGTTGATATCTAAGAAAGATTTACAAAAAATAATACTCAAGTAATGCTAGTACAAGAGATATCTAACTTTCTTGAGAAAATAAATGTTGTCTTCAGTTCCCCTTTAAAGGCCGAATTGGAGGCCTTTGAACTACTTCTAAGACGAATTAATTATTCGGGAGGAATTTGTTTATTGAAATAGCAATAGTTTTGTATTTGTTTATTAAACAAAAAACAATATTCAATGACACATTAAAAGAATGCCAAGATAAAGGTAAATCAAATTCCGTGATACTCATCGAACTACCTGATGGCATAGTGGTAAGTAAATGGATTAGCAATGTGTTCCGGGGTTCGAATCCCGCCGTAGCGAGTTTATGAAATTATTAAATGCGTTTTTTAAGCAGTTAAAAATCATGCATTCCCAGTTTTTTAAGACAAAGAACATGTTACTTGTGTCTAAGTTTAATTTGAAATCATTAATACTTCCTGTCAGAAATTAAGTTATTGATTTTTATAATATTCATTAATAATTCATTAGGCAGCTGTCCAATCTGTGCTCAGCATTCTGGTCACGTGGCTACCTTGTAACTCCCATACAATTTCCAAGAAACTAAAAGCACGGTGAGGGTTTGAATAGTTGGCAGGGAATAGGTGGGGTTGATTAATTACTGCAATTGTTCATGCATAAGTATGATACAGAATAGTAATAAAGCTTATTAGTATTCTGTATCTGATACAGAATACTAATAGAGCTTATTAGTATTCTGTATCAGATACAGAATACTAATAAGATCTATAAGTATTCAGTATCGATCAATGCATTATATGAGACTGAACAATACATTATCCTAAAAGCTAATTAAGAAAAATCAGTAGACGTTAGTTTTTGTTCCGCAGTTTCTTTAATGTAACTCCCTTCATTGGAGCTTAGCACCTTCACAGTTTTAGCTTACTTACTAATGATACAATCATTGGATTTCTAGCTTTGTGCGGCAATACTTTCACAATCTCAAATAAATTATAACAAACTTTGAAAGACTCGAGATTACTTCAAAATAAGGACTTCGCACAGTTCTCGCTAAATATTGCGTTACTTGCTACGTTATTATTTTCAAGAACCTCGAATTAGAAGATGGTAAAGTAATGTTAGTCGAACTAGAACTTCATACGGAATTTATGTGTCAAACGAAAGTCAATAGACTCTTTCCTTGCTACCTTGTTTTTACGAGATATCTGCCAGACTTCAGAAATCCGTCTTTACACTCCACTTCGGTGCTAGTTTGGGCACATTCCCTCAACAACTGACTTTCTTGTGATGCACTTTTGGCAGTTTACGAAAATTGTCAGCCATCGTCTCAAATGCCCGTCTTTATAGCTCTATGACCTTCTGTGAGAACTGTTCTTGATTTGATTGAAAAGAATCAAAACTCCGTTCGCATTCACAATTAAAGCGCCCTTTGAAAACCAAACAAAAGTGTAAATGATATTCTAAATGAAAAAGCATTCCGTGATATTACATATTAAATAGCCGTATTTGTTTCTTTGTATGTCTTAATCAGTTCTAGCAATCAACGGACATCTATTTGCCGTATTTGTTCTTTGTATGTCTTAATGAGCAATCAACTCTATTCAAAAACTATCAAGTATGAAAAGGAATAAAACATTTATTAAACAATCGACATCTTATAACTAAGCTATAATGCGAAACTGCCTTCATTGTTTAGCTAGTGCGGTCAAGCAATCGGAATGAGAATTGAATGCTAAAAGAACAGTTATTTAATTATTATATTATTTTCATCTCAATCAGATATTGACTACAATTCTGGTTGAAACGCCTACCTGGTTCAAACAATGATTAAACAATATCATAAGTAATTTACAATATTGGTGACAATGTTGTATCTTATTTACAATCTCTCGCCTTCGGCTCGAGATTGTAAATAAGATACAACATTGCCACTCATATTGTAAATAATACATATGATATTTCTATTTCAAGGACTTGAACTGATATTTCCAGTCCTAGAACTTGAAATAATATTTCAAAGTACTATAGAACGGACTTTCCGGGGTATCCAGTTCCATCATGTGACCAAATTGAGGGCACCTGGTTGGCTGTTTACCTCGCGCGTGAATAATTAATGAGTTTTTGAAACTGTTTTGAAAACTCCTCGTGTTTACAGTGTGACTACACTAACCAAGGCCACCCACAAATTTTCATACAACTTATCCAATCACAATTGAGTATTTAAGCAATAGAATCTGCACAAATTTTCGCTTTAAAAGCATATATTTTACTTTGTATGTGCATGTATATGATCAAGAGTGAACAAGAAACAGTTTAAATTGTAGAATATATTCGACATTATTCTGTTATTCAGCGTCACAAATGTGATTAGAAAATTTGATTCAAAATTCGTTTGGGTGGCCTTGGTGTAGTCGCAATGTAAACACCGCTGGATGTGTTACGATAGTACAATGAAATGTTCAATCATAATGAAAATGTCTCTTAAAATTTAGTGTTGTTTATTTCAAAACATGTCTTTAATACATACCTGATTATCAAGATGAAAAATATATCTGCGAAATCGATTAAAGTTTTGCTGCTCAAAACAACGATTTAATTAGACTCATCGTCCAAATAAATAGGCGCTTAAATTCTGCTCATTCTTTTCAGGAGTATAGAAGAGCCTGGGCATGAAATATTCTACCTTATAAGGCAAACTATATGGCAGTAGGCCCTGGATGTACTGTAATGTAAGTATTCACACCTTGTGGATACCCGCAATGATGTTTTTTGTAGACTGTCACCAGCCGGTACCTAACCATGGTTGGACAATTTGCAGTTTAAATGTTTCCAACTGTACCTACAGAAATGTACTTATAAAGGCTCATCTGGGCTGTGATTCCAGGAATCTTGCAGCGTTCTTCATGGAAACAAACAAGCATCAAAAGACCAGGTTTTGTAGATATTCTGTGTTATTATTTTAATACATTCATTTATTTAAACAAAATCAAACAAAATTAAGAACATTAGCAACAGTGTGTCTCTCTTTTAGTCTGTCTGTTTCCATTGATTATATTGCTGTATCTGCTTTTAACGTTGTTTTCTTGTAGAGAATGCCAATGAAGAGCAGCCCAATTATTGGCGACAGTCTTGGCACACACCGGTAATCGTTTTTGACGGTAAGTCTGCCCAAGCTCAATCGATGGAATATTTAAAACTGATTTGAATGAAATACAAACATTGATTGAATTAAATCAGAGTTTATGCCACATTTAAGTCGATTGTTGCCCTGCAGTGATAAGGAAATCTATAGGATATATACATACAAACAAGGATTTACTGTCATTAAACTGAAATGTTGAAGGATTTACTGTACTGTCTACCTGTTATAACAGGTACCATCAATAACCAACATCTCAATGATGATCATTAATAAAATAAGAAAATACCATTATCAACACTTCTATACATTCTATTGTTACACAGTTGTTTTATACCAGCTCAGTTTATTTCGAAGTTCAATTCGGGAATAAAATATATAGATTTATCTTTTTATTTCAAGCCGCGTTTATAAACACAGCTGACCACTATTATTTAGTGGTTAAATATTTTTTTGCTGTTTATGTTTATTTGTACATGTTTTTGTATCTGGTTTGAAGTCTCTTGTTTTTTTAATTCAATTCAATTGAAGAATTCATTTGAAGCTCCAAATTAATTAATGTCAACTGAGAATATTTCATTTGAGCGTTAGCGGTTTAACCCTCAAACACGTGTATGGGTTTTAGTGGCAAGACAGATTGTTAGAAACTCGAAATGTTAGACTTCCCTCTTTCTTTTATTTCTCTCTTTTTTGGAGGCGGGGGGTATTTCCTCATTTCTTTCCTCTCCTTTCATTTTCTTTTCTGTTGTTATCTTACTGATTCTACTTCTTTCCTTTTTTATTACATTTTACTAGCTTCTTACATCTGTTTGTATGCAATCGCCATTCTGTCCAATTTACGTACTTTTTGTATTGCGCGGCTCATTTGTTCTGTTCATTTACAGTAAATCATTTCTGTGTGATTGGTGACGCCTACTTTGTTACTCAACTAATATATTTATATATATTTGTTTGTTTACAGGTATTTTGCCATGTTCTATATAAATACAATTCGTCCCAGATTCTCTACGATTCAACTAATATATATATATATTTGTTTGTTTACAGGTATTTTGCCATGTGCTATATAAGTACAATTCGTCCCAGATTCTCTACGATTGAAACTGTTACCATAGAAACTGTGATAAACACTGAAAAAGTCACGGCCGTTAATTATACAACCGTGAGAACAGTTGAACGTAAAACAACAACCACAACGACTAGAGAGGGATTGGGCACAAGGGTTAGCGTTACTGTAGCCAACACGGAAACCATAGTAACCATTATAGCTGATACAAGACAAAAGTCACCATAGTTTCCACTGTTACCATAGTAATGTGACCTCGTGTCAACAAGATATTAGACACAGCTTGGCTGCCACTATTCAGCAATAATAAAACACATATTCTTTGTTACAAACACGCGGGATGTTGGGAGAACACGAGACAGGTTTAAAATAGATACGTTTAAGAGAGATATAACTCACAGAACGGTTAAACAACTCGTCGTCGTTTATAATTTATTTTATAAAATAATTTAGATATAACGCGCGCTCTGATTGGTCAAAACACCGTTTTAGATGAGAGTATATAAACACGCTACGTCATGACCTTGCAAAACCTTGAAGCGATCCAGTGGATTTGATCGACACACGATCGCGACGACGCTTCGCGTCGTGGTTTCCTACGCTTCTCTCGTGTTCTCCTAACATTTAGATCAGAGTATATAAAACGGAAAACTGTTTTATATTTCTTAAGGTGTGTTAAATTCAACTAGACGCTCTACTAGCGTGAAGTCGGGCTTCTATAGGTAAATTCATTGGATGACGAGGGAATTCCACGTTGAATTCACGAGAAAAGGCGACATCGCACAAGTCGCGAAGTGACGAGTGCGATATCGCCTTTTCGAGTGAATTCAACGTGGAATTCACGAGTCATCCAATGAATTTTCCTTGAATCCCATAGCGTTCTCTTTGTTTTAGAAAAATATAGTTTTTAGACAATTTTGAGTCGCTTATATCGCGCGTTGCAAAGTAAGCCAGTGCAGTGTTCAGTCTTTCGCTACGCTAGCCAATAGGCATTATTAAGCAAAATTGAATACTAAAATCAGTTTATTTGAAGGACAAAAGTTGTTTTCTTCAGTCGTTTTAACGTCTACATTTACGGACAATCTACAACAGAAACACAGCTATAGATCTATAGATATGGATAACATTCATAGTTGTACGAAAACGTACAACCAGAAAGACTAAAAGCGATGACACGCTGACTACACGGGAGAGAAGTTCTCAAGTTTTCACAATCACTGAATCAGTCTTGACAAACTTGTAAGTAAGCTTAAGCTCATACTTTTTTGATAATTTTCTGTATAACAAAGAAGTTAATCGGAAAGATATAAAACTACGGACTTATTCTATCCTCATAAGACTTTAATAAATCGTTCAAATTTTCTAAACTGACATTTCTTGTTGTCTTTCAATCCGATCAGAGAACTGCCGCTTGCATGAGAAGCTGAACTTCAACTTTTCACAGGACGTCGCCATTGATGGATTTGTTAACTATACTTAGAATATAGTCATACTCACTCGACCAATCAGCGCCCAACATTTGTGCACTCTATATCTCATAAAGTAACTAATGTAGCTTTAACAATGGACTCATTAGTATTCTCTATATATAGAGAATACTAATAAAGCTTTTTGTTTTCTTTTGTTACAAAGCCGTATTAGTATTCTCTATATAGGGAATACTAATGACTAACTTAGAGAATACTATAGAGTGCAAATATTATATCCATGAAATAGTAACTAACTAAATAGTACTAATAAATAGCACCAAATGCTATATTATTGTTGTCTACTTAGTAGTAAAATGTTAATTAGTCAGTACTTAATGTTAGTGCTCATTTCACGGATATAATATTTGCACTCTACATGAATAACGTGTACCAAGAGACCATGAGGGACAGAGAGGGAGTCTTCCAGTATAGGGTCTGGGATATCTTAATTTCAATAAATCTATTTTTAGAATGCGGACGTCTAAGTAAACTAACTTCCGGTTCAAAGCAGATGTAAACATTTTTTTTTTTGGGCCGAGTATTTTGACTCTGATTTTGACTGAAATCATCAGAAAAGCATCGCAAGAATTTATTTTATATGGAAAGGAGTTGTTTAAGTTCGAACAGAGGCCAAAAGTCGCCTTGTGTTGTGGTCTGTAGGATTGAATGAATAACAAAAACTAAAACGCAGAAAACTACTGCCAACTCAACAAGAAGGTCGCTGCATGTCAATAAGGTCTTTCTTCTTGGTGTTCTGCCTTGAACAATTAAGAAAAACATTCCCAAGAATAGATGTAATCGATTTGAAAGTGCATTAAAGACTAAATCCGATGGAAAATCTAAGGATAAAGTCGTGAAAATTGCTGGTTTTCCAAAAAGGCTGTTGATTGTTGTAGCGGTGGATGCAAAGCTGCCGGCTTAGCGAAGACTTTCAAAGACGTATTTTCGTCTCTTTCATCAAACTATTTCGTCAAAAAGTGACTTCAATTTATTCTTGGATGTGGTTTAGTGGTATCTTGTAATTATCGTTGTGGAGTTTGAAGAGTTTTCACAAGGCAGAGTCAAGGCTTCAAAAACAATTTTGCCGTGAAACATGCTGACGAGCGACAAGACAAGCAGTGAAAGTAAGCGTGTTTGTTGTGTGCTTGTGTATTTTCTTTACCAAAAATGACTTAAAAATGGATTGTGAATATTTTGTGTGTGTATAATGGCATCTGAATGACTTGAAATATCTGCAAAAACTACGGTTTACTGATTCAAGTTTTGATTCAACGTTTACTGGATTCACTGCAGAGTCGGCTACAAGTTGGCTTTTATGGCCGCTTCAGTGAAAATAAAAAGTTGAGCGCAAAACCGTTCAAAATTACTTTGTTATCCATCGAGTACCATTTAAAATAGAGGCCGCATCACCGGTATATTGTATTCCCTTGTTTATGACTTTGCTCAGTCAGAATCAAGTAATATTATTTCTCAAATCAGTTGATGCTGAAACGAATAAGCTTATGTTAGTTTATACCGCCGAACTAGTTCTGCCTGGTGCAGCACTTTGCCAAATTAAACTTGGGAAAGACACTCTCTCAGCAAAGAAAGGGAAACGAAAAATAACACTGATCAGAAAGCAGGTCTCAAATGGAAGAAGAATTAGACATTTTGGTGCAGATGAAAGAAGCAGTTGTTGACAAAAAGCATTCACTAGTTTCTTTCCGCGGGACATTTACATTTTCTTTGTTATCATCTTACTCATTACTGCCGTCTCAAAAGTCTAATAATCTATAAATTATCCGAGCCATTTATAAAAAGTAATCAAATTCAAAAAACAAAACAAAAACATGGTTTTATTTCGCCGGGATAGAGTAAGATAGATCTTAGCCGCCATCTACTTTGAACCGGAAGTTAATTTCCTCAGACGTCCGCATTCTAAAAATAGATTTATATTGAAATTAAGATATCCCAAGAATAGCGTGAGACTCCCTCTCTGTCCCTTATGGTCTCTTGCGTGTACTAAACAATATACAAAAAAATTTTTAATACAATCTTAGTTTAATCTTCAAATACTATTCAAATATTATATCATAATGGCAATAAATCGACAGTTATTTGGATTAATAAGCCAGTTCACGCTGTCGGCCGCCATTTTGAATTGGGCAAACGCAGCAAAATTGATAGAAATCTGGATCACTTTGACTTGCCGTAACTCCGCTCGATTTCGTTGGATTTTCAAAATTGAAACTTCGATAATCAGCAATCATGCATATGAGTTGTTGGAGTGAAAATAAGACCAATGTAGGTGTTTTAACTACCTTTTACGAGTCAATCTTCTTTTCACGAATGGATCTTAAAATTTCGAGCTAATTTGCATATTCACGTGCCGAACGTTTTATTTTGAAAACAAAAATCTTTTTTTCTCGATTTGTAGCCTTCCAACACCCATCATATTATAGGACATCAATAACAAAGAACACATCTTTTCTAAAATGGTAAGTTTTTAAAAATCCAACGAAATCGAGCGGAGTTACGGCAAGTCAAAGTGATCCAGATTTCTATCAATTTTGCCGAGTTTGCCCCAATTCAAAATGGCGGCCGACAGCGTGAACTGGCTTATTAAGCAGCTAGATTTATACATGAATACTGATGCAGAAATACAGATCATAACTATACTGAACACTATAAAGAAACGTAGCGAGTCACTTACTCTTCAAAATGAAATCACAAACGAGTTTCTCCATGTTCTACAAGAAGTGTAGATGTACGGATATTCATCAGTCATCCAAGTTCTCCGTATGATTATTGCGATATAGTTAGCCCAATCTTTCAATATATTAAATGTCCACATCGTGCTTGAGTTTCCTTTGGTGTTCATTATTTCTCTCGTTTTTCAATTTCGTCCGTTCTAACTGGTTTGAAGAAACTTTGAGATTTCTGCTCCGGCGCTACGCGCCTCGTGTCCTTCTATCTGCTGCTCGGAGCTCTAAATCCCATAAAGCACTCGCGTTATATTCTCTAACCACGAGTCAGAGCCGATTTCCATGATCAGCCTGGTTGCTATATTGTGACGTCAGTTCATTAAACATATAAAGCACTCGCGTTATTCTCTAACCCTTACGTAATTCCTTGAATGCTAATGATTCTCAGGCAAAATATTTCAGACAAAGACAAGCTTATCGATAAACAGAGCCAGAGGCGATCGCTCTGATTAAGTAATTGTGAAGCTACATCCAGTACATATACAACTACAACAACTGAACAAGTCAAAGCCGGAAGCCGAGCGACAAGTAAAGTCAACTGTAAATTTGCAGTTTTGTATGATTTTGGCCATATTAGAGGGTCGTACAGGGGGACACGGTTCACGGGCGGAAAAAATAATGAATCACGGATATCAAAATTTAATTTTCCCGAATCACGAAAATAAGCAAGTAACCGTACTCTCAGTACCTTTCTCACGCAAAGAAAAGTGGCAAAGAAAGAGTGTTTGAAGAAAGTAACATGTATCTAGAAATTCAACATAGCTTAGTGCACTAATATTTGTCTTGGCGGGCTCTTAAATTATTGTTATTCGGCCTTTTCAAGCACATGCAGAATCGTTGATATACCCAGACCTTCATAGATGGGGGTCATAGTTCTTCATAGGTATTTATAAACTTTTACCTTGTAGGGGCGTAGCTACAATTGGCGACAAAATAGATGACACTCTTAGATAATATATTGTCGTTTAAGGTGGATTTGACGGAATAAACCCCTTATGGGGAGTTATAAATGTTCCATCCCCGCTCCCCTATTCAATGTTGAGGCAGACAATGTTCCGGGCAAAAAAAATTCAGAGAAAATCAACATTGAACAAAGGGGGCAGGGGGGAGAAGGGGTTGAATATTGATTTATCTTAAAAAGCCATTTTGGAGACATATAACAAGGGGGTGTCAATCAATTTTGTCGCTGATTGTCCGAAAAGGGGGTACGCACATTTCTGCATGACGCGCGTGTTTCTCTCACCCAATCCATGTAAAATTTAGAAATATGTAACCTAGCCTTGTCATCGAACGTTAAGAACGAGCAAATAATACCAATTAAGAATGTATTCCAATAAATAATCATGATTGTTCAGATGTTCTAAAAGCGTGTTATTGACGCGCGCAAATCACGAGATGGAGCGAAAATTAATCTCTCCGCAAACTAAAGCGTTTGTACAGTATTTAAAACTATTCAGCAATCTCACAGTGAACGAAATCGTGAAGAAGTGTCGGGTCTCAAGATCAACTGTTTTTAGAAGTGTAAAGGAAAAGGAAGAGTGCAAAAAGCAAGGGAAAAGTGCTGGACGTCGAAGGAAGTTCAACGAGCGCGAGGAAAGACGCATTCGTCGTGCGATACATTCCCTGAGAAGACGTCAGGGTAATTTCACTGCCAAAGGCTTATTAGTGGAGCTCCGCATCCCTCCTACGGAGGTGTCGGTAAGGACAGTACAACGGCATCTACATAGAATGGGATACAGCTATGTGCACTCAAGACGAAAAGGTGTACTGAGTGACAAAGCTTAAGACAGAAAACAAAGACTTGCATTCGCCAAACATTTTAAACGGAATTACAGACAAGACTTCTGGACCAAAGACGTGTGTTTTTATTTTGACGGTGTGAGATTTTATCACAAATTCAATCCCGCAGATCAAGCGAGAGTCCCGGACAGTTTAATATGGAGGTTACCATCAGAGGGACTTGCGCCCTATTGTACAGCGAAAGGATCGCAAGTGGGTTCCGGAGGACGAGTAGTCAAATATTTTGTGGGGATTTCATACCAGGAAGGCGTGGTATTATGTGAGCGATACGAAAAACTGAACGGACAAACTTTTAAAGAATTTATTTTGAAACATTTTCCAAGAGCCTTGAAACTAAGCAAGAAGGGCAGATCGCGAATATTTTTACAGGACGGTGACCCTAGTCAAAATAGCGCTTTAGCAAGGGAAGCCTTATCAAAAATTAAGGCCCAGTTATTTTCAATTCCCCCTAGAAGTCCAGACCTCAACCCCATCGAAAATTTTTTTCATAACATCAAAGCCGATCTACGAAACCAAGCTATGGTTTTAAATATACAATATGAAACAGTGGACGATTTTGCGCAACGTATCAAAATGCTAATGCTTAATTATGATCGTGGTATAATAGATAGGACAATAGCCAGTACAAATAAGCGCATTGATTTAATTATCCAAAACAAAGGGGCCCGTACAAAGTACTAAATTTGAATTATTAAATCTTGTTTATTAAAGTCTTTGTCTATTAATACAGCATGCGTCGATTTTATATATTCATTCCATTAACATACAGTCATTTGCAAAAATTATGGCCGTCACGAAATATCAATATATCGGGTGCATTATGGGTAATTAAATAATCGAAAAATCCCCTTAAGCGGGTTAACGCCAGCATTAACTTTCTAGGGGGAGGGGGACGGGAAACACGGGGAGGGGATGGAGTTATCACTACTAAGTATTAGAAGGATACCACTATAAGGACTTATCATTACTGTAAGCAGTATATTATAATACTCTCGTCGCAGGCTCCTCGGTAATACCGCAGTATAGATATATATTGTTATAAGTGCCTCGATTGAACCATTTCATACTCTTGTCGCAAGCACGTACGTGACTTTTAATCTGGGTTTGAATCACGTAATCATCAGTGTCAAACTTTCACACAGCCATTACACCCTCTGAAGATAAGATGTTAATTTTGCTTCTTTTAATAAGTTAGGAACCTCAAAATAGTATTATTTAATTACCCATAATGCACCCGATATATTGATATATCGTGGCGGTTATCTATTTACATAAGTAGGTACATACATTATATCCTTGAGTAAGCGGTGACAGTGACAGTGACAGTGTGACAGTGACAGTGTGAATGACATTGAACCGTATCGGTCAACGGTCAACGCTTATCTATAAAGGATATGACTTGATAATACTAACTAACGTTTGTTGACCGTAGACCGATACTGTTCAATCTCATTCACACTGTCATGATAAAGATCACTCCGAAATTGGTTACATGGCATTTGAAATAATTAACTTGGCAAAACATTTCGGACAAGAAGGCATTTCTATCTGTTCTTCAGCGCTAAATTGACGGTTGAAATGAAAAATTTTCCATCGACAAGACATCATTTCAGACTCACGTTCTTCTACAAGACCATTCTTGACGTAAATCAGTGGATGTTTACTGGTACAAAAGATAGGAGTATCGCCATCAAACTCGATGTCTTTGCTGTAATGAGTTTTTGGGGCCGATAAATGCACTATCTGACCTTCTAATAGCAAGAGAAGGTCACATGGCGAGCCGCACTGCTTAGCTAGGGCGTTTCCACCGCTAAAAAGTTGGTGGAAATCTCAGCAGGGAATCACGGTTTCTATTGTACTCGCAGCCTGATCCAATTATCACCTTCCTAGCGGCTTGTTATAATGAACATGTTTATAACTCATCACAGAGCATTCATGTTTCTCGTTATAATAAATTATTACGAAACCGAATTCCGTTGTTCAAAAACAAAAATTATATTGTTGTCGACTTATGAAATCGACAAGAAAACAGCGATTGATTTGATTTTGCTTTGCTGAATTTTCTTAATTAGTATTATCTTTATCAAATTTAAAAGCGAAAGTCATCCGAAATTCTGGCTAAATTCTCTTTACACTCACTGAGCAAAGGCGACACACCCGATTGCTCGTTCTTATCAGGCGACACACCCGGGATAAGAACACGTAAAGTAAAGAGAAGACGGCCGGGCTTTTGTTGTCATTTCATACTTTGGTTAGATTTGTGAAAGAACCGCTCCTCAGTAGAGCTGGTACCGGGCGCTGCTTTTGGAAATACACTTACTTAGATCCTGTAGTGCAGTTACAACTGTGAACAACGATATAATTCTAAGCTCATAATTCTGATTGCGTAGTATTTATATGACTATAGGTTTTCTATTAACTAGAATGCCATATTCTGACATAATTCTTACTTAATTATTGAGAAATTAGCTGTTGTCTTTTCAGTTAAATTGGAAATATGTCGATTTTTCTCACTATATATTAGATATCGATGTCTATAAAGTGACGGACTCATGCGTCTTCTGAACTTAAGTTTGCTCAGTGATGTTCACAGTCTTCGACTGAATCACAGACCTCACAGACCATCGACCGGCAGGGGTCCTGCATGTAATGAATAAACACAACTTGTAGCTGTTAAAATTAAAGCAAATCGAGACTTCCCAAGGAAGCATCCAGATAATACAACAAACTCTATACTCACGGCGATACAGTTCTTGCGGGCCAAGTTTCTCTGCTGCTTCCAGGACAAAATAGAAGCCATTTCTTCCCGCCAAATTATATATCAATTCTTTCGTGTCAAAATGCAATTTCAAATCACATTGGGTACCAACAAAGATAGCTTGAACATGGAATATCTCTATTTGGGCAAAATCAACCAATATCGTGCAGAAATAAACCATAAATGGCAGATTTTAGAGAGCGATATGTTGTCGTGTAGAGAAAGCGCGGGAATGTGATTGAGAAAGACTCATGACCGATGCTCAGCATGCATTATGACGATAATGCATTATCGTAGCTGTTGATAGCTACCTTTACTTAATCCTGTTGAATTAATCCTAGCAACTGTCGATCAACTATAATTGCCTTAAATTCTGTGCGGCTCGTCATGGCCAGGAAATCAACTGCTGACTCCAACGAAAATCGGCTGTGTGAAAGTTTGACACTGATGATTACGTGATTCAAACCCAGATTAAAAGTCACGTACGTGCTTGCGACAAGAGTATGAAATGGTTCAATCGAGGCACTTATAACAAGATATATCTATACTGCGGTATTACCGAGGAGCCTGCGACGAGAGTATTATAATATACTGCTTATAAGTAATGATAAGTCCTTATAGTGGTATCCTTCTAATACTTAGTAGTGATAACTCCATCCCCTCCCCGTGTTTCCCGTCCCCCTCCCCCTAGAAAGTTAATACGTACTTCAACATGTACATTACCCAATCGCCTAACGTCGTTAGTGATATTTTTCGAATTTGATATCTTCAGAGGGTTTAATGGTTGTGTGAAAGTTTGACAGCAATGATTACGTGATTCAAACCCAGTTTTAAAGTCACGCACGTATACATATCTCTTTCAAACAGTCTGCGCGCAAATGATAGTGAATAGTAATGCGGAAACAAATAATCTTATTCGGGTATATATTGCTCACCATTTAATCATATGTTGAATTATACCGACTTCATTTGGCGTAAGGATAATCCTCTACAGCATATGCATTCAATTTTGTACAATATTGACATATATCACTAGTAAGCGTGCTAAATGTATAACGCAAATGCATAGGTGGCGTCACAGACAATTGGCGACAAAATAGATGACACTCTTAGATAATATATTGTCGTTTAAGGTGGATTTGACGGAATAAACCCCTTATGGGGAGTTATAAATGTTCCATCCCCGCTCCCCTATTCAATGTTGAGGCAGACAATGTTCCGGGCAAAAAAAATTCAGAGAAAATCAACATTGAACAAAGGGGGCAGGGGGGAGAAGGGGTTGAATATTGATTTATCTTAAAAAGCCATTTTGGAGACATATAACAAGGGGGTGTCAATCAATTTTGTCGCTGATTGAGCCGACATAAAATGTAACAGACTCTGATCGTCCAAATCTTCTCCGTTTTAGAGACATTTAGACTCACTATCAAAGTCCTGTCAGATCCTCACATTGGAGTAGACATCATGATAGTCATGTGAAGCACGTGAATTGCACAATCGATTACTTTACGACGTCTACAAAGATTAACCGAGAACCACCGAGCAAAGCTCTCGGTTTTTGGCAGTTTCCGATGCCGTACGAGATGTTATCGATGTTTTGATAGTCTTCATATAAATCTTCCGGAGGTCTCGCGACTCAAAATCACGTGGAATAAGTAGTGGAATCACGAATATCGGTTATTAATTATAGTTCTTCACGGGTCACGCGAAACCTTTGGATCACGGATCACGAAGAATAATTTATTGAATTCACGTTTCTCGGAAAATAAAATCAGCTAATCACGCATCACGAGAATACCCCTGTACGACCCTCATATTACAGGTACAGATTTTGCTAGGTGTAAATTCTGTATTAAATTAGTGGACTATTGTTGATGTTTATCTATTGGCTTCTATTAGATCGGTATTTGTTGCATTTGTTGGAGCCCGTTAAGCTTACGGCAGTGACTGCCATGACTTGTACTTCGTGGTCTCTTTAATTCTCAAACTTAGGTGAAAGTTTTGTAAATACTAAATTCTTATCTCGCTGAGAAATTTCAATAATTATCAGTGCATCGATTTGGCCATGGAGTATCATTCATTCAGAAGAGTATTAATTTAAGCTTACAAGGTATACGTTTTACGATTGTTTTGTTTTCAATGTTGTTGTTCTGCGAAAAGCCTACAACATCAAAAGTGCGGGCTTCCTGTTTTTTCATTGAATTCAGCTTTTCAAATGTCTTGATTTTAATCTCATTTGCAAAACAAAAATTCATTATTTCTGTCTGTAAAAGGTTTTGTTTGTTCCTTTTGTAAGCAACATCAATGTTTATTTGTTCTCTTGGTGAGAAACAAAGACGAAAATCGAACTTGAATACAAAATTCAGCGCGGGATCCCTATATATCGGTGAATTCTGATTTTCAAAGTGTTGAATTCCACGCTGAATTCCCTCTCATCCGGTTTGCTTCTCAGCCAATCAGCGCGCGAGTTTCATATGAGCTATGGGATTCTAACTGAAATGTAGCCTATTTGAACTAAATATAAGCTTAGATATGATCTTTATAGTGCGATTAAGAGGCTGTCCACCTAAGGATCGACCCTAATTTCAGCCAAAGCTCGGATTTCCTTTACATTTTCCACACAAAACAAGGTTGATATATAACTTAAGAAAATATATATTATTTATCTCTGCTCTCAAAATTTGTCGAGATACAGAGTTGGAAGTCCTCTGTACCCAAACCCCTGAAAATCGGTCTTTGAAAAAATCAAAATTAGGCCATTTTTAGGAGTCTGTCATATAGCGAATATTGACTCGGCTGAGGAAACTCAAGTTCACACCAGCAATAAACAGTTCAAAGGTCTTTATAGAAATGGTAAAACGAGATCAGTTTATGAAAAATTACTTTGATGGTAACAGTTGTAAGAGACGTACTGTGATAGGTAGTCTAGAAAGTAAGAAAAGCACGTAGCGAAAATTGATAATTTCTAAAAATTCTGACTTGATCTGAGAATTTGTAGGATTTTTCTGAAAAGGACTAAGATAGTTCTGTTAAGTCATGAAAAAATATTTACTGGATCTCTAACACTGAAGAAGTTATGGCCGTCTCGATTACTGCTAATTTGCATTAATTCGCTCGTTAAGAGACAAAATGCCTTTTGACATACAAACATTAGTTTAGTGGAAGTCGCTTGCAAATTATATTTTACAAGGTAATTCTAATAAAGCGTTTTCCAAAACATACATTTTCGGTTAAAAATAAACATATAAAAGTGAAATTTGACCAGTTGGATTCAAAACAGTAATTTCTCAAATTTATTAATTTTAATTTCGCCATTTATTCAAACTTCACCGATTTTTGCCTGATAAATATATATGCAAGTAAACGCACCACTATTTAATGTGCAGCCATGCGTAACAATAACTATAAATTGGACAGAACAATCACACATTAACATAACCGCTTAAGCTCATGCCGCCCGGGAATAAGGTGAGCCCTTGCGCACCTTTGATAGAGATTTGTAGTAGGCAAAAGGTTGTTCAAAGTTGTTGATGTGTGTTGTTATTCAAACAGTATTATCCATTACCTAAACGAGCAGGCGACTGGGAACGAGTTTATTATAATTAATGCATTTACGAAATTAAGTTTATGCATGACATGAAACAGCATGTTGAAATTAGTATCTGTGCAAAGTTTGATGTGATTTGAGCGAATTCTGTCGGAATTATAAACTTTTGAAATTGCGTTGTCCAGCCAAAATTTTACAGTGAATGTATGGTTTGGCTGGACAACGTCAAATATATATGTATGGGGAAATAGACATCTTTGATACCCTCTAGCATCGTCAATATTAAGCCGAAGTTCACCAAACTTTCCAGAATAGCTAAGTTTGATATGTACTCTCTCAGAAAATGATGCCCATTTTTGCTAGTTTCTTATTGAATTAGTTTTACGGAATTGGTCCCAGTCCCCTGCTCGTTTAGGTAATGGCTAATTATGAATCAGGCTCATGAATCATATTTTACAAAGCACAATAAACACATGAAATATGATCTAATACTATGATACACTACGATTATAACGCGATGCTCTACTGAAGTTTATGGAGTTGAATGATCATAAACAATGAAGTCAGTTCGCTGAAGACACAACATGAGAAGATGTTTGAAGTAAAGTTTTACAAGCGAACTGACTCATTGTTTATGATCATTCATGTCCATAATGGCGGGCGTTAACGGCTTACATGAACGTGTTATAATCGCCATGAAAACTCATTTGGCGTCAGGCAAAGACTTTTAATAACCTTCTCATGCTGCGTCTTAAGAATAATAGACCGTATTCCATGTGTTTCTTGCTAGAAATAACCCGTCACGCAACTGTCATTGTCATTGTCATAATGCCCGAGTATACGCTCATTGAGCGTCTTGTTTTAATATATTCATTATAATATGCACTGACGACTACTTGAAGACGTTTACACAGTCCAAAACACATTTTAGTGTAATTCGATTGTAGCTTCGAAAATAAGTCGTCATTTACATATTGGTATTACCATCTGCGTCAGACGCACGATGATGGTACGAAATTAGGATCCGGAACTCGTAAAGCCACTGGAAAGTTTCAATGATTTCCATAGTATGTAAAAATCATGTAAAGATCATGTAAAGGTACTGTAAATTATATTGACATGATCATTGTACTTTTACATGGTATGTAAATTTATGGAGATCATGTAAAAAAGCTGTAAAAATCCTGTAAATAAACCCCCAAAACTACCGGTAAAATAACTTGATGATGTAAATATCCTGTAAAAACCATGGAAATCTATGACAGACATCCTGTAAAAACCATGGAAATCTATGACAGACATCCTGTAAAAACCATGGAAATCTATGACAGACATCCTGTAAAAACCATGGAAATCTATGACAAACATCCTGTAAAAAACATGGAAATCTATGACAGACATCCTGTAAAAACCATGGAAATCTATGACGGACATCCTGTAAAAACCATGGAAATCTATGACGGACATCCTGTAAAAATCATGGAAATCTAGGACGGACATCCTGTAAAAACAATGGAAATCCATGACAGAGATCATGTAAAAACCATGGAAATCCATGACAGAGATCATGTAAAAACCATGGAAATCCATGACAGAGATCATGTAAAAACCATGGAAATCCATGACAGAGATCATGTAAAAACCATGGAAATCATTGTCATTTTCACCCAAAATTAATTGGTCAATCCACCAATTTTTAAATGTTGCAACTACGCTTAAATTATGTCTTATCCACTGCATTGTATCAGTCATATATAATGGTAGTCAAATATTTAATAACATTACACTTTCTTTGATTCATCACATACACTGTACATTGTATTTGAAATTTAAATGCATGTGTCTACTGCTGATTAGACTGTAATCAGTGTCAAAGTAAATATGTAGTCATGTATAGTGGGAACATTATACAACCTACATTGTACAGTCTGTATGTACTGACTAAAGTCTATTAAATTCTGTGACAAAGCGGCCAACTGGAAGATGCTGCTGGACCTCACTTCACAATTTTTCAGAAAGTAAAAGGTATTCAATCGTTTTCTGTACTATATCTTCTATAGTTGTAGAAGTATCAATCTGTACAAAAGAAAAAACATCAAAGATTGTATTAGTTATTTGTAATTGTAAAGCCCTGGCTAAACATGTTATGTATGATTATTGTTTCCTGGGTGGCTAACTGATGGAAACATACTGTAAGGATATCGGTTGCTAAGGGTATATAATAATTAAGATTACATGTATGTCCCAAAATCTTCTTCTTTTCTCATAACTTGTTATAATTTTAAGTGAATATATGACACTGAGTTTTGACATAATCAAACCTTCTTGGTCATCATCGGTAATTTCGGTAGCTTCATTAGTAATAAGAATAACATAGTGGGAGTAGAGTGTACAGGGGCAGATCAGGAATATCTAGGATTTTGATTGGAGGGGGAGGGAGGGCTTCATTTGACATTAAATGTTAAATACTGAGAAACATTTTATGCCAATTTGTATTTAAAAAAATGTTCCTACACTGTCGGGGTAAGAACCCAGTGACCAGCCCTTGGATCTGCCACAGTTGTACAATGTACATGTACATGTATATATATTCAATGTACTAAGAAAAAAACATTGAAACAAAGAACTAATTGGTGGATTTTGAAATCAGCATTGAAAGATCTGACATGGCATGACGTCACTCTTACTGTTATAGAAAATCAGTCATCTTACAGTATAAAGATCTGACATGGCATGACGTCACTCTTACTGTTATAGAAAACCAGTCATCTTACAGTATAAAGATCTGACATGGCATGACGTCACTCTTACTGTTATAGAAAACCAGCCATCTTACAGCATAAAGATCTGACATGGCATGACGTCACTCTTACTGTTATAGAAAACCAGCCATCTTACAGCATAAAGATCTGATAAGGCATGACGTCACTCTTACTGTTATAGAAAACCAGTAATCTTACAGCTAAACTTACAGATTTCTCTCCTGTTTGCTTTTTCCCATTTTTTCCACTCATTTCAACAATGATGCTTTTCATCAACATCTAAGTATAAATAAAAATAACACAAAGAAAAGGTGAGGTACATATACATGTCGTTGGAAGTTTCAACCGTACACATACAGTAACCAAGTGTCATTTTTTTCTGGTGTCTCATTGGACGAGAGGGTATGATGTTAAACATTGGTGGTCTCGGAACCACAAAACATACTGTTTCCCTCGGTCCCAGTAAATATGTGTTAATAATCTAAATCATTATCCAAGTATACATAGAGGAGTAAAAATATCATGCGAGTAGGACTGGAGCAAGTAAAAATATCGCTATTTCGCACACACATTTTTAAATAAATAACCTTGATGGGAGGAGTGTATTTTTCGCATCACAAAAGGGTTGGATAATAAATAACTTATTTGACATTTTAGTGTGTAGTAGGGCTAGAAAGTTTTATTCGTCTTTGTATTTTGTCTCGCCCTACCGGCTCGACAAAATACTGAGCCTCATATAGTGTTTTTGATATTGTATTTTCATAATAACAATATTTACTGAGCTGATACTAACTGAAGCATGTTTATAATGTTGCTTTGCAACAGAATCGCTTGGGTGACTCACCTGTGATTTTGTGAGATTTTGTAGCTATGCAAATGAGGCGAAAGAAATATCATGCCAGGAGGGGCGGAGTGTATATTTTCAGCAAAACGTTGGTAAGTCCCGTATATTCTAAGAGTTTAAGCGATTACCGGCAGTAAAAACATATTCATAAATAAGCGTCTTTGTTTAATACAGGTGAAGTTAACTTTGTTTTGTTCTCGAATAACATAGTAGCTTGTATTGATGACATATGTATGTGTGAAATATAACGCATTAACTAGACTCAACTGGAATTTCCCTGTCAATGCCTATTGTCAATTGTAGCATTTGTGACTCGAACGTGGTCAGAAAAGAAGACCATGTTCGCAGTATCCAAGCGCTGAGGCTCGTCATGCAGCCGTACTACACACTAAAATGTCAAATAAGGTATATTTACATGTATTTACCATTTTCCTTGTAGTCACTGCTTGACTCAATAATCTTCTTTAAGGGCTTTCTAAATTTATTTTCCCCTGTAGCTGTACAGCTGTGAAATTAGATTTAGAGAACAATAAGTCACAAAAGCTGTGATACATGTAAGGATCAAATAAATTTAAATTTAAATAATTAAATCAGAGTAACAATATTATGGTGATACCTTCATCATCTGAGCCTACAACCAATACATTTTTCTCATACTCTAATGCTTAGGGCTTTTTGGCTGTATTATAAACAAATAAGACAGTAAGCAATAAATCACAAATACTAAACCATACATGTATAAAAATACAAATATATACATTGTATATGTAGTACATTTATAATTATAATACAGTAATAATGCACCAGTCAAGTGAACCCCCCCCCCCCCCCCCCTGGGGAATTAGCGGGGGAAAGCGGGGACATTCACTTCAAATTCACTACCTTTTTGTTCCCCAGTAGGAGGCGGGGAATACACTTCCTTTCATTCCTTCGCATTCCAGAGCGGGGAATAGGCAGGGGATTTGCGACTCACATTATTTTTCTTCAAAATATTATCTACAGAACAAATGAGTACTAGCGGGGGAGTTCACCATTCAATTCTGCCCCAGTGACCGGGGACTTCACTTCACTGGCTATAATTTGAGTAAAAGTGAATGCCCCACTGATGCCCGAGGGGGGAGGGGGGGGGGGGGGGGGGGGGGGGGGGGGGGGGGGGGGGGGGGGACTGGTGCATAATAAATAGAGGATTACATGGGCGCGCGGAGATACAAATTTTATCTTTGAGTGTTGATAATATCTCTCATGAGTGAGCGCAGCAAACGAGTGAGAGATATTCAACACGAGAAGATAACATTCGTATCTCCAAGCGACCATGTAATATTCTGTTTAATATATAATTATCGATGAAACATTTTTTTTGGTTTTGAAATAATTTTTACTTTATGATATGATATCATGTGAAGATAACATGATTGTTATCTTCACGTGTGAAGATATAAATTTTTTGAAGGAGAAATATAAATATTTCATCGATAATTATATAATAATATTAAATAATAACTTTATTTATATAAACTTAGGTACACTTGGGAATTTTGTGGTCATAAATACTTTGAGCGGGAATTTTGTAGTCACTGTTTAAACAGCGTTAAAGTGCCTATAACCCCTGTGAGATTGTTTTAAAATTCTATTCAATATAAGCTGAATAGTTGGTGGGTTCAGTATTTTGTGATTTGAACCTTGCGTTTATGAGTTATAGAGGTTTGAAATCTCAATATGCAAATTTGATGACGTCTACTAAGACTTCATTTATTATACAAAAACGCCCTTGTGCTGATTATTGACATTTGAAAACTTACAGAATATTTTCACAGTCTTTATAAATGATTTTATAACTTTTTCCCCATTTCAAAATATAAGCTCTTCTTGAAAAAGTCTACATAAGTTATGGCAAATTCCTGGGTTGACGTCATCAAATTTGCATATTGACATTTCAAACCTCTATAACTCATAAACGCAAGGTTCAAATCACAAAATACTGAACCCACCAACTATTCAGCTTATATTGAATAGATTTTTGAAAGAATCTCACAGGGGTTATAGGCACTTTAATCCCTCCCTGGTTAATCATAAACAGAGAAACACTTTGAGCGGGAATTCTCGGGTCGAATGATCTTATATTAAAGTCACTATTATCTTAGCTAAATATAAACTCCAATGAGCTTTACAATTGGCAAATTAGTTCCTTATAGTAAGCTTATATACGGCAACCAAAGTTCATATTTAAAACGTTCATACAGATCGACGTATAAACACGCTTTTGTATCAGTGTTTTAACGGCTTTTTATATAAATTACGAATTATTCTAGTCTGTAAAAACATTCTAAATCTATCCATAGCTTAAATAATTAGCTTTAAACATTACTCACCGAGCTTTAGAGTTTAGTCATTACAAGACTCGTGTCAAGTCGAGCGGCATGATTCTGACCGTTTGCTTCTCCTAGAGGCTCTGATCTTTGTCAACAACGATATCTTTACCATTCATCGTGCTAACTGCATTCTCCTACTCCCAATGAATGACGGCAATACCATTGTAAGGCAAAAGAACTGAACGAAGCGAAGAGAGATCGACAGAACCATGACAGAACCTTGTTGTGGCTTGAAATGAGCGCCAAGTCGTGTTCAAAAAGATCACGTGCTCTACATGTACTTTTGATAATAACCGCTGACTGGATGTCATTTACAGGGTTTTTACAGACTTTCCTGGGCCTCCTATATTGTATTTACAGGGTTTTTACAGACTTTCCTGGGCCTCCTATATTGTATTTACAGGGTTTTTACAGACTTTCCTGGGCCTCCTATATTGTATTTACAGGGTTTTTACAGACTTTCCTGGGCCTCCTATATTATATTTACAGGGTTTTTACAGACTTCCCTGGGCCTCCTATATTGTATTTACTGCAGGGTTTTTACAGGGTTTGCCAGCATTTGATTACATGATTTTTACAGTATTTTTACATGTTTTTATAGTGGATGAATTTACACGATATTTACATGATTTAATTTCAAGACAATATTTCATATAAAGTTTTTATGATCTTACAAATTATGTAAAACTGAATTTACATCATTTTTCCATGTTCTCAAAATTTACAGACTATGTAAAAATCATGGAAATTAATTTACATACTATGTAAAATCGGCTTTGCATGATTTTTACATACTATGGAAATCATTGAAACTTTCCAGTGAGCTGTCCACTATTTATAGTGTAGCCCTGCTTCAAAAAGACCTGTGGACAATATAGTTATGGGAAAATGCGAGTCTTGAATAGGCAGCCCCTGCATAGCATATAGCTCTGTACGGGAACAGGGAAAGCAGGACACAATGTCAATTGATATTCCTAACCTTTAATACCCGAAACTACTCCTTAAACCCACACACCCAAAACTACTACTGAATGAACTACTACAATAAGTCCTATACAAAAACTGGTTTGAAATCAAGGAGGAGGTTGCACATACGTGACTCCAGAAACTGAGAGCCAAGTTTTTTCCCCATAACTCTTCATAAATTCAGGTCAAGAGGGTTTGAGGCTGATAAGCTAGAAAATGTGTTTTTCTACCCATAACTTTTAAAATATATCTAAATATGAAGATCGACCATTTCGGTAGGTTTCCATCCGATCTGGCGGATATCTTCTTCTTTTGAGGAACCGAAAAACCTAAGGAGGACGGCAATGGGGAAACCTTGGCCTGTGCCTACTCTAGCTGCACGGACAGAAGATTTCCCCGACCATTATTATTATTCCAGTCACCCGAACGACACTCATATTGTGTTGAAAATAGATTCAGTTTTACCGTTCACAACATTCTCTTGGGTACAAGAATGTACCTATAATGACTCTATGTTGTGACTACACTTTCCCTTGGGATAATTCCCGAAGTGGGCCGCGTTCAATAAAACGTAAATATCTTCTCCACAAAAATGTAAAACCAGTCCTGAAAAATTCGTTTAGAAACATGCATTAATTTAAAAGCCACCTTGTGCCTACAGTTCTCCTTCAACCAAATTATGAGCTGATTTGCTAATTTTGAAGAACAATCTATGGATACTGATGATATGTATCAATGGACAAGCAACATTCAAGATTCCAGTAAATAATGAATATAGATTTGAAATTCAAATAAAAATTCAAATGTCCATTTGTAAAAAGCTTCCAATAAAATAAATAAATTATTATTATTATTATTGCAAGATACGCACACAAACAGTACATCTCAACTAATATCTACATCACTGACATCAACGCTGAGGAAATCAATGACGTTCTTCATACAAAACAACCCCACAACTAAGTAGCCGGATTGCAAACTATTAATACATGATCTACTTTCTGACCGTAACCTGTCACTCATAAGTACTGTTTGAAAAACCCACGAATTTATCCATTAAATAAATACAGAACTGAATGCTTTGAGAATAGTTTCATGCCCATATTCGTGAACAATGGAGCAAAATGGAATGCTATCGTTAATTTATTATATAAGTATTATATAAGTATAATTTCATTTGTGAGGCAAATATAGAATACGGAAGGTCATGCCGGTTCAAAACCCATTTGGAACTTCAGAATTTTGTTTTCTTTTTTCCTGAGTTCTTTACACTTCTCGCGTATTTATATATACATATAACCTTCCAACATGAGCTGAAACCGCCACGGGCAGTTACAGGGGTGCTTCCCTTGCTGGCCGAGGTAGGGGCACTTGTTTGCATACACCTAAATTATGTTTCTGATACCGACTTTACACACACGACCACCATGTCTTTAGGAGAAGCAGATAGCAGAGTCGTAGGAGAAGGAAGTGATTCCCGTACTTGCGGAAGCTTCATTTTCATTGAACCTTGCTGTCTTTCGTAGGCCCTAGAGAAGCCCTAGAGGTTCCTAGGCAATCCAGTTCAATCTGCGATTTTAGCTAGAGTCAATGGCCACGCACCGATTTCCCAAAGTCTATCGGCGAAGTACAAAAGCTAATCCTTATTGTTTTCACCTACCATCACGTACCAACGAACGTCAAACATGCATTGCCCGACAATTGTAAATATATTATCGAGTGACCCTACTAGTACCATGATCTTCGGCAATCCACCTGCCGTGGCATATCGATACAGTAAAAACCTTTATTATATTAAATATTGTTATTAAAGGAAATCTTGACAAACATCACCCTTAATCATGATGACACAACATTACAAACAGGTTCAATTAAGCGCATGGCAGCATCGTAGCCGACACACCTTGTAAGTACATAACATTCTCGTACCCAGAGCTCCTCGGTCGGTCGTTCCTTCTCCCGTCGGAGGCTCTGGTAACAGCCATTTCTAGGCCGATGCTGATTGGTCCAAATGTCCGCGCATGCGCGACTTTCATTTGAAACTGCTCAATCGTGATTGGTCAATCTATAACGATGCTCGGAGGTTTTTAGAAGAGAATCCTCTGCGCATAGGTATAACACACAAAGCTGACTCTTTTTCTAACGGGCTCAGATGGATTTTCAAAATGGCGGACGGTCTGAATGGTGATCATTGCTACTAATACCGACCTTAAGTTACGGTGGACGGCGACATGGAGGACGGCTACCGGAAGTAAATGTGATCCATTTGGGACTAATTTGCATATTACCTCGCCGTTCACTCGACGTCGACCTTAAGTCGCGGCGGTGAGATACAGTAGTTTGGCGGTGTCTCGAAAACGTGAGTTTGTTTTCGTATTTTTGACCTCGTAAAATCTTTATTTCAATTCAAAATCATTCTCATATGTTTTATAAATGTCCTTTATTCTTACTTGAAGTTTTGACATTTTGATTCATTGTTTATTTTAGAGCATTTTACAGTGATGGAAGACTCAACCCCTACAACTAGCAGGTGCGAATTTCTGCCAACATTATACTGAATCACTCGTATTGAAGTATTTCTATAAATCATCTGAACATGTAGACGTTTTTCTTGTTTTGTGGAGCTTGACATTCAAATTAAGTTATTGATTCGATTGATCAAATGTCGAGGTGCATGATCCCTGTACATATGTTATTGCAGTGATTCTGAATTGACAAATTGCACAATTGTATTTGTTTAATGGGGTCGAAGCTTGTTTATATTTGCACTCAGCTTATAAAATCATTCTTATTGCATTCATTTTCAGAATTATGGAATGGACGGACAAACACGATATCCAGCTCGCAAGAGAAGTACTCGTTAGTGAGCCCTACCACTTCAGGCCCAGAACTGTGGAACGCGGGAATATCTGACAAGAAATTGCAAATAGGCTGAACGAAAGCACACTGTTACGGTTTAAAGTAACAAAGCGTTCTACACGAGAGCACTTTACTCTCCTTCTTGAAAAATACAAATTGAAACGCAAGAACGAAGCAAAGCTAAGTGGAGTTGACGTGCAGGATTCAGAATTAGATATTGCAATGGAAGAGATATGGGAAAAGTGGCAAGAAGCTGAGTCACAAGACGCAGCGTGTAATGTTACAAACAAGAAGAAAATGGAGGCTGACAGAGCAAGCGCTGAGGAAGTGAGGAAAAAGGCGTGCGAAAAATTGGGAGAATCCACTAAGAGAAAAAAACTAGATGAGGAAGGTACCGAAATAATACCCAAAAAGTCGAGAAGATATGGGAGTGATACCATTGAATTTCTTCGAGAAAAAGCAAAACAAGATCGTGCAGCCAGACAAGAAGAGCTAAAGTGCAAAGAAAAAGAGCAAAAACGCCAAACGCAATTACAAGAGCAAGTTGCACAATCACAGCAACAGCAGCAGCAACAACAAATGTTAATGATAAATATGATGCAGCAACAAAACAAAGCGGTACTTGAATTAATGGCTAAACTTTCTCAACCAAAATAATGGTATACCATGCAAGGACAACTGACTAGTTTATTAAATCAGTTCAGACTATTTTGAGTTATATTCATATTCACATGTTTGCAGAACTGCAACGTTTGCGTTTATCATGTTTACCAGTACACTATATGAACTGATCATATATATGTATAAATACTGAGTAATACTGAAATACATATAACTTTTCTTAATTTGCAATTTCACAGTCATTATATATTATATATGTGGTGTTGAAAATAGGATTGATACATTTCTACAACTTACTTCACTGTACTTATCATCAGTGTCATACTGTTTATATTATAATTATTGTTTTCATGCAAAGTAGTCCTGTAGTAGTGATGGAGGGGGCAAATCAAAGTACTCTGATGTAAGATTACCATACATACAGGTTAATGCATTCTGCAAAATGGCACACACAATATAAATCTTTCCAACATTACTAAGTCCTATCTTCATATTCTTTTTGAAATCAATAAATTTAAAATAATTAACTATATCACCGAACAGCCATTCTACAGATACTCGCACTGAGCTCATTGAAGTATTAAAGGCTTGCATCTGTGGAGTAAGGGCCATATTTCTGAATGGTGTTTGAAGTTGGACCCTTAGTGGGTAGGCGGGGTCACCATAAATGCACATGGGTTGACCATTCGGGGACAGGGCATGTTGCTGCAATAGCTGAAGTAGACCCGAGTCAGCCAACATTCCTGCATCATGTTTCTTACCCTCTGGAAATAAAGCACAAATAAAATGGTACATTCAATCCAATGATTACTTTGATAAGAAATCCCAACCTATATAACATTATAAATCCCAACCTATTATTATTATAAATGACACTATATACTCACCAACTGGTCCAAACATGTTACCAATTATCCCATTTGGAAGGGCCAGAGATTGAAACTTCAATGCATGCACCCTCTTATGTCCATTATAAACGATTCTTTGGTATTCTCCTGGTCTAGCAATAGGCCTTACTGTGCCATCTATAAAGCCAAAACAGTTATCTATGGCTGCTCCTTTGGCATAAATGGTATCTGCATAGCTTTGAAGGAGAGCAGGAGCAAGTATGGCATGATTCCACTGAGTTATTCTGTGGCTGTGTGTGTCATAAATAAAATCGAGGACTTCGTTTGTCACCATGCTCAGTACAGGGGTGGGTCTACCAAATCTAGGGACCATATCTGAGTATCTGCAAGGATAGGCTAATCTACGAAGCAGCATGCACAGTCCTTCCATACCATCACTCACAGAACCTTGATTGCAGTGAAATGAATCTGGGATGTCCAGGGCATCAGCTAGCTTCGGCAAATCACATTTTTGCACTCTAAATTCGGAAATGCATTCTGAATCTTCCATTCGATCGAGGTTGAATCTTGTGTACGCATCGTATGGTAAATCTAGGTTTTTTGAACGATTTTCATCGTACAAGAGAACAAATTCCTCATCTGAATTAACACCATCCATGTAGCAATCAACTAAAATTGCTCGAACCTCTCTAAGTGAACTCATTGTATCGAAGATTCTCAATGGTTAACCCACCACCACCTCCACTCAAAACTTAAAGATCGAGTTTCCCGCCAAACGACGGCGTTCTCTCCCCAAACCTCCGCGGTCAAGGTTGCCGTCCTCCATGTCGCCGTCCACCGTAACTTAAGGTCGGTAATATCTGCTAAGAAACTGCAATGATTTTACTGGTCACAAAAAAAAACACGCAAGTTTGGTTCTGTACTTGTTTTCGCTTCTCTTCTGTCGAGGCAAGTGATTAATTTACGCTATAAATTACCTCCTTCAACAACGGACTACGATGCCGTTGAGACAGAACAAAATCAGTTGGCTTCGTTTCGAGTTCCTTTGCAAAAAAATAAGGATCCATATAAAATGTCGTGTTTTTGTGAATGTTAAAAGAGTACAGAACAAGATTGATGGGGTGTATTTTCTTCCCTTCTCTGTAAATGTGCAGATAAAAGTACAATCTTGTAAAGACTAATCAAATTGCTTGCCATATCATGTTGTTGTATTTGAGCCTTAAGAGTGTATCCATGACTATCCATGAGTGGACCAGGCAGTCGTGACACATGACATCTCTCTGATCTCAATGAAACTAAACCAGAAGAAAGCCCTCACTTGAAAACTCATACTGCCAAAGTATGACATTTTTTGATTATTTCAGGGGGGAGTTAGACCACCCCCACCCCCCCTCGTTTCTGCAGGGGAAGAACTGAATTTCCATAGCAAAATAATACCTACTTCACACACCTCTCTTTCCCTCCATTTACAATCAATTCAGTTCTTACTTCCCCTGAGGAATAAATGGTCATTTAGCAGCTTACAGGGAAGACTACAGTTACGTGACCATAATACCTGTCAATTGGGGTCTGTCAATCAATATACTGTCACACAACTGATTTGTGTGAAGTCAAAAACCCAAATATTTGACCTCAAATATCTCGAATGAGAAACCTTGTGCAAACCCCAAAACACTTTTTTGTGTTAGATCTACCCTTCAACTAAGAATAACTGAAATAAAATGTTTGCGATATATTTTAGTCTTGGCACAATGTGTCACAGCAGGAGTCAACCCAAACAGTAAAATTGTTACCTACTTACAGCGAAAAGCTCGCAACTTACATCCCATAATCAATAAACTAACTCTTTTTCCATGCTTAATCTCGTTTATTAACAACCACTTTCCTTGTACAATACTCAAATATGAGTTTTTGTATTATTTGAAAGAACAGCAGTCGCTGTTGCAATATCAACTCTAAATTGCACAAACGATTAGATGCAAAAATGAGTATTTTGTAATCATTCGATCCTATGTCATTTTCAATACAAAAACATTATTGCTGAGTGAATAAGACTTACATGTGTTGCTCACCGACGTACGTTCCTTGGTCTCTGTCGTCCAAATCAATAAGATCGCAATTGTTTGACCTCACACGTTTTTCAAAAAAACTGGTTGAAATTCGAGAATGCCATTACATCTTCTGAACATTTTGTTGTCAACCGTCTAATGTTGAAGGCCAAGCTTCGTTTAAGTACTCATTTACTCATTTAGCTTTGTCTTGGTAGTACAAATATAATTCCTACATCTTTTACTACAGTTTTGCGAAGATTTACGACATTTCTTCGGACTGACAAACTTTTCCTTTATTGCGGACACCACATGTCCCAGGGTTGTCCCTATAGGGGGGGGGGGGGGGGGGGGGGTATACTCCCTTTGTCCAAGTGGCAGGGGTGATCGGTGATGGGCGGTCGGTTTTGAAAACGACCCCTAAAAGGTATGCAGAAATCAAAAGAGCTCTTGAAGTCATGTTCATTTCGACCCCTAATAGGTACGACCATATATATGGCGAAAAAGTGATTGTGTTGATATCGTTTAATAAGTGACTGGACAACATATTTCTTCTGTTCTTTCATGTTGTTACGTAACTGACTTTTGAGTCGTAATCCTGAAAGGTACACACAGGAAATATTTTCAACCTTAAAAGGACATTTTGACTAAATATTTCGGTCTTTTAAATCTAGAACACTCAATAACATCTCCTTTAATAATTGTTGTTCTTGTTGTGATAAGAAATAATTAAAGATCAGTGTTATTTTTGCTATTGTGGGACGCGCGGGATGCGCACAGGGAGCCCAACATTATACGGTACTCAACAGAGGGAACCCAATATATCTACGTATATATTGCGCGTGTGCGATCTACCACAGGAAACCCATCAAAAAAAGACGCAAATATCATTTTATTGAATTATTTAGTAGCCTTAAAAGGAATGGTTGGGCTGCCTGTGCCTCTGCAACATGTTGCGCGCAAATGACTAGCGCGCGCTAATTCGACGTAATTTGTTGCTCGCAATGCTGCAGAAGTAGGACTCGATTCTACTTCTGCAACATTGCGCGCAACATATTGCAGAGGTGGACACACGCTGCAACAATACGTGTTGCGTGCAATTGCGCGCAATGCTGCACCGTGTGTCCGGCCCTGTACTCGTAGTCGAATCTGAAGCTCTCTAAAGGCTCTTATCCAATCAGCTCGCGAGAAATTTGACAAATGTTGTAAATTCTAAAATCGATCCATACTTTTTGTCATGTTCTCATGTACCCAAATAGGGCTCTATAAGTAATACATTATTATATTATTATTATTTCAAAAGAAACTATAACCAATGATTCAAAATGGGAATAAAACAAAAACATTCATTGATTTTATATATCATTTCCTTGCGAAAACGGCCATTTCCTTTATTTTTGTGTCATGGGCTACCTGTATATGTGATATACCGCTGACCAAATACTGTTCACGCAATCCAGTGCAGCGCAAGTTTGTCAGGAAAGAAATGTCGTAAATCTTCGCAAAACTGTAGTAAAGATGTAGGAATTATATTTGTACTACCAAGACAAAGCTAAATGAGTAAATGAGTACTTAAACGAAGCTTGGCCTTCAACATTAGACGGTTGACAACAAAATGTTCAGAAGATGTAATGGCATTCTCGAATTTCAACCAGAAACGTGTGAGGTCAACAATTGCGATCTTATTGATTTGGACGACAGAGACCAAGGAACGTACGTCGGTGAGCAACACATGTAAGTCTTATTCACTCAGCAATAATGTTTTTGTATTGAAATGACATAGGATCGAATGATTACAAAATACTCATTTTTGCATCTAATCGTTTGTGCAATTTAGAGTTGATATTGCAACAGCGACTGCTGTTCTTTCAAATAATAACTCATATTTGAGTATTGTACAAGGAAAGTGGTTGTTAATAAACGAGATTAAGCATGGAAAAAGAGTTAGTTTATTGATTATGGGATGTAAGTTGCGAGCTTTTCGCTGTAAGTAGGTAACAATTTTACTGTTTGGGTTGACTCCTGCTGTGACACATTGTGCCAAGACTAAAATATATCGCAAACATTTTATTTCAGTTATTCTTAGTTGAAGGATAGATCTAACACAAAAAAGTGTTTTGGGGTTTGCACAAGGTTTCTCATTCGAGATATTTGAGGTCAAATATTTGGGTTTTTGACTTCACACAAATCAGTTGTGTGACAGTATATTGATTGACAGACCCCAATTGACAGGTATTATGGTCACGTAACTGTAGTCTTCCCTGTAAGCTGCTAAAGGACCATTTATTCCTCAGGGGAAGTAAGAACTGAATTGATTGTAAATGGAGGGAAAGAGAGGTGTGTGAAGTAGGTATTATTTTGCTATGGAAATTCAGTTCTTCCCCTGCAGAAACGAGGGGGGGTGGGGGTGGTCTAACTCCCCCCTGAAATAATCAAAAAATGTCATACTTTGGCAGTATGAGTTTTCAGGTGAGGGCTTTCTTCTGGTTTAGTTTCATTGAGATCAGTTTTGGTGAATCCCAACCCAAGTTTACACTATCTTACTGGTTAAATAGTTAACAAATAGATTCCTTTTTCTCGTGCGTCTGTACTCTTATAGATGCACAGATGACGTCAAAATATAATATCTAGATGGCTTAGTATTATTCATTTGCTTTATGACAGATTCTTCGCGCGTAAAAACGAATAGAAAAAAGCATACTACCGGCCTTGTCGTTAAAAAGTACAAACTGATAACGAAAACAAATGAAATATTTCATAAAACTTAACTTTATTGTTTATCTCTTTACCTTATAAATTGTTCTTATACTTCACAAAGCCATTTTCCAGATTTGCAGCAATGTTTTCTTCTTTTGACAGTCATATTGTAAAAAACTGCCGATCGAAAACATGCCCTAAACATAGCTCAATTACCTTGAAAACCCACACAATTTAAAGGAATTTTTTTGTGAACAGTTACATGAACATTAAATCTTACGGTAGCTTGAAAAAGTACCTAAAAAAAGTAAGTTTGAAGTCCCGAAATCGGTAAACATCAACTCGATCTGGTTTTTGCCAATTTCCAAGATGGTGATTTGTGATGACGTCATTCAAAGTTTCAGCCAATGAGCGCGCGTGTTATATTGTAGTGACCTCATCTGTGCGTCTGTCCTCTAATAACACATGGCTTTTGACCAATAAAATCGCGCGTAATATACCAATTGTTATATAATTCCCTGTACAATCCTTTGAACAATCAAGCCAATACTTCCATTTTACAAGTTTATAATTGGATGTTTTTTTTCGTGAGCGTCCGACGTTTGTAATTTTTTTTTGTGGTAAAAAATAATTTACCGTGGAATATGTCCTCTTATTTACCACGATATTACGTCATCACATGGTCAAAATGTTATGTACTCACGAGGCGTAGTTAATTTGCTTTGCTATTGTACACCTGTAGGCGATATTTACAAGAAGACGCTCTTAACTGATAGTATCAACGGAATTAAATATCTTTATGGGAAACAATTTGCGAAACGCAGCACAAAATATTTCGTTTCTAAATGAAAATAAAAAAGGATTCAACAATGCATTCATGCCAAAACATGTAACTGTACAAGTTCTCCAGAAAATAAGCTTGTCCTTCCCTGATAGGAACGTGGAGAAGTTAAGGACTGCAGTAGCAACCAATGGTAGAATGCAAAATAGCACATTTGTAAACATTATCAGTGCAATTCTACGTGCAACACGGCTGTCTTTTTGTAACTGTTCTGTTCTCTCAGTAATTCTTTTCACATCTATGTAAATGTGACAATATAAACATATGCAAACGAAGTACAAAATGATCATCAAGCTCCCGGGGTAGAGAATAGTGTCTTGTTTGTCAATGTTTGACAGAGGAAAGCAAATTGCATCTGTCTCCATGGAAAATTGGTCTGAGGTCATAAAGCTTATAGCGACACAGATTGCTAAACACCATCCCATGCATAAAACCATGCAACAGAGTTTCATGGTGAGTCTTAAGTGCGGTTTCATGCAATATACTATAACCAAATATCTTTCTAACGTCATCATAAACGTCATAAATGGGGTGATGAACTGTCCAATCAGAAGGAAGATACCAACGATTCTACAATAATAAGGTAAGTAGAAACGATAAAAGTCTTCGCTGGTCATACTTTGTCTCGTTGTTGTGATTATAATCAGGTAAAGTGTGTACAACACGTCGCCTGCAGCCACATTGGCCACTAATACATGTGCAACCGATTCTTGAAGAACTTTGCTTCGTAGAGTAGTGATGATAATGACAAGATTGAACATCATGGCAAAGATACCGATGATAAGTGTCAGAATATGAATCTTATTGATGGTGTCCCAGCATGTATTGGAGGATGTGATTGTGTACCAGCCCTTTGCCTTGGTTTCCACATTTCTGGCCTTTTTATTATATATGGTTAAAACCCTGCACATGAATTTAAAGTGAGTCCGAGAAGTAATGTTTAAAAGCGTATCAGGCATATCCATTAGTTTGTGAGCATCACAGTATGAAACTGCCGCAATGCGAGATATTTTGGGATTAAAAACAAGCCAGTTAGTCAGTGGGTCATATATCTGTGAACTGTTTCGACTCAGAATACAATTCAAGAACAACGTTCTACGATGCATAACATTAGAAAGTAAGAAATCCACAATATCCAAGTTCGGCAATGAAAGAAGGTTTTCATCAGGCAGGAAGTTATAGTTGAGTTGCAACTTTAAGACTTTCAGATTCGGTAGATGCTTCTCGATGTGTTTTGTGTCCCATTGTTTTAAGTTATTATCATTGAGATTCCTTGGAAAAAGAAGATCGAAACAAGCCAGTAAATACAAGGGAGGATTAATTAATTAAGTAGGTTGGATAGCAGGAGGATATCCCTGGTAGATAAATGAGTAGCAAGAAAGCAAAGAAACTTACAATTCCTTTAGTCTGGTCAATCCATAAAATGCTTCTCCACTTATGGTGTGTATTCGATTGGATGCCAAAGACCTATCCAATAAAATATTTTTAAATATTTAAAACATATAACTTTAGCTGTTTCTACACTATAAATGAATTGCCTGCAAAACAAATAAATTACGTGAACAGAGATAGCTACTTACAGAGTAAGAAGGCGGGAAACATTTATAAAGGCCTTTGAGGGAATCACTTCGATGTTATTCCAAGAAAGGTCACTGTGAACAACAATAATAATCAGACAACGAGCAGGTACGGGTTGGACTAGTGAGGGGAGAAGGATCTAATTCACTAGATTCTCCAGAATACGAAAGAAACTGGATGCTACAACCAGAAATTGAAAATGCTCTACTCACAGTTTCTGGATAACTCGTGGATCAACAAGGTATTTGGAAACATCGGTCACGTGATTAACATTACACTTCACAGTTTTGTTATACGTGACGTCATTGGTGCACCTGCAGTCCTTTAGGTCACGTGTTATGCAAATACTCTTTAGCGGGATATCTGTATGATGGGGTTCCAGCATAAAAACATTTGAGGCGGTAAACATGAACATTGAGAGAATCTGAAAGAAACAGGCAAGGAATTAAATATGTCCAAATATGTACATTGTGTATAAATGTGCGCAAATCCATATGTAAATTGAATATTTCTAATTAAATAATTGTCATTATACAACATCGTGCAACTGGCGTGGGAAATCCCACTCAACGATATTTCTGGCGCTGTATCGAGGACGTACTGCACAAAGATAACATTGCCGGATTTTGAAAATATAATTGCATGACGTCGGGAAATTGCTACTTTCCTAATCCTTGCAGGCGGAACTATTCTATTGTGGAGGAAGTAAGTAAACCATTGATATAAGTTTATCACATTTAATTATGTTTCAAAAAAAGGTAATTGATGTTTTTGTACGATGAATGGCGTCTGTACATGTCATCACGAGGTTACTCAAATGAAGTCACTTAAAGGGGCTGTGTCATGGTTAACAGGTGGACTGGGTACTAGTGCTAAACTTGAAAAAGTGAGACTCACTTTTTCAAGTTATCGAGTGCCATCTTGGATTTGAATCGTAACGACAGATCGTAGTTTGTATATTCTCCAGTTGTATATGCATATTTTATCCATTTTGAGTTAACGTTCGATCCCTTTAAATGTTCAAATGTCTTCTGGTGCGAAGTTCAAAGGCAAACGATCTCAGTTTCACGGCGGCCGCGGAAGGCAACATTCGGGTTGCAAGAAACGATTCGATAACAAAGACGATCGTTGGATCGGAGACCACGGACCACGGCAGCAAAGTCGGGGAGGATATATTTCAAGGGAGATATCTATTCAGCATGGAACAAGGCCAAATAATGCTCTGGCAATGGGATATGTAGCGATTCAAGAATTCAAGAATTAAATTATTATTAATATTATTATGATAATTTATTTGATTCGCTTGACTACTTTCAGTTGAGATGAGAATAATTACTAAGTTAACGTGTCATGAATATCATTAAAAATAGGCACCAATGCGCATGTGCAGCTCATGGCACAGCCCCTTTAAATAAAATATTTTTTTACAACAATGATTGATGCAGACTGAAGTATGTAAGTTATGTTCAATTGCTCTTTTATGTTGTGATAGTTGGGTCTTCAACCTCTCTCCTCAGCACTTCACCGGCCATGCACTGGAACCTGAAGATAATTGAAAGCGAACGAAACTACCATAAAGGTTTTCCTTGAAGCATGGATATTCATACAGGACCAGAACTCAGGAAATGATTATTTAAAGATCCCGGAAGTTTTTATTTTAACTTTGGTCTGATTTGTAACAACTACATCGGTACAATTTTGAATATATTCGTTTTGATTTGATTGGAAAGACTTTGTTTTGTAAATTCCTTAAAAAGCATTTTGTGAATGAAACAGAGTCTGAAATAAACAAACATATGAAAAGCTAAGTTTAGGAAAAACGTATGTTGGAAGAACTGATGAAACAAGGACATCATATATATAAACTTATTGAGCAGAATTGATAGCAGATGTCCTTACACTATATACATTAACCCAAGCCGTGTGGAGATTTGTATGTAAAGTTAGGCGAATTGTAAGCACTGTTTTACGAACAATATATAAACACAAGTTTTAGTATCATTTGGATAAAAATAATGATACAAAATAATAATTAAAATTGACATACTAATATATGGAATAAAATATTTATTTTACACCTGTCCACACGATCGAAAAGTAAATTAGACTAGTCAATTATGCAATCCACGCAAAAATGTTCAGAATTCGAAAAAGATTATAATAATGATGTGATTCACGTACATAGAACATTAGCTTGGTCTTCATACCTGAAATACGGCCATGTTGGTCTCTATCGATTCTCACTCCTTTCACCACTTCGATCTTCAGACGAAACAATTTATGAACAATCTGAAGTGCTTACTCGATATCATCCAATCAAATACAGAGATAGGTGAGAGACCAATATATTCAGAAGTAAAGGCTCATTAGAATAGGAATACAATAATCTGTTTCATTTCAATGGAAATGTGGCATTATTTTGACTACTGTGTGATCGGATACTCATTCAATTCACCGGGGGGAAACGCACGTACTTCAAACTTGGAAAATCATTGGAAATGTTCAAAAGCCTGGAAATTGAAAACGTCCAACTAATTTCCAATGAATTTCCAATGTTTTGATGAGCGCGCGTTCTATCTAGTGTTTATATATGTCGTCGTTATTTTAAATGATTAACCAGTACGTATTGCTATATAACGCAATCGAAACTGAAAACTTATTTACTCAAATCAGACTTCAATCACGCTCTTCAAATCTTGGAAATTCTTTGGAAATGTCCAACCAATTTCCAATGAATTTCTAAAGTTTAAAGGGCAGGTGTTTTATCCAGTGTCAGTTATGGAAATGCATTGTATTTTAGGTAAAAGTATTCAAAGGTGAACGCTGTCACAGTAATAACTGTACAAAGTCTTTATACAGTCTCAGTGCTATTTCTCAGTCTTTTTCCTCGTATCTTAGGCCCGGTTCAAACGTCGAACTTTTGCCGCGTCGAATCTAATTGACTTTGAGGTCGACCGAAACCCAGTTAAATTCGGCGTCTGATTCAAACGTCGCTTTTATTCTGTCGCTCGCAATTAACTCAACGTGAGCACGCGTTAACAAAAGCCAGCGGTTTTACTATGTAAACAACAAAGATGGCGGACTTTCGTCAGCTTCAGAAGTTTCAGAACTTCATGGTGCTTCAGCGGCTAAGAAAACGCCGAGAACTCCTATTCAAGACATCAGCTCTTTTGCTTGGCGCCAGGAAACAGCATTTGCTGAATTTATACAACACAGTTAATATAGTTTCAAGGCAAAACAGTGCTCAAACTGAGGCATCGCCTCGAAGATGCAGACGACATCGTCGTAACACCGGTTGGTGGGAGATGGTCTGGCACCAATACTCAGACACAAGATTTAAGAAGACGTTCCGGGTATCGCAGAAGACGTTCAGTTATATCCTCGACAAGATAAAGCACAGGTTACTATTATATTGCCTTCATATTAGTATATTTAATAATATTTCGTAGTCCAGACATTATAAATTGAAACATGAAATTCAACCTACTCTAAACTCTCCTCTATACTCTCTATACTCAGGTTAGAGAGAGAGACAAAGGCTGAGGATCCCATATGCCCAGAACTAAGGCTTGCGATTTGCCTCTATAGACTTGGACGTGGCGATTACATGTATACCATTTCAGAAATGGTTGGTATCGGAGTTTCCACTGTCTGTACCATTGTTCACGAGGTCTGCCAGGCAATTGTTGAGGAAATGTGGGCGAAAAATGTCCAGCAATTGATCCCGCAGTCGGAGGAGGAGTTTAAAAGCAAGGTGCTTATTTATTTTATTTATTTTATAAACCTTTTTGATAGCAGTAATTAATTTGCTTCAAAATAATACATTTTTTTTGAAAACATGCTGTACGTGTGAAACATAAGATATAGAGTAAAATCTGGGAAGAGCCATTTTTCTACATGGGTCTGTTTAATAAATCATTATTATTATTACTATTATTAGGTGCTTGACATGGAAGAACTGTGGCAGTTCCCTTGTTGCTGGGCTGCTATTGACGGTTGCCACATCCCGATAAAATGTCCCCCTGGGGGTCTTGAAGCATGCAAGGAATACCACAATTTCAAGAACTTCTACTCGATTGTATTAATGGGCATGGTAGATGCCAAATACAGGTTTGTGTGGGGCAGTTGTGGGTTCCCTGGCAACTCCCATGACTCCATCATTTTCCAGTCAACTTGTCTTTGGGGACAAATCCAGGAAGAGGGCTTTATTCCAAATATTGGCAAGAAAATAGGAGATATTTCTGTGCAACCCTTGATCCTTGGTGATTCTGCCTTTCCCCACACTACATGGCTAATGAAACCCTACACTGATGCTGTCCTCACGCCCCAACAGCATTACTTCAACTATCGTTTGAGTAGGGCCCGCATGGTGACAGAGGGGGCATATGGCCAACTGAAAGGGAGGTGGAGAATCTTGCTGAAAAAGTGTGAAAGCCGCCGTGATGAAATACGATCTGGAGCACTAGCCTTTATGGTTCTCCACAATGTGTGTATTGAACAGGGAGACACAATATCAAGAAAATTGGACCTCTCACTTGATCCACACACCCAAGGTAGAAGGTACCGCAGCCACATTAGAGAACTTCTACAGATGAGAGAGTGCAGAAAAGTCAAAAGCACATCTTCTCAGGCACAAAAAGTGCGAGTTACCCTTTGCCATAAGCTATGGCTGGAGAAGATAAGTGGGAGGGTATTTTAAGTTGTGTCATATACATGTATGATAAACCTGGACACTGCTAATAATATGTTTATTTGTTTTTAATAGCAAGACTAGAGTAATTTTACTTCTAAACCTCATTAATAATTCATGAGCAATTGATCCAACCAGGTTGGTTGAATCGGTCACATGCATGGATCTGTATACCCCGATACAGACACTGATGAATAAAACATCAGTGCTGTATCAGTGATACAGACCTAATGAATAAAACATTAATGCTGTATCACTGATACAACACTGTTTTATTCATCAGTTCTATATCAATGATATAGAACTGACACAGGTCATGCAAATGTCTCATTTACTCGTATCATTGACCTTTGCATAGCACCGACAGCAAGTTACGAATATCATTACGGCTTCCTATTTACAAATACAAAAGCTCTTTCCAATGTGGGATGACTTTAGGTGTATCCTGCGCATGACAGTGATGTCAAAAGTACCTTTACAAGAAAGTTCTGTAATTTTCTTGTGTTATTTGCTTAGATTTCGTGTAATGCTGTTTTAAATCAAGGTAAATTGGGATGGAGGTTTAGAAGCCATTTACAGCATTCACGTCCGTGTTGTATCGGAGATATAGATCCTCGCCTACGGCTCGGATCTATATCTACCGATACAACACGGCCGCTCATGCAGTAAATATCACTTAGTCCTAGAATTGCAATTGTATAATCAGTTACTACCGTAATTTAATATGGAACCTGACTGCAAGTTCAAAATTTTTAAAGACATAAATCCTTGTTTATCTTCAGTACTAGCGTCAAATACATCGATTTTAGTTTGAATAAACAGTGTATCAACACATAATTGTCTAATTTGTAGTGTTCAGGTTTATTGCAATGACTATAGTGGTTTTCATTAACCCATGAAACAAAGTGTAATTTTGAAAGTGTAATAGTCAAATGACAACAAAAGAACACAATGGAATTAGCTAGAGTATTTAAAAACATATTGTAATTGCAGCCAGGATGCATTCTATGACATTAAAATTGGCTGTCTCTGGCTTATTTATTTGTTTTTAAACCTACAAACGTTTCTATCCTTCATTGAAGAAGATCCGAGGAAGGATCGAAACGTTTGTAGTTTTAAAAACAAATAAATAAGCCAGAGACAACCAATTTTAATGTCATGGAATTAGGGTATATTAATGCTAAATACGCTAAAGTGTGTTTCACAGGTTTATGAAAATCACTCGAAAACTGGGTTTGATACAAATAATAATTTATTAACTTGAGCAGCCTGTGAATACCCACTTAATACATATACATATGTATATATATACACTCCGGCAATTGCAGAAACGTTGTAGTATACATTAATACAAATATACAAATATCTAATGAGATGCAAAATGAAAACATGCTAAAATACAACTGTTTAAGCACAAAATAGTGCTGAAAATTATTGTGTTGTTCTTGTTGGATGCCATACTAATCTAAAATTGATGATTCTGATATATTAGAAGAAAATAAGCGATGTTTCGCACTTTGTATCTCATTAGAATCTTGTATCTCATTAGATATTTGTATTAATGTATACTACAACCTTTCTGCAATTGAGTGTATTGCTTAAAAGCGATTTTATTAATATTCAAGTATTGAATGCCAAAAACAGGAGAATAATAGCTGTAAACAGGTAAAGTAATTTCTAACAGAAAGTTATCAAGTTGTAAATGTATTTGGTTTTAGTTGATAAAAGTAAAATTAAAGTGCAACTAAACTCTAGCTCAAAGACCTCAATATCTATTCTGCACTGTGCAAATAGTTACATGTACAAATAGCTTTTGATTTGAACCATTTGTTAGATGAAATGAAAATTTGAATTCAAACTAGCAAAAGGGGCTTTTGTGGCTGATATTTAGAAAGTTCAGGCATATTTTACAAGCTCCAGGTAAAATACAAGTAAAATTTTCAAGGCAGCATTCATTATATATATATCGGTTAAGTGTTGTGTTTCTGTGAAGGTAAATAATTAAATGAATGAAAGCAAAATTTCGAAGTGCACATATAAAGTAAACCTGTATTATGTTCATCCTCTACAGTACAAATTGTTTCAGCCATCGGAAGGCGTACTTCCCATTTGGGGGGGGGGGGGGGGGGTACTCCCTTTGTCCAAGTGGTAGGGGTGATCGGCGGTCCTTTTAGGGTTGATAATATTTCCTGTGTGTACCTTTTAGGGTTCCGACTCAAAGGTCAGTTGTTCTAGACCTAATATTCAAGAAGTTATTACGGATCAAAAACAGAGAGTTTTGTATGTGTTCATCAACCGAGGCCTTTAGAGCCTCGTTTTCATGTTTTTTCACACAATAAAGCTTTGCAGGAATTTATTATTTCACCTTCAAACTCACAGACTAACTTTCTTGGAGCATTTGCTATCATTGTGAACCATTTTGCTATTTTAAACATAAATGTACAACTATTATGCTAATAGACCTTATGCATAATGATGCAATATGGCTACAACTACCAGAATGCTTTGCGCATCTTCTTTTGTGAGATAATTAGTAGTACCCTTTGTCTTAGCGAATTGTGAACTGTTTATTAAACATTACTTGACAGCTAAAACTGAATTACGTAATTTACAATTGAATGAAGTACCTCATGAGCAAATAAAAAACTAGAAAAAAAAAGAAAATTTGCAAAGCATTCTGGTAGTTGTAGTCACATTACGTCATTATGCATAAGGTCTATTAGCAGCGGCCATTTTTGCATAGGGTCTATACTCATGATCAACAACACAGGTTATAAAGGGCATAAGAGCCTGATTATATGAAGTGGGCTGGCCCGGTTTACCAGGCTGAGAAATTGTATGATTACCACCAATTAAGTAGCGTTCCGAGTAAGAACGATAGCAAAAGACAATAGACTGCGGCATTGAGCTCGCCTCACACACGATTTTGCTTGAATATGTGTAATATGCTGTCTCAGATACCAACTATCAAAGTTACAAGGAGAAAATAGAGGAATCTGTGTGCAGTTGCCCATTTTTACTGTGAAAACATGCAGCCAATAGAAAAGAGGGAAGACAATGGATATTTGAATCACAAATTTGAGAACTTTCCTCTACGCCATACCCAGGGGGATATCATGTTTGAATGGACATTGGAACAAATCCCCCAGGGTCCCCAGGGGTGGCACCCAGGGCCAGGGGGAAGCTACTGATTGATGCATAAACTGTACAACTACTGACTACTGTCTATAATCAGGGCAAAAAACTTTTTCTCCTTTCCACTTGTCCATTGGACGAGTGGTTTTTAGATTTTAGTTGTCCGAATGATAAATCTACTTGTCCAAAAAAGAGAGACGATTTACCAGAGAAATACACCAATATTTATTATTAATAACCAAAAAAGAAACATAAATAAAAAACAAGCAAGACAATGAATTAAATTAAAAGGGTTTTTTGACTTGTACTGTGAAATAATAAAGTAGTTTTTTTTCTGGAATTAATGATAATACGAATTAAGATTTGAGTATCACTATGTCAATATTAAAACATGAATCCCATGGCCAGAAACAGAACTCAGTCAGCTGTGTCACCTTACAATAATTGACCAACTGAAGAAAAGAGTGATCTCACGCTAATTAGTATGCAAATCGAATAAAATTATGCACCGTCTCATTGATCGCTGTTTTTCTTTCAACTTGAGTAAAGCAATGTTTATTTACTATATTCTTACATTTGAACAATGTGCATTCATGTGTAATAATAATAATAATCTGCATTTATATAGCGCCTGATACAGAACGGCTCTAGGCGCGTAAGGTGTGTTAACTTTAATAACGGAACCAAAATATTGGCAGTTTTCATACCTTTCACATTTCCAGACTGGAGATGGACATTGTCAACCAACGTGGTTGTCACTTCACCTTCCTTGTCGGACAAAAACGGATTCCTGCTCAATTTTTTTAAACATTTAACATTTTCACGTCTAGGCCCTTCTTGGCTATTATTAGGGCCTGGTTTACGGCAGTTTAAGGGTGGACTAACATATTTATTTCGACTGTTGCTAAGGAAAATTTGAAACCTCAAAAAAATCGTAAAATTCAAAGAGAAGAGAAGGGACTTGTAGGAAGTGATTGTAAGGGAGAAAGCTTTGTCAGAGCATGACGTCACCAAATTACGTCACAATGACGTCATCAAAACAGAAAACGCTCTTTTTTTCCAAGGATTTATAAGATACTGTAAATCTATGATTATACACTTGTTCTACAACACAAGGAGCAGACAACTGAGCATGGACATGACGAACTTAGTGGTCTGCTGAATTCGTGGCACCCTGCTGATGTTCTGCGATTGAACCGCAGAACATCGGCAGGGTGCCTATGTTACATAATCTTCGTAATTGAAAGGTTCTGTCAGCAAGTAGAAATATATAACTCGAAATGAGAGTTTGTGATAAAAACAGTCTATTCGATGTCCAGGACACCAAGCATTTCCAGGTCGTGCGAGTTCGAAATCCGCCGGCTGAATTAGATGAATTAGATTCCCAAGGAAGCACCTGGAAATCACAGTAAACTGTAATACTCAAAGAGATACAGCTCTTGCGGGCCAAGTTTCTCTGCTGCTTCCAGGACGCCAATTTAAGCAAATCCAGGTCGTGCGAGTTCGAATCAGTTCGAAAGCCGGCTGAATTAGATTCCCAAGGAAGCACCTGGAGATCACAGTAACTGTAATACTCACAGAGATACAGCTCTTGCGGGCCAAGTTTCTCTGCTGCTTCCAGGACGCCAATTTAAGCAATTCCAGATCGTGCGAGTTCGAATGTTTTAAAGCCGGCTGAATTATATTCCCAAGGAAGCACCTGGAGATCACAGTAACTGCAATACTCACAGAGATACAGCTCTTGCGGTCCAAGTTTCTCTGCTGCTTCCAGGACGCCAATTTAGGCAATTCCAGGTCGTGCGAGTTCGAATGTTCGAAAGTCGGCTGAATTAGATTCCCAAGGAAGCACCTGGAGATCACAGTAAACTGTAATACTCACAGAGATACAGCTCTTGCGGGCCAAGCTTCTCTGTTGCTTCCAGGACGCCAATTTAAGCAAATCCAGGTCGTGCGAGTTCGAATCAGTTCGAAAGCCGGCTGAATTAGATTCCCAAGGAAGCACCTGGAGATCACAGTAACTGTAATACTCACAGAGATACAGCTCTTGCGGGCCAAGTTTCTCTGCTGCTTCCAGGACGCCAATTTAAGCAATTCCAGGTCGTGCGAGTTCGAATGTTTTAAAGCCGGCTGAATTATATTCCCAAGGAAGCACCTGGAGATCACAGTAACTGCAATACTCACAGAGATACAGCTCTTGCGGTCCAAGTTTCTCTGCTGCTTCCAGGACGCCAATTTAGGCAATTCCAGGTCGTGCGAGTTCGAATGTTCGAAAGTCGGCTGAATTAGATTCCCAAGGAAGCACCTGGAGATCACAGTAAACTGTAATACTCACAGAGATACAGCTCTTGCGGGCCAAGCTTCTCTGTTGCTTCCAGGACGCCAATTAGACACGTAGTCAAGTCCGATTTGAAGTGTTCGGATCCCGCCAAAATAATTATTTGCCGTTTTCGAGTTAAATACGATTTCAAGTCACAATGAGCACCGAGAAAAGGTAACCTGAGCAAAATATATTTCAGTTTGAGCAAAATTGACCAAGTAAAATAGAAAAATGACGGTAAAATGACCGATTTTACAGAGCCGATGTGTTATCGTGTGGAGAAAGCCCGCGAATATGATTTACAAAGGCTCATGACCTTGGAAATCGTGTTCCGGTATGTATCATGTTCCCACCGTGTTAAGTATTAAAAGCGGCTGTTTAACGTTATCAACACTGTACAGATTAAGACAGTGTTGAAATACATTTTATTTCTATAAGTAGAGAACCTGCTGAGCAATTCAAAGTCGCACTAAGTTCCTCATGTTGGTATTTAAATGAAAAATGATTTTTTATGGACGTTTTTCGAGCTGTTTTTAAGGATTAAATTCCATAACTTGTCATATTGTCTTCAGTTTTTAAAAAGTATGCTCAGCAATGTTGACTAGGTCGTTGTTGATATCATAGGCTAGAAAAAAATAACCCTCAGTGAACGTGCTCGAAAATTTTGAAGGTTTTTGAAAACGAGAATCTGCGCATGCGCAGTGAATTCTTGTTAAATTTACCGTTCTTTTCAGCATTGAATTGATGGATTTCGGAAAAGAATCCTACGAAAATGTTTAGACAGTTCTCTATTCTGTCATTTGGCATTAAAATTTTTATGCAGCAAAGACGTTTTGATTTTCCTGTTGTACCCCATCCTCGGGAACCCAGGGGTATATTCTGTCGCTCGTTACTCGCTCCCAGAGAAATACCCCTGGGAACGAAGTCTGTTGGAACTTGTTCCGGAAGTCAAAAGTGCTCTCGTTTCTGATTGGTCGACCTAATAAGGTCGACCAATCAGTATCAAGTATATTCTGGTTTGAATAGGACAGCCGCCATTTTGAATTTTTACTTCCGGAACAAGTTCCAACAGACTTCGTTCCCAGGGATATTTCTCTGGGAGCGAGTAACGAGCGACAGAATATACCCCTGGGTTCCCGAGGATGGTTGTACCCAAGCAGGAGATGCGCGAATTTTATGACTTTCAATTCATAAATTGTATGCTTGCTCATTTCTGCTAAAACGAAATTTAAAACCCCTAGAGAGAAGTAGGATGTTTAACAAGGCTATAAAATATCAAAATTTCAGAAAAAAAATCCTCAACAAAGCTAAAGAATTTATTGAAGACATGTAAAACCCCATGCAACGCGGTTGCATAGTAACGAAATATGTTAGTCCACCCTTAATACGTGATGCAAAGCATGCTACAAGTCAAACCCGACATGACCCGAATGATCGAGGTAAATAATTGGTGTTTTTTTCTCACGTTAATACAACGGATGTTGATTCAAAAGAGTTGCAAAACCTAAAGAGAATAGTAGCTTATATTGTATGCAGTACGTTTTACTCGTCCAGTCGGACGAGTGCTTTGGGAAATCTAGTTGTCCGAAGTAAAAACTACTCGTCTCAGTCGAGCGGACGAGTGGAAGTTATTTGCCCTGCTCAGTGACTATAAGCTATTATGGATTTCACTATTTGCAAGGTTTGACCCCGGGGTTTGACCGTCAAGTATAAACATGAATTTCATATTAAACTGATAACTACGATTGCTTCAAAATTCCAAAAAGCACATAAGTTTCCCTGTCTAAGCAAGGATACATGTTTTTCCATCATCCACAATACCATCTTACGTTGTCTAGCCAAAGAAGGGCACGATATTAGAGTCGAGCACTGTAAATAAAACGTCTTCATGCTTTAAAGAAGTAATTGCTTCGTGTTTCGTGAAAGATCATTGCTTTGGGGCTCGAGTAGTATAGTCTTGGTGATGCCATCGGTTCGTTAGGGATGTCAGTAGATCGGGCATTAGATTTATACTTGGGTTCTTGTGTTCATTGTACGATCGATTGTCCGCTCGTTTTCCGACTGTTGTGTAGGCTGACTCGTTACGAGACCATTGCTGTAGTTCGTTGAATTCTTATCACCAGTAAATAAGACGAATACCAGTCCGAAAGGACCGGAGAAATGAAAGAACAATTGAAGCTTAGCACACAACAAACCAACCGTCAAAAATATGGCGGCCGGGAATAAACAGTCAGGCGTCACACGACCACTCCATATTTGGAACATATCCCCTGCAGCGCTTCACTCTGATTGGCTAGAACACGGTCTTGAGCGCCATTTTCTTGGTGTTTTAACGGTTCCAGAACGTGGAGTGAAACTAGGAACTCTTTTAGTATTTTATCGTGGAGTAATCACTCTTTTCTTCAACCAAATCCCTGGAGAACGACATGGAACAATGGCATGTGTGATAGAGTGTTGTTTATTTACAAACATACAGTGAAATTCAAGAATTTATGCTCATTTTAAAAGGTGAGATTCGATGCTTATCAGTTATTGCTTTTTACATGAATATTCCTGATCAAAGTAATATTCTATACTACCTAGAGATTGTATAAACTTAAATCAGATAATGATACGACTGTTTGTTTACCACTAATGTGCGGAATTGCAGAATATTGTATATTTTGTATAAAGTACAGACTACAGTGTATACACATTCAGACTTACCGATATACATGTACAGCTTTAACATGTAAGCTTAAGATTAATATACACCATATATACAGCAGACATATATTTCCTGTCAAAAGTGTGTAAAACAAGCTCATATACATGTCTATTATGTCTATATATACATTTTATACTCTATAGACATCTACAATGTAGTATAATTGAGCAGGCTTGCTGGATTAGAGCCTATAATGCACCAGTCAATTCCAAGAGTTACTAATTATTCTGGAACAAGCATACGTAAACCATACACTACACCATAATGCATCTAGTGTCTATTATATTTATACTCAGTACACCGACCTTAGTCTTCCTCTATTGAGCGGCCTGTTTTAAAAGTCCCGAATGGAGTTTCAGCCATATAAACTCTGCATAAATTTGCTACCTCTATTAAGTGGTATAAAATGTATGTACAATGTATATACATGTACATAATAATATACACTACATCCACTACATGCCGCTTACTCGTGCTGAATATAGACACTACAATATATTTATTGAATCAGTATAGTTTCAACCACGTGAATTTATTTTTAATACCGAGCTTTTGGACAATGTGTCCATCAGCTTGGTATTAAAAATAAATTCGCATGGTTGAAACTATACTGATTCAATGAATACTCTCACGTATAAAGGCATTTTGGATTTAATACAATATATTTGTTTATAAATAATATAAACTATGTGTACCTCCCAAGAACACACAATTTGATTGGTTGCTGAGCATGCATTATTATGTTATAGATGCACGGAGCAGCAGAAAGCCCGTTTAAAACTAGTTTTATATTATAAAGCGAATAGAAGACGCGTGTTCCACTCGTGCATCCACTAGCAGCTTTCAAGACCTCAGCGTTCATTATTTTTGTATAGAAGCACGGAGAGTCTTCTATTAGTTAAATTTTCCAAATTTTATTTATGTAAATATATTATATAGCTTAATGTAGTTTAGATATATATTATGTAGTTTAGATAGTTTAGATATATATTTTAGATAGCATTTAAACAGGGAAGAGCCATTTATCAACATGGATCTGTTTAATAAATCGTTATTGTTATTATTATTAAATTATTATTATTAAATAGACACTACAATGTACATGTACATGTAAACTTGTACATAATATACACTATATAGACATTCCATACTTACATTAGTGCTGATCGAGTCTATACTCTACAGTACACTTGAGACACATACATGTACAACTGTAATAGACATGCATACTAGACACTACATACATTGTACATGTACTATAAACACGTGCTGAGTATAGGCATAATCGACATGTACAGAAGACACTAGACATATACTACATGTACATGTAGATATCTATACTGTTAGATTATGATGATCATTATGTGTTACATGTACATGTAATTGCAAATGTATTTCAAAATGTTATTGTATTGTGTATAGCCATGCTATTTCATTGTATTTTACATGCCATGGTTCACTTTGCCTATTTACAAATTTGATTTCATATTTGACACTTTTCTGTTTTTCTTCAATAGAGTGAAGCATAAACAAATCTAACACAATCATGGTGCTGGACAAATGGATGTAAAAGAGGTCAAAAAAGTTATAGCTACAATGTAGCACTAAGTGAACAATAGTATTGAACTATTTTTATTTAAGTTAAGAATTATAGCTTTATTATACCTTATTATTTTTGTCATGCAATCGTCATTCAACGTTGTTTGAAATACTGTAGCTGTATGTTGCTCACACACATGCATTGTATTTTAAATTCACTTGATATACAATACGCACAGGATTTTTGTGGACAGATGAGGTTCAAGTGAATGGATATGAGGAAAAAATGATACAAGTGCATAGTACAGTCGAAGCTCTCGTAAGCGACCACCTCGGAAATTTGAAAAAGTGGTAGTAACTAGATCAGAGCTGGTCGTTTATGAGACCATGCGCTGAAACAGCAAAGGTTGGTCGCTTACGAGAGCTTTAAGGTGGCCGCACACTAGGGGCCATGAAGCAGGGACATGTCCCAGATACATGCAGCAACAACAAAATCACGTTCTGTACACACAAGGGAATGAATAGCGGGGACATGTAATGGGGATATGTAGCAGCTCAACATAATTACAACATGTACACACCCATGAAAATGTATCAGGGACGTGTCCCAGGGACATGTAGCAGCGACATGTCCCTCCGTCTGATCATGAACTATTGTGTTCAAAGCCATGAAGCACGAGTTAAATTTGGCAGATATTCTGTCCCTGCAACATGTCCCATGACGTTCAACCAGTTGAACTTTGTGGATCATATGGTGATTTGTGGATCATGGCTAGGAATACAATAGTTCAGACGGAGGGACATGACCCTGGTACACGTCCCCACAACATTTTCATGGGCGTGTACATGTTGTCATTATGTTGCTGCTATATATATATTATAATATCCCCACTACATGTCCCCACTACACATTCCCTCGTATGTACAGAATGTGCTTTTATTGCTGCTGCATGTTTCTGGGACATGTCCCTGCTTCATGGCCCCTAGTGTGCAGCCACCTCTTATGATGTATAGTAATACGTAAGCACGATACCTGCACATTACTACAATATTTAGTATGATGCACACTTGCAAACAATGTTTCACACAAGCATGCACATATTTTGTGTCTAAGAATAATAATAATAAGACTTATTGAAGAAGTTATTGAGTATTGACTAATACGACTCAGCCTCTGGAATGGTTGCACTTATGAGAGCTTAAAAAGAAAGGAACCACGCAGTTGGTAATTCTCTTACCAGAGATTTTAATTACAGACTTTGAGTGACAATACAAATGGGGTTTCGTAAAGGTGGTAGTAACTAGAACTGGTCGCTTACGAGAGTGATTGCAAGGAAAGCTTCGACTGTACAGTACATGTACAGCCCAGTTGGCTTTTAGAAATTTACCAGATATGGACCAAAGGTACTCAGAAATTTCTGAACACCTTTTCAGCTCAGCCCAGTTGGCTTTTAGAAATTTACCAGATATGGACCAAAGGTGATCAGAAATTTCTGAACACCTTTTCAGCTCAGCCCAGTTGGCTTTTAGCAATTTACCAGATATGGACCAAAGGTGATCAGAAATTTCTGAACACCTTTTCAGCTCAGCCCAGTTGGCTTTTAGGAATTTACCAGATATGGACCAAAGGTGATCAGAAATTTCTGAACACCTTTTCAGCTCAGCCCAGTTGGCTTTTAGGAATTTACCAGATATGGACCAAAGGTGATCAGAAATTTCTGAACAACTTTTCAGCTCAGCCCAGTTGGCTTTTAGAAATTTACCAGATATGGACCAAAGGTGATCAGAAATTTCTGAACACCTTTTCAGCTCAGCCCAGTTGGCTTTTAGGAATTTACCAGATATGGACCAAAGGTGATCAGAAATTTCTGAACACCTTTTCAGCTCAGCCCAGTTGGCTTTTAGAAATTTACCAGATAGAGAGTGAAATAATGTCCGCACTTTAGAATTCAATGTATGGTCAAAAACACTTAGCATTTTACTAAAAGTGTCTAGTGCATGAAATGTAAATTTGCTATGTTTTGGTAATAAAAACATATGATAGACTGATTGTGTACCAATTTTTTTTTAAATGGTAAAACATCTATGATATATCTCTTAAATTTACCATCTTTTCTCTACTTCAGAATATCGGAACTTAAAAAATAACGTGTTTTATGTTATGTTCGAATAAGCTGTTATTGGTCTACCTCCGGCTTCTCAGAAGATTCAAATGTAACGGCACGCCGTACTATGCTTGAGTTAGTAGCCGGTTAGTTTTTAGAGTTTACCACGTTCTACGAATGGCGAGTTCATTTACGTTAAAAAATTTTTTACATGCACGTAAATTATATTAATTGCAAGTTCACAGAAAGTGCAATAAGAAAAACATTTTAAAATTAAAACGTCTTCACGCAGATGATTTCGGTATAATTTAGTTGGCAGTACGATATACAGCGCATTAGCATATTAGCAAACTCATTAGTATTCCTAACCCCAGTTAAAGGGAAACATTCTACTGGTTTCAAGTAAACCTGCAAAAAAACAAAGCGTGGAATTACTGCCTAGTAATATATACTTGGTCAATATCTGTTTCACAGGCTAAGTGCCATTACTCTATGTATTTGTTAATACGTTAACTAGATGAAGCTTTTTACTTAAATTATGAACAGTAGCAAGTAATATTTCCCCTCGAGCTCTCAAAAATAAGAATTTAAATAGCCTAATATTTAACAACTGAAATAGATTCCTTTTCCCCGTGCGTCTGTACTCCTTCGCACCCGTTTTTAGTTCCGTGACGCAATGCTTTCTGAATCCGAGTCGTTCTAAAAGAGATATTAAATGTTGAAAGGCCACCCAGCAATCAAGTTCCGTGTCGGCAATGACTAGAAAATCGTCCAAGTATGCTAAAGTGGTCATATCTTTACGTAACATCATGCGCGTGATTGATTGAGTTATCCGGTGAAAAATTCCTGGCGACCGAGAGGCACCAAAGGGCAGCTTTGTGTCAATAAGAGAAGAGTGATTTGAATCGCCTGAAAAAGTCCATTTTTAACCCGTAGCGGTATAGTTGGACGGGTGAATGGGAACATGACGATAGGCACTCTTCAAGTCGATTTTTGCCATAAAGGCTCCTGGTTTGATTAATTTAGATGCGCGTTCGACAGTTTCATAGGCGTAATGCTCACATGCGGCATAAGAATTTACACTGACTCCCGCTGGGCGACTACAGTCATGTATTAATCGAATGTCATTGCTGTCTTTCTTGGGAACCGCTCCCAAGGCGCTGATTATCGTCGGTTTAGTATCGGTGATTACATAGTTCCCTTGAGCAATTTCCTGTTTTATTTGTAGTTCAACTTTTACTTTGTTGGGGTTTTCCGTTGCTGATTTGTAATTATACTTCCGCGCTTACTAGATTGTCATGAGGTACGTCGAGAATGTTAAAACCGTTCTTTATTCCGTCAATCAGAAATTCCTTGTCGAAGTCGTTTTGTAGGTTCTGTTGTCCATGTTTCGAGCTTGAAGGGTGATTCGGGCCTAGTATGTGGTTGTCAAAACTGATGTGGCTTTAGTGGTGTAGCTGATGGCACGTGATTGATCTGTGAGTGTGGTTTGCCACATCCCGGCGCTATGCACACATGACTAAATTTGCAGTTAGGCCACTGGCATCCAGCAGTTGTGTTGTACTGCTTACATACGGGCGCAGAGGGTGCACTGGGGGATGACTTAGGTCCGAGGGACCAGATGTGGCAAGTGTTGAGAATCACTACCCCAGCGAAAATTATATTCATGCTGCAGTTTGCGGTATTGGTCGACATAATTAAGCACAGAAGCCAAGGTATATGATTCTAGTAGCTCTGAGGTCTTCACTGTGTACGATAAGTAATCTTGAACATCATTGAAGGACGATAACTTGTTGTTTTGAATTATGTGGTGCATGATTCGGCAATTCGCCCTAACCCAAGTCGCTAAGGATATTTTTTCTAGCATAGGCTTAGCCCGTGCTGTGCGAACTACGATTCTTGAATTGAGTGCATTTGAGAGGTCGTGCTCCTCAAAGTCGTCCTGCCCATACCCAACTGATTGAACAAAATGAGGAATTAAAAGTGCTTTGTCAGTTATAATTCTTTTCTTTTCAAGTCCGAGAAAAACTTGAGGGTCCTTTCTTGTCGATTCGGCTCGCTGCTTGTGTCATCCCTTTTCCTTTACCCTCTTCGAGGTCAGTTTTGAAGTCTGCATCGGCTCCGTTGATTAAGAGATCGAGGCCCCCGTCTGTTTCGAGTTGTTGTAACATAGCGTTAAGACCTGAATCTTTTGCCAAGGACGATGTAGTTATTGGCACTTGAGGGGTCGCTTGAGGTGGTTGTTTTCCTTGAAGTTTTTGGATAGCATTTTCCAACAGTCTTGTTTGTCCCTTGGTGATTTCCAGGTCCTTTATATCACATTGTCTTATCAGCATAAGCGTTTCTTTTCCATCAAAGTCATTTGTTTTTAACTCCTCTATTGTCTGATCCTTTAGGTTTGAATCCTCTGCCCATTCATCGAAATTAAACTTTGCCATACTTATAATAGAGAACTGTTACTGCGGCGCGACGTTGCGCCAGTGTACGAAGGCACCAGTGTAGGCACTAAGTAACTCTATCCGGTTAGGCCTACGTCAGACCTAGCTAGCTAATAATTAAATACGAATAAAGTGAACATTATTCAATTCGAAATAAATTTGCCTTACGAACGGTTTCTTTGCCCTTAAACTGATCAAGAGTTCATCAATAAGATCAAGAAAGGATTTACAGCCAATAGTATCATTGAAGAAGCGATGTTATAAACGAATTATTTGCTGATCATCACGGGAGAAAATTGAATTATAAACACACCAAAACTCGTGAAATAAATTTGCTTTACGAACGGTTTCTTTGGCCTTAAACTGATCAAGAGTTCATCAATGAGATCAAGAAAGGATTTACAGCCAATTGTATCAGTGAAGAAGCGATGACATAAACGAATTATTTGCTGATCGTCACGGGAGAGAATCAAATTATAAACACACATCGTTACGAAACTCGTGAAATAAATTTCCTTTACACACGGTTTCTTTGGCCTTAAACTGATCAAAAGTTCATCAATATGATCAAGAAAGGATTTATAGCCATTAGTACCAGTGAAGAAGCGATGTTATAAACGAATTCTGTAGCAAAGCAGTATACAAGGTCAAGGTCAGACTTCTGGAAAATACGAGCGCGAATCTGATTGACTGAGTCAGGGAATGGAATGTAGTGCTGGAGTCAGCAGCCGGTAGTGTGACGAAGGCATTGCGTGACGACACTAATAATGGGTGCGTAGGAGTCTAATATATGCACAGATGACGTCAAAATGTGGTGAAAGCAAAAAAGTACGCACGAGACGAAGTCGAGAGATGGCTTAGCAATATTAATTTATTTATGACAGATTCTAAAACGGATACTACCTTGTCTTTAAAAAGTACAAAAATAACGAAAACAAATGAAATATTTCATCAAATTAAACTTAACTTTATTATATATCTCTTTATCTTTCTTATACGCAGAAAGCCATTTTCCAGATTTGCAGCAATTTTGTTCTTCTTTTGACAGTCATATTGTAAAAAACTGCCGATCGAGTGACAAAGTCAACAACAAAAAGCTCAAAAACATTCCCTAAACATAGCTCAATTGCCTTGAATATACCCACACAATTGAAAGGATTTTTGTTGTGAACAGTTACATGAACATTATATCTTACGAAAGTACCACAAAAAAGTAATTTTGTAGTCCGAAATCGGTAAACATCAATTCGATCTGGATTCAGCAAATTTCCAAGCTAGATGGCGAATTTGTGATGACGTCATTCCAAGTTTCAGCCAATGAGGGCGCGCGTTATATTGTAGTGACGTCATCTGTGTGTCTGTCCTCTATTAACACATGGCTCTCGACCAATCAAATCGCATGTAATATACCATTTATTATATAATTCTCAATATAATTCAGTCTGCCTTGGAAAAATAGGGCAAAGTTACACAGGGTATAACTCAAATACAGCAACATGATATGCAAATAATTTATTATATTACACATTCACACTTTACAAAATGTTTATGTTAATTTTTCTTAATGTGTAGTCAATCTTGCTGCATGTTGTCTTCATTATTTGTTGTGATTGTACTTTTATCTGCACATTTACTGAGAAAGGATCGGAAGAAAATAGATCCCGCCATTTGGACCAATCAGCATCGGCATAGAAATGGCTGTTACCAGAGCCTACGAAGGGACACGGGACGACCGAGGAGCTCTGGGTACGAGAATGTTTTGTATTCGTCAACCCCAGTTCTTCCCTGCTGAAAAAAAAACCTACATGGTTTTAAGGTTCATTGCAAATTACTGGATCCAAATTACTTCAAATTACTCCTTGGAATACTGGGAGCACTTACCAGGCCAGGGTTCAAAGGATCAACATGTGACCGAATTCTTGGCACATGATTGGTTGTCTGGTTACCTCATGAATAATTAACGAGTATTTGATTGAATCATATTGAGTAGGCACTTCAGATTGTTCATCAGTTGTTCCGCCTGAAGAGTGAAAGGTGCGAGAATCGGCGATAGAGAGCAACATGACCGTAATTCAGGTATTAAGATGAAACCAATGTTCTATGAATCACTTGATAATCTTCATAGAAAAACTGAATATTTATTTTTGTATACTCTGGACACGTTTGGGAATGGTGAAAAGTTCTATATATTTCATTTCATGTATTAGTATGTCTTGATTTATCATTTTATTGTTATTATTATAGTTTTATCCAAATGATTTTAAAATTTGTGTTTATTTCTATCGAAAAACACTGCTTACAATTCGCCTAATCTTACATAGAAATCTCCACACGGCCTGGGTTTAAGTATAGAGTGTAAGGACAGCTGCTATCAATTCTGCTCAAATCTGTGTACTTCAATGTTTTATTTCATCATCAGCCCTTTCGAACATACTTCCTAAACTTAGCTTTTCTTTTTTTTATTGAAATTTCAGTTTCTGTTTATTAATTCACAAAATGTTTAGTTAAAGAAATAATACACAAACGCTTTCCAACAAATCAAATCGATTATCTTTCAAATTGTACCGATGTACGTATTACCAATCAGAACTAAGACTAATAAATATGATTGATTCCTGAGTTCTGGTCATGTATGGAGAGCCCGCATGCTTTCGAGTTTCCATTGCATGGCCCGTGTTGTTAGTGCAGTAGAGAGATATTTGAAGACCGGACTATCACAACATAAAAGATCAATTGAACACAACTTACATACTTCAGTCTGCATCGATCACTGTTGTAAAAAATGATTTTATTTAAGTGACTTCATTTGAGTGACCTCACCATACAAAAACATCAATGAACTCTTTTGAAACAGAATTCAATTTCATAAATTTATATCAATGGTTTACTTCCTGCTCAAGAGAAGAGTTCCGTCCGCATGGATGGATCTGGCCCCCGTTGCACGACAGAAATATCATTCAGGATTCCCACGAATTGCACGATGATGTATAATGACAATTAATGAACTCTAATAGGATTTCAATGTAACTGGTTCGGGCGATGTTTGTGATGAAACCATAGGTTTGTTCAAAACTGGGAACAGTCCCTCTTTTCCCTCCAGACGAGAGCAAGCTAATCCCGAACTTATGAGGATTGGGGAGAGCCAACATTTAAGGAGTTCAAATCGTAGTTTGGTAGCGCTTAGGGTGATTAAACCTGAAAATACCAACATTATATAATTATACCGGTATGGTCAAATATTTCAAGATATTTCATGCCTTGCCTGTTTCTTTCAGATTCTCTCAATGTTCATGCTTACCGCCTCTAATGTGTTTATGCTGGAATCCCATCATACAGACAATCGCCCAAAGAGTATTTGCATAACACGTCATCAAAAGGGCTGCAGGTGCACCAATGGCGTCACGTATAACAAAACTGCGAAGTGTAATGTTAGTCACGTGACCGATGTTTCCAAATACCTTGTTGATCCGCGAGTTGTCCAGAAACTGTGAATAGAGCATTTTCAATTTCTGGTTGTAGTCTTCAATTTAATTTCTTTCGTATTCTGAAGAATCTAGTGAATTAGACTATTCTCACCTCAAGATACAAAATGCTTTATTTGTACCAAAACTTTTTTACATATATAGTTATACAACAAATATCACTAGACCAACCTGCCCCCTTGTCTGATTGTCTGATTATTACTGTCGTTCACAGTGACCCTTCTTGGAATAACATCGAAGTGATTCCCTCAAAGGCCTTTGTAAATGTTTCCCGCCTTCTTACTCTGTAAGTAACTATCTCTCTTCACGTAATTTATTTGTTTTGCAGGCAATTCATTTATAGTGTAGAAACAGCTAAAGTTATATGTTTTAAATATTTAAAAATATTTTATTGGATAGGTCTTTGGCATCCAATCGAATACACACCATAAGTGGAGAAGCATTTTATGGCTTGACCAGACTAATGGAATTGTAAGTTTTCTGTGCTTCGTTCTATTCATTATCTACCATGGATACCACCAGCTATCCAACCTACTTCCTTATATGGTAAAAATGAAATTTAATCCTCCCTTGTATTTACTGGCTTGTTTCGATCTTCTTTTTCCAAGGAATCTCAATGATAATAACTTAAAACAATGGGACACAAAACACATCGAGAAGCATCTACCGAATCTGAAAGTCTTAAAGCTGCAACTCAACTATAACTTCCTGCCTGAAGAAAACCTTCTTTCATTGCCGAACTTGGATACTGTGGATTTCTTACTTTCTAATGTTATGCATCGCAGAACGTTTTTCTTGAATTGCATTCTGAGTCGAAACAGTTCACAGATATATGACCCACTGACTAGCTGGCTTGTTTTAAATCCCAAAATATCACGCCTTGCAGGAGGTTCATACTGTGATGCTCACAAACTAATGGATATGCCTGATACGCTTTTAAACATTACTTCTCGGACTCACTTTAAATTCATGTGCAGGGTTTTAACCATATATAATAAAAAGGCCAGAAATGTGGAAACCAAGGCAAAGGGCTGGTACACAATCACATCCTCCAATACATGCTGGGACACCATCAATAAGATTCATATTCTGACGCTGATTATCGGTATTTTTGCCATGATGTTCAATCTTGTCATTATCATCACTACTCTAAGAAGCAAAGTTCTTCAAGATTCGGTTGCACATGTATTAGTGGCCAATGTGGCTGCAGGAGACGTGTTGTACACACTTTACCTGATTATAATCACAACTACGAGACAAAGTATGACCAGCGAAGAATTCTATCGTTTCTACTTACCTTATTATTGTAGAATCGTTGGTGCCTTTCTTCTGATTGGATTGTTCATCACCCCATTTATGACGTTTATGATGACGTTAGAAAGATATTTGGTTATAGTATATTGCATGAAACCTAACGTAAGACTCACTATGAAACACTGTTGCGTAGGTTTATGCTTGGGATGGTGTTTAGCAGTCTGTTTCGCTATAAGCTTTATGAATTCAGAACACTTTTCCATGGAGACAGATACTATGTGCGTGCCTTTGTCAAACATTGACAGACAAGACATTGTTCGACTCTCCGTGATCTCGATTGGCATTTTGTACATCGTTTGCACATGTTTATGTTGTCACATTTACATAGATGTGAAAAGAACTACTGAGAGAACAGAACAGTTCCAAAGAGAAAGCCGTGGTGCACGTAGAATTGCACTGATAATGTTTACAAATGTGCTGTTTTGCATTCTACCATTGGTTGCTACTGCAGTCATTACATTCTCCACGCTCGTCAACGTATCAGGGAAGGACAAGCTTATTTTCTGGAGAACTTGTACAGTTACATGTTTTGGCATGAATTCATCAGTTGTTGAATCCTATCTTATTTTCGTTTAGAAACGAATTATTTTGTTTGGAGTTTCACAAATTGTTTCCCTTAAAAATACATAATTCCGTTGACACTATCAGTTAAGAGCGGCTTTCTGTAAATATCGACTACAGTTGTTCACTAGCAAAATATCGAACATTATCAACCTTTTTTAGAAAATAGGTTCATCTGAGATGTTCCGCGGAAAATGTATTTCTATACTTATATGGAATGGAACTCAGTTGATTAGATTGTTCACCTAATTCAGGCCTTCACGCTTTTACGGGGGTTTTCCCTTGGGGCTTACTGATTGGCGTATTTGAGTATAAGTACAGAGAACAGTGAACGCCTATTCATTATCTCACTCACGCAGTCTTGACGTTCACGTCACCTACTTTTGACCAACGATGACTGACGCTGATCCTGCCGAAGGTTCTGCTACTATAGTCGAGACTCTGGCAATTCTGGCGAATTAATCTGAACCAAGTCAATCCTAACCCACAACTGGTAGCTAGAGCAAGTCTATTCGCTGTTTGAAGGTTTTCTTAGTTCGCAGCTCAGGATACTAACGGAAAACAGTTGGAAGATAAAACGGCAGCGAGCCTCAAATTCAAAGGAAACAGGAGGCAGTTGGAGTTTTATTCGCAGATGGAGCCGGTGTATTTTATCCCAAGTCCAGGACGCCGCTGACAACCCTGCCGAGATTCACAGGCTGGTTGCAAAAGGAAAGAAGCTAATAAAGAAAAGACAAAAGCTCATCAAAATCAGATTGCAGACCGAACTAGTAAAGAACCTCATGGACTAAACAATACCTTAAAAATACCATCACATCGTTAGTACCGCTATTCTAGACGGTTATAGTTTCACACCCTAAATGATATTATTGTTTAGAAATGCCAAGCGCTGTCCTTAAAGGGGCTACATGTGTATGTCATCCGTGGCGCATGCGCGGTCGATAAGCTCTATCTTGAAAACATTGGCCCAATTTTTTCAAGTTTCAGCCGTGAGATAGCGTTGTTCATTAATCCATGTAAATCTTTGTAATATTTTGAACTGGCTGTGGAGTGACCATTTCGAATTAGTCTTTGGACATCCTCCTTTAGTCGGAGGATAATATTTTGAGTATTATTGGACAATGAGGGATGATAATGAGAGTTGTTCAACAACCAAAACAAATTTTCATGGCGGCCGTCGAAGCGGCAGTGGAAGGAGAAGACTTTATAAGTCAGTCAAATAAAGAAATAGAGACTACCAGAAGACACACAGCCGTTGATGGTTATCTGCTGCAGTTTCTACATCCTGTAACAGAACTAAATTTCGTACTGGATATCGTTCAGACGACTCATTTGCCCTTCCTCTTCTTTCGATAGAGGAGCGACTGATCTCGAAGGATAGTCTTGCATGGACAACCACGCGAACTCTCAGTCGTTCTGCGTGAACATATGTAGTTTTTCAGGTGCATGGTTCATTCGTCTATATAGTATAAAGGAAAAAAAACAAAGAAAGGTCATCACCTGATAGTGGCATAACTTACTGACTGGAATGTTGTTCGAAAGTAAATTCACAACATCGATCATTTCAATTGAAAATTATAAAAAATATCCTCACCTCAGTCTGTTCACTCCATAGCTTATAAAATCGTCTATATGAGACTGTTAGCAGGGAAGAAGCTTGCAGATAGGTTTTAGAATTCCGATAATCACGCTGAACATTCACGGCGGCAAAACATCACGCTTGAACTGTCAAAGTTTTACTGTGACATCGCATGCTAATTTATGCTAATTAGAAAAATATGGCACTTAGTGCGCAGACTCCCCAGGTGACATAGCCCCATTAAGCTCGAGTTTGAGTAGTCGTACTACAATCCTGGCCAAAATGATTGGGACACTTGGCTTAATGATGATTGTCTACGTCGACCCCCATCGTTAATAAAGGCAAGGTCTCACGTAAATCTGGTAAATTTTGGTAAATTTTGGAAAATAAATGAAGTCTATGGTTTTCTGACCTAAAAACGCGATGAATGTATTTAAGTAAGTTCGAACTAATTTCTTCACAAAAAAATACCAGAAAACTGACGAATTTTGAGTTTTTGGGTCCACGAGAAGCAGATTTTCCGAAGATTTTCCGACGAAAATCTCGATTTTTGTCAGGAGTCGTTGTGACGTCACTAGTGGAACACAGCTAAAATTAAAAATGGCGACCGTGTTGACTTCGAATTCGGTTCTGCAAGTGTTAGCGAAGCAAGTTCTTATCGCGATAACTTCGTCTACAGTGAAGAAGAAGATCTTTGTGCCAGCGTTACAAGTATTTCACTATTAATTCAGCCGTACAGATTCGAACCGAGACGTCCAGCTGATACTCGATAACCTGTAATCGAATCGACCTCGTCTTCAACTTCAGTTCAGTAAAAAAGAGTTGGCACTACATGTACACATTGGTAAGATGCAGTTGAATCCTTATGAATTGATCTGTCTCATGTATTCTTTATGCCCGTGGATGCTAGGCAAAAGCTCGAATTATCCGACCTTTGGCTTATTAAATTTTATAGTTTTGAGTTGAAGAAAGAGAGACGATAGACAATATTATTAGTTTTACCAAGTTTATAACAGCATTCATGACAGTACACAGTCAATAAATTGATTTCGAAAACTCTTACTCGTAAAATCGTGTTTCGTGTTCACAGGATACAAAAACAAAGTGTAACAAGCATTCTTCTGTAATTTTCTGACAGAAAATAGCATTCTTCAAATCGTTTTTCGTGTCAAAACAGTAAACTGCACAGATAAAAGTTTTCGAGTCGCTTTGCCATTTTGATTTCTTTCGTGAGATTTGATTGGATGATGGGCGATTTCTGACGCTTTTCAGGAGAATTGAAATTTTGATCACTAAAATATCGCGTAAATAAAGGAGTTTTACGAAAGAAATCCTTGTAGTTATTTTATAAAACAAATAGAAAACGTTTTCCCGTGTTTACATAGCCTGATATAAGCAATCGGGAAAGTTTGGGAGAAGTCTCGAGCTCTGTGTAAAACCGAGCAGTTAGGCGAGGTTTTACACAATAGCTCTCGACTTCTCCCCCAACTTCCCTCGTGTTTATATCAGGCTATGTAAACACGGGAAACGTTTTCTATTTGTTAAATAGCATAGAATTTAACTGGCTGTCTCTTTAAAAACCTCTCAGTCGTTTTCGCTTCTAAAATAAATATCTCCCAAACTCTAGCTAATGAAAGACTATATCAAGGTTATTACTAAAACGGGTTTGGTTTGCTTCAAAATATTTGTTTTTATTTTTTATTTTTATTTTGAAATGATTCCGTCTGAGAGCTGGTCAAGAGGTCAAATTTGCATGAAATTATGCACTTCTTTACGGCGCTGTACAAACTTCGTCTTGCATTATGCAGCGAAACGTTTTATATCATGTTGTAGATAAATGTATCTAGTTTGTCTAGAGGTAAAGCGTTATTATCGGTTCAGCCGTTTATGAGAACATTAGTTGATAATTAACCCCACTAAGATCTAACTGAACGGCGGCTCAAAATTACCCAACTTTACTCGATTATTTTGCAAAAGTGGCACCTCGCTGGACTCTCTCATTGACACAATCGGATTGAACATCATTTCATTTACACAAATCTGTAAAAACCTGTGTACGTTTTGGATATTTCAAAAGTTACGACAATTTCAGTTGGTGCATGTTAGACGATTTACGAATATTAATTAGGTGCAATATCTTATCCATATGAAGTTGAAAATAGCTTACCTCCTTCCTAAATCGCTGTATTTGGAAATGTTGACCTGGAATGAAGTCTAGCATGGGTAAAATGGGAAACATGAGCGATTTAGGAAGGAGGTAAGCTGTTTTCAACTTCATATGGATAAGATATCTGAGATATTGCACCTAATTAATATTCGTAAATCGTCTAACATGCACCAACTGAAATTGTCGTAACTTTTGAAATATCCAAAACGTACACAGGTTTTTACAGATTTGTGTAAATAAAATGATGTTCAATCCGATTGTGTCAATGAGAGAGTCCAGCGAGGTGCCACTTTTGCAAAATAATCGAGTAAAGTTGGGTAATTTTGAGCCGCCGTTCAGTTAGATCTTAGTGGGGTTAATTATCAACTAATTTTCTCATAAACGGCTGAACCGATTGAATAACGCTTTATCTCTAGACAAACTAGATACATTTATCTACAACATGATATAAAAAGTTTCGCTGGATAATGCGAGACGAAGTTTGTACAGCGCCGTAAAAAAGTGCATCATTTCATGCAAATTTGACCTCTGACCAGCTCTCATACGGAATCATTTAAAAAAATAAAAATAAAATAAAATAAAAATTTTTTGAAGCAAACCAAACCCGTTTTAGTTTTAACCTTGATATAGTCTTTCATTAGCTAGAGTTTGGGAGATATTTATTTTAGAAGCGAAAACGACTGAGAGGTTTTTAAAGAGACGGCCAGTTAATTACATTACACTAAAGCATGAATATTAGATTCCTTAGCTACCGAGTGATAGTCTATTGGCTAAAACAAGGGTTTTGTTTGCTAGCATATTACATCCATGAACGTCAGATTCCTTAGCTACCGAGGGACAGTGTATTGGCTAATAAAGTTTTGCTTGCTAGCATATTACATCCATGAACGTCAGATTCCTTTGCTATCAATTAAGGGACAGTGTATTGGCCAAAACAAGGGTTTTGCTTGCTAGCATAATATTGCATCCATTAACATCAGATTGCTAACGTTCTAGTCTATTGGATAGGAAATCAAGAGCTAAGACTGATGCTACCACTTGCTGCTGAAATATATACAACGGAAAGTTGTAGTCTTATGTCACATTGGATTTTCTTTTTTAGGTTGAAAATGTTTCCTGTGTGTACCTTTTAGGGTTCCGACTCAAAAGTCAGTTACGTAACATCACTCCGTACCTTTTAGGGTCAATTGTTATTTATTTTCTTTATTGAACAAACATGAAAGAACAGAAGATGTTGTCCAGTCACTGCATGATAAAACGATATCAGCACAATCACTTTTTTGCCATATACGGTCGTACTTTTTAGGGGTCGAAATGACCTGTTATTATACTTGTGATAAACAAATAATACTACACAATAGATTCAAATCAAGGTAATGGACTTACTGCACATAATAACAACTATATAGTAGTTTTATTAATGCACAGTAAGTCCAACCTCGACTTGGAAGTATTGTTTGTGAGAACTGTGAAGTGATGTATTGGACTCCTGCCATGCGGTCGTCCAATTACGTTTATCTGACTTGCATGATTACAAACCAAATTGAACTCCACTCAGTCCTGTTACCATTATTTAATCATCAGACACCATGACAACATAATAATGCTAATCCACAAGATTGCCTACTAAGGAAGTGCCTATAGTCAAATCAACCCATGTTGTTTCTGTGATAGAGTGATTGCAATAAACCCCTGAAATTAAAACAGTTTTGAAAAATTACAAAACTACTCATATTGAGTGATTTTATTTAACCTGTGAAATATATATCAGTCTAATACATCAGTACATCAACTGGGTGCTGCTGAGCCTGATCCTGGTTAGTTATTAGTTATTAGTTAGTTATTTAGAGTGCAAACAATATATTCATGAAACAGTACTAACTAATTAGTACTAAATAGCACTGATGAAACAATAGAAAACAATAGATATAATAACACTATTTGATCATGGTTATATTGTTTCCACTCTAGTCTCTATTTACTAGTAAAAACAACACTTGAATTTTGGTGCCCCGACATAGCTCGATTGCTTCCAATATCAATCTTTCTTCCATACCAATGTTCTCTAGCGATTTTCCTTGAAGTTCTGTTTCATACCAACGAATCGAAGCAGTCGAAAATGTCAAATTACGAGACGATTTTTAGCTTCAAAACACTTCCATCGGCTGCCATTTTTCTCTGACCTTGCAGCCTAGCCTCCATTGCTATAGCTACATAAATTTAAGCACCAGTTTCTTTTTTTACCACGGACAAAATAAGCCGCGAAGTCAGGGGAGTTTATAACAATGGATCGAGCGTTTGGCCGGGCGGGAACTGGGTTCCAGTTTAAGAGAATAACCCGCGAATTTCACTATATTAGCCCCTAAAAAAGCTTTTCCCACCAAATTTTCGATATATTTTCTACTTTAGGGGAAAACTCTGAGATTTAAATAAGAATAGTTTATCGCTCCTTCAAATATAACGTATTTTAAGGATATGACCGATTTGTATGGGTAATTCTGTGCGATGGAAACAGAGTTTTACATTGGCTCGATCTACTCTTTCGTCCAGAGATTCGATCGAGTGTACCAAAATCGTCGGCAGACCATTTCTTTTGAGGTAAAACTTTTTTTTAACCTGCTCTCCAATGTTCATAGCCAATAAAATGATCTGGGAGAAAGTGGCTGCCACAAATGAACAGAAGTAGAACTACTTTTCTAGCCTTTCCTGAATCCTGGTTCTTTTCACGAACTTCGCCCACCGTTCACGAATGACAGGATGGCAAATTGTGATTGTTGACCCGTTTAAATTAGAATTGGAGCAGCCGCCAACAACACAACGCTTAACCATGACTAGTGTGTCTAAAATTGAGCTTGGAAAAGCGAAGAAATATAAAAAAGCAAACACCTTCAAGTTGGTAAACAATCTCAGTTCGTACATTCTCAGCGCTGTGTGTTCCACTAGTGACGTCAGATCACGTGACTTTCCGAAAACAACCCGAACATTTCTCCTCGAAAGTCAAATCACTTTTTCGCGGATTATTTCGAGTTAGAGATAACTTTTGGCAAAATTTTCTCGATTTCAACAACAAGTGTAGTCTTTACATTTGTTTTGGGTGTTTTTCCGATTTGTTAAATCATTTTCCAAAAATTGTCAAATTTACGTGAGACCTTGACTTTAATCATATTACAATCCTGGCCAAAATGATTGCGACACCTGGCTTAAAGTGGATATGACATGAATTTTTTTCTTTTGAAAATCGATTACATATGAAGTGAATAGTGGGATGGTTCAGTATTTTATGATTTGAGCGTGATATGGTAATTCGGTGACGTCAGAGTGGGTTTAATTTATTATACAAAAGCGCCATTGTGCAAATTATTGATTTTTTTTAATCTGGCAAAAAGTTTTCTACAATTGATATACATGATGTTCATTTTGTTTTTCTATTTTAGAAAAGAGTACTGCTTGGAAAAATACAAATAAGTTTCGGCAAAACCCACTCTGACGTCACCGAATTAGCATATCACGATTTCAAAGCTTTATAACTCGCCAATGCGAAGCTCAAATCACAAAATACTGAACCATCCCACTATTCACTTCATATGTAATCGATTTTCAAAAGAAAACATTTCGTGTCATATACACTTTAATATCGATCTCAACATGAAAATATCCATATAACTTGACCCCACCCCCCTTCCCCCATAACAATCTTGATGATTGCCTACGTCGACCCCCATCGTTAATGAAAGTTGGAGACAACATTGTAGCAGGGGAAGGGGGTGGGGTGGGGAGGGGAGGGGGATAACGTGCTTATATTAAAACATATTGCGCATTAACTAGGGTCCCAATTAATTTTGTCCAGGATTGTAGCTTCGTACCTTTTCGATAGCATATATTATAATAGTTTTGACATAGAGATGCTAATGACACATGGGCCGCGTCGCGCGAAAAGGGCCCGGAAGACATATGACGTAATTTCGAGTACTTTGCATTTAAAATCAACTGAAGCAAAATAGCGGCAAATCCCAGCGTGTTTCCGAAGGTGGAGGTTTAGGCCCAATTATTTCTGAACTTTATGGTAAATTCTAACTTTTAACTCCATAAATTCATCAAACATATAGTAATTATGTTGTTTTCATTCAGAAAATGAGATCGAGATTATATTGTGTGCAAAACTTTGTGATTAAATACAGTTAAATATTGAATCATTGTTTGTCTTCGGGTACTTTGTTTGTAGCCGGTGTTTGCTTGTACGTCTCTCGCTTTTATTTTATATTTTCGCCAACTATTTCATTTGCTTAAAAATGGAGAGCTTTTCCCTAGACTTATCTATCGATCATGAGCTTAGAGATGTAATGGAAGACCTTTTAACAAGCGTTTATGGACCCGAATTTGAGAGCCAACAGAGTCAGCTTAGTGTAACTGTAAACCAGTCGGAGAGCGACAGTGAAGATGAATATATTTATGAAGAACAAGAGACAGACACGGAAGAAGAACACTGTAGAAGACTAGCAGGGGAATTACTCCAGATAATAGAGTGAATGCAATAATGGCATCCTTAATTTCAATTGCCATATTGTTCTGGACTGACTAGGCTCTCATACAACAACAACAATAACTTTATTGGTGCCTTGTAGAGTGTTGAACCAGCACCTCCCTGGTTGAACTATACATCGGTTTGTTAACCAATAAAAATATATAATGTAATAGACTAATGTGAAAATGCTTTTGTGTTTCCACATGAACACGTATCATCAGGCTTAAGTCATGATCAGTCCAGAACAATGGCAATATGCAACTTGCATGACATTGTTTTACAACACTAAAAGCATGCAATTCTTTGTACTATTTAAATAGTGCTAAATAGCACTAATTAAACATTAGAAAACAATATAATTAGCATAATTTAGCAGTATTTAGTACTATTTATGTTGTATGCTTTTAGTGTTTTACATGTATGTATATGCACAAAGATATAATTTTATTTTGAAGTCATATTTTAATAATGATTCCAATAAATCTGGGCACTACTATAAATTAGCTGTCAGTTTTTATTAGATACAAAGGAACAAAGGAAAACAAAAGTGTGAATGTCTAATGGTGTGTATTGGTGTACATGTAGTTAGTAATGCCAATGCAGGTTTATAAGAATCACTATGTTGAAGCCACCATGTAATTTTGATTTTATTATATAGACCTGCACGATAATGCCTGAATCAAAATATAATTTGGAACCCTTTAAAGAATGTATTCCATGATATAAGCCAAGTCACAGTGTAGGCTATTGTATTAGGATGATGGACAACTGAGGAAATGCATCAATGAGCACTAATTTGACAATTTATGATAATTAGATTGTGATAACAGTTCATGTAACAATGATATTTTTAATTAACAAATAAAGAAGGCTAAGCAGTGTTTTATTTAAGCATTAATGCACGCTTGCCGTGTCTTTGTTCTCTGTTAAAAACACGCGGGATATGTTGGGAAAACAAAAAAAATGTTGGAAATCACGAGCCTCCGGCGAGTGATTGTTCAACATTTTCTGCGCTCTCCCAAGATATCCCAAGTGTTTTTAACAGAGAACAAAGACACGGCAAGCGTGCATTAATGCTTTTATTAAATAATTACAAGGATTTCTTTCTTAAAAAATCCTTTATTTACGCGAATTTTGATTGATCAAATTTGCAATTCTCCTGAAAAGCGAGAAATCGTTCATCATCCAATCAAATCTCCAAATATCCACAGTTTTTGTCGTATTTTTGAATCTTTTCATCGCTTTTCTCGACATGCAAGAATGTATAAACGATGGACATTTCTGAGACATTTGAAGATATTTTTTCTCTTTGACATATTTTACTAGAGATATGAATGTTCTGGCGAACCCGCCGTGTAGCTACAAGAATCGCTCTGTTTTCACTCTTGTGAGTAAGCTTATAAGCTTAAATACGGCTATCTTTTCTTGATATTTTCAGTCGTACACTTGAGAAAATATGTGTAACTATAGAACTTACAGAACGGTTAGTATGTTATTGAGAAAACTGAGCAGTTAGATTTAGTTTTCTTCAGTTATTGTGGACAAAAATAATTGGACGATTCGTCTTGCCATCTTGGTGTGTTTGAAATTGAAGCTCAATTCTTGCAAATTTTCGGTTTAAAATCATCAAAATCACATCTAGATAGAACTTGAACTTAACTAAACAAGAAAAACTGTAATGCTATGGCTTATAATTAGTAAATAAAATATGTTTGACAACAGAAAAATATATGTTTGTGGTCGATCAAATCCACTGCATCGCTTCAAGGTTGTTCAAGGTCATCAAAACCATGTTTCTGTGTGCTCTTATATCACATAGCTTTTTAGCCAATCAGAGCGGGCGTTATATCATAGTTATTTTATAAACTGTGATAAAACACGACGGACGTTTGAAAACACGAGAGAAATATTAAAAAGCATGAGCCGTAGGCGAGTTGGTTTACTTACAGATGATTTACAATATGTCTGTACTAAACCAAGTAATTTAATCAGTGTCAACATTTTTGTATATAAGTTATACTTAACTGGCCGTCTCTTTAAAAACCTCTCAGTCGTTTTCGCTTCTAAAATAAATATCTCCCAAACTCTAGCTAATGAAAGACTATATCAAGGTTAAAACTAAAACGGGTTTGGTTTGCTTCAAAAAATTTTTATTTTATTTTATTTTTATTTTTTTAAATGATTCCGTATGAGAGCTGGTCAGAGGTCAAATTTGCATGAAATGATGCACTTTTTTACGGCGCTGTACAAACTTCGTCTCGCATTATCCAGCGAAACTTTTTATATCATGTTGTAGATAAATGTATCTAGTTTGTCTAGAGATAAAGCGTTATTCAATCGGTTCAGCCGTTTATGAGAAAATTAGTTGATAATTAACCCCACTAAGATCTAACTGAACGGCGGCTCAAAATTACCCAACTTTACTCGATTATTTTGCAAAAGTGGCACCTCGCTGGACTCTCTCATTGACACAATCGGATTGAACATCATTTTATTTACACAAATCTGTAAAAACCTGTGTACGTTTTGGATATTTCAAAAGTTACGACAATTTCAGTTGGTGCATGTTAGACGATTTACGAATATTAATTAGGTGCAATATCTTATCCATATGAAGTTGAAAATAGCTTACCTCCTTCCTAAATCGCTGTATTTGGAAATGTTGACCTGGAATGAAGTCTAGCATGGGTAAAATGGGAAACATGAGCGATTTAGGAAGGAGGTAAGCTGTTTTCAACTTCATATGGATAAGATATCTGAGATATTGCACCTAATTAATATTCGTAAATCGTCTAACATGCACCAACTGAAATTGTCGTAACTTTTGAAATATCCAAAACGTACACAGGTTTTTACAGATTTGTGTAAATGAAATGATGTTCAATCCGATTGTGTCACTTTTGCAAAATAATCGAGTAAAGTTGGGTAATTTTGAGCCGCCGTTCAGTTAGATCTTAGTGGGGTTAATTATCAACTAATGTTCTCATAAACGGCTGAACCGATTAATAACGCTTTACCTCTAGACAAACTAGATACATTTATCTACAACATGATATAAAACGTTTCGCTGCATAATGCAAGACGAAGTTTGTACAGCGCCGTAAAGAAGTGCATAATTTCATGCAAATTTGACCTCTTGACCAGCTCTCAGACGGAATCATTTCAAAATAAAAATAAAAAATAAATAAAAATATTTTGAAGCAAACCAAACCCGTTTTAGTAATAACCTTGATATAGTCTTTCATTAGCTAGAGTTTGGGAGATATTTATTTTAGAAGCGAAAACGACTGAGAGGTTTTTAAAGAGACCAAAATTTGATATACAAAATGTATACATTTTAGGCCAAAAAGTATACAACAGATATACAATCACTGCTGTTTGTATATTTGATGTATACATCTAATATACAATCAGCGAAATGAGAGAATGTGAAGAGATTCTGATGTATACTTTATGTATACAGAAGAAATAGAGAAACATACATCAACTATACATCATATACAATAGATATACAACGAGGTTGTATGCAATCATAGAAATTAAAGATTGTGAAGAGATTCACTAGATTCTGATGTACACTTTATGTACACAGAAGAAAATGGGAAGCTATACATCAACTATACATCATGTACATCACAAATAATTCCAGTGTATATTTATTATTATTGGAATACCGAATAATTCAAAGACTGAAAAGAAAACTTTTGAGAACTGATCGATTGGTTTTACAATACAAGCCCGCTACATGTCTTCAAAATACGGTATAAAATGGCCGGCAGTCAAAAAATATTTCAGATTTTCAAGGAATCATCTTAGCTGATTGAATTCAAATCTTCCTTTAAAGTTTGTTATTTTTCAATTTGAAAAGTTTGCCTTTGATGCTACGAAATACTCCTGACGAGACACTTAGAAAATTTTCACAGCAACTTTGTATGGCCGAGGGAGTCTAGTACCTAGCTCCATATTTGGAACATATCCCCTGCAGAGCTTCACTCTGATTGGCTACTGACACAGTTTTGAATCTTGTGACCACCGCCATTTTGTGATTCTTCGCTTAGGTAACGAATATAAAACGTGTAGTGGAAACTATTAGTCGAATAATCACTCTTTTCTTCCACTAAATCCCTGGAGAACGACAAGGAACAATTGACATGTGTTGCAGAGAGTTATTTCTTCACAAACATGCGGTGAAATACAAGAAATTATGCTGAATTCACAAGGTAAGATTCGATGTCATGAAACCATTCAAATGTAAAGCCAAACGGCCTGATGTACAGTAGTTCAGATCAAAATATTCTTAGATAGTGTCATGAACAATACTTTGTTGAAATACTTTGCTTAAAACCCCGTTAAAACAGAACATTTTAAGACTGTTTCTCTCTGTTATATGAATGCCGATTATTAGTATTTCGCAAATGAACCAGAACTTAAATGATCGATAGATCGAAGTTCAACAGCAATGTTTGTTAGCGAAATAAATACTCACTGAAAGAGATTTGTCAGGTTTACCTGAATCTACATTTTACTTATATAGCTTAATGCACAGCAAGAAGCTATACGTACGTTGTATAGAAGTATTCTTACATTGTATTTCAGTTCTCTGCCGCTTTCAGTTATTACTGAATGTACTGTATGCACTGATCCGCGTTTGCTTTCCTGTTATCCTTCCATACTAACAATATTCTCTGGTAGATTAATTATGATGATATGCTTTAATACTTTTATGTTTTTCTTCAATAGAATGAAGCATAACAAATCCAATAAAGTCATTATGGTGGTGGACAATTATAGTCAAGAGAGGTCAACAAAAAGCTAAGAGAACTGCAGACATCAGTACAGAATAATTCAAAGTGATGTGATCTAGTATTGAATCCAAGTGAAAGCAATGTAATTTTACTCTATTTTTTTATGTCAATGAAAATATATAGTTTTATACATGTAGAGAAATTAATTCACATTAAATTTTTGCTTTAAATCAGGGTTTCTAGCTTTTTTATATATATTCTTACAAATTCCTAATTATTCCTAGGAATTCCTAGGCTGATCTATGTAGGCTTGGAATTCTGGAATACAGGGGAATTCCAAGGTTTACTTTGCAAGGGAACTACTACATGCAATCAGTGTATTGGTATTTCATAATTTTGTTAGATTATATTTATGTATACATTTTATGCACATACATTTGATGTATATATTTTGTATTCCTTTGTGGTATACAAAATGTATACACATGAGTCCCAAATTGTGCATACTAAAAGTATACATTTCAATATATATATTGTATACAAAATGTATACAAATGTACACACTGTTTTGTATACAAAATGTATACACATGAGTCCCAAATTGTGCATACTAAAAGTATACATTTCAATATATCTATTGTATACAAAATGTATACAAATGTTCACTGTGTTGTATACAAAATGTATACACATGAGTCCCAAATTGTGCATACCAAAAGTATACATTTCAATAATCTTTTGTATACAAAATGTATACAAATGTACACACTGAATTGTATACATTTTGTAGGGAAAAAATATACATATTGTATATCAAATTTTGGTAAGGGCAGTTAATTAATCTTTCAATGGTAGACTATAAAATGTTTTATTTATGATTCAATTCAGTTAATAAGTAGTATTGAATTTGTTACATGAATTAAGTGTTTGTACGGATATGTTAACAACATAATACACAACAAATGATATTCACAATTTAGAACCTATAGGTGTGTAATAATTGTGTTCATGTTTGCATGTGACTTCAAATAATTTAGCAATCACATAGAAGTATGTCAGGAAGCATTAAATCCTAGCTAAGGGACCATTGGTAATATTTCTACTGGGTGGGGGGAAGGAAGGAGGGAGGGGGGCATTTATATTGATTATGAGGGGGACAGCCATTTCCCCTAGAAGCATTTAGGGGGCTATAGAAAATATTTATTAAAAGAGATACTGGGCGAGGGGTATTAGTGGGGGCATCCAAAACGTATCACTTGTCCAGCAACATTGGGTGCATGCTTGCACAATGTACCAAGTCATGTGGGTATTTTCTGGGGGGGGGGGGGGGGGGGGGGGTACTCCCATATATGGGTTATATGGGGACGTGCATGCCGCTGTAGACAGGGTATGGATTTTGGCCTCTGTCCTGAACAGGGTATATAATTTTATGTGAGTGTGTCCTAAACAGGGTATGGTAATGCACAGTTGTCGGCCTAAACCAACCAATATTTGTGATCATGCTATGCGAACCGATTCTAAGTCGAAAGCTGATAGAGTGTGGCTATAATGTCCCCTGAAAGGATTGAGCAATGTGCTGTTCCTACGCCTAGTAACATGATTGGCTGTGAGGTGTCCTGTGACCCTCACGCGAATACTAAGGGCATGAGGTCACCCCCCGGGATGGGGGATCCCCCACCCCTGAGGGTGGGCGTGGTATCTGTATGTACTAAACATGGTGTCATGATGACACTACCAGGGCCCATCCTCTAGGTTCCAGTCTAGATTCATATCATGAGGAGCTTTACTCGAAAAAGTTGTCACAGTTGGAGGCGTGGTATCGGGTTGTAGGCCTTTCAATCTTAGTATTGCGATAAGATGATCGACAGTTGCTAGGATTAAGTCAACAGGATTAAGTAGTAAAGTTAGCTAATGAGTCTTTCTCAATCACATTCCCGCGCATTCTACTCGACAACATATCGCTCTGTACAATCTGCTATTCTATGGTTTATTTCTGTATGTTCTTGGTTGATTTTGTCCAAATAGAGATATTCCATGTTCAAGCTATCTTTCTATAGTATCCAATGTATTTTGGCACGAAAGGATTGATATATAATTTGGCGGGAATGAATTGACTTTTATTCTACTACAATTGTTTGCGTCTTGGAAGCAGCAGGTAAACTTGGCCCGCAAGAACTGTATCTCTGTGAGTATAAAGTTTATTGTAATCTCCGGATGCTTCCTTGGGAATCTCAATTTGATTTAATTTTAGCAGCTAGAAGTTGTATTTATTTATTACATGCAGGACCCCTGCCGGCCGATGTTCTGTGATTCAGTCGAATAATTAAACATCAGCAAGGTTCAGAAGATGCATAAGTTCGTCAACAGGTCTAGGGTATATATATTGTACATTTGGACTGGGAGTCTTTTTGAATTTTTACGAGTATTTGAAGATCTCTAATCAGGTTTATAAATGATCGTAGCGGCAAAATAATAATTATTACCTTCAAATTGGTCACAAATTTCAAATTTTAGGGTATAGATGTTCAGCCTAGTGCGTTATACCTGCGGTCTCGTAAACAGCTTGGGTAGGCCTAGTGCGTTATACCTGCGGTCTCGTAGACAGCTTGGGTAGGCCTAGTGCGTTATGTTTTTATAACTTTATAATTACTCAGAAACTATTCCGGCCGTAGATTTGTGTACCTATTCGTTTACTCTTGATCCATTTGCACGTACATAATATAAAGAAAGGGATTAAAGTTAGTTTGCTTTGGTTACTTTGTTTGATGACAGATATAATACGGGAGTAATTTAGTCCGAAACCTTGAAGGTGTCGTAAAGTGCAATATGAAACCAGAAAATGTCAATCAAGCCCAAACTTTTTCTCTCTAAAGCTCCTCATGATACCGGGCTATTAATATCCACGTTAAATATGGTTTTAACCTGTATTTAGCCAACCAAGATGCGAGAAGTTTGCCGGTCTTTAGCAGGTCATCAGTCAACATAAAACACGATAAAATTGTGTAAAAGAAGAGAGTGTGTATTTTGTCCTTTGTCCTAAACAGGGTCCTAAAATAGAGTGTTGTCCTAGACATAGCTTGTATACAGTTTATAGTAAAAGACAGTAAATGTATATCGGTCGAAAATATCGTAAAATTATATAACAAAAGAGCTGACGATCGAAATTCCATATCATGTTCCATGCTGAGTACGTGTGATCGATGTTTGCATTTTATATTTAGATTGTTCGTATCCGTTTTAAAATACGCGTTTTCCAAGGGGGACTGAGTGACAGTGGAGTGTATCACTATCAGAAGAGTTATTATCAGGATATCAGGGCTATATAACGACGAAACTCCATTCATAGATAGGATATCGATCGAGGGTTTCAGTGAAAACGACGAAACTGATCCATTCATAGAGCTTGACTGTTGGAGATGTTTGTATAAAATCAGGATATCGATCGTCAGGGCTTTGAAAACGACGAAACTCCATTCATAGATCTACCAGTATCACTGCGAATTTGGAGATATTTGTTATGATAAGATATCGCTAAGGTTTTAGCTTGACGGTTGGTGTATAAAATCAGGATATCGATCGATTCAGTGGAAGTGATTATTGTCCGTAAAGAGTGAAATAGATTGCGAATAAATGTCGAATTCACGACATGTTTTGACACAGGGTACCCAATTGACGACCTGTCACGACCTGCAAATAAGACGCACGGCCCGTAAAAGGTTTTTACCGGCGGTACGGCCCGTATCGGCCGGTGAGCAATGTGGCCGACACTATAGCCAAATTAATTATGCGACACAGGGTGACCAATTCATGAGTGATAGAAATGAATATTCGATAACGAATGCTATTGTGGGTATGAATCATTTAAAAAAAATTCATCAATTTTTGAATAACTCAAAATAATTACATGCTTTGTTTACGCATATTAATAAGATATATGAATAGTAATTACTTCACGACCTTATACGGGCCATAAAGGAGTTTCACGGCCCGTATCAGGTCGTGTGTATTGAACATGTATGGCTTTGACAGGCACCTCCTTGTTGTAGAAGAACGAACGAGCACATCTCTTCGAACCTCGGCCACAGCGTCTCCGGGATCTCAATGTCCACTTCCGCGAACCCAAACCACGTCCCTTTTCTGAGACGTTCCACCAACCCCTGACCCGCTATCACAGAGTCACAGTAGCGGGTGACCCTCTATTTCCCGCAGGGCTTGGTGCGAAGCATGGTGGACAGGTAGAGAGCGTTGGCGTCATAACCGAGGATACGGCGGCATTGCCGAGCTTGTGGCCCGAATTGGTGATCGCGGATTCTAGTGGCGCCCTGCTTCGTGATAGCGTGTGAAGACGATACTTGGCCCTCCGACAACAGCCCACTTAAGCATCTCATAAGCTTCTTGTCCAGGACTGAACATCTCAACACCTCGCTCTATCGAGCCCCGAAGGAGGTAATGTAAGCTCACTCCCGGTATACTGACGGCGTCTTTTAAAATGTCGATACCCTTCTCGGTGTAGTAGCGCAGCCAATCCCCAAACGTACGCATACCGCGCTCCTTGAACAGGCGCTTGCAGGCCCGCCACTCGGAGAGCTTGAGCCCGTAGCAACCCTTGAGACGGGAATACCAGGCTGGGTAATCCGGAGAGCCCGGGAAAGTCGTGTTTTTCAGGGCTGTCAAACCACTCGTACGGGAGCCAGGACTTCTCCAGGGTACACTCGTACGCCTTCGTCCATTTGTCATACGAGATTCCTGGTCCGAGGTAGTTGATAATATCGAGGAACCGGAAGCCTGGCATCAATATGAACATGGTCGAATTCGCCTTTTTCGCGACTTTTATTCGAGTGGTCGTGTCGGCTAGGAGTTCGGCGAAGTGCTCTTTGATGAGGTTGAGGTCATAACGCCCGCAGTTGAACCCCAGACCGGCACTTGGTCACACCATTCCTCGATCTTTGTCCGCTGCTTCTTTGGTAGCGTGCCTAGGTCGTCGGGAAGATAGTCGGCTCGCACCGCCCTTCTGATCTGGGCTCCTCGCCGATCTAGCTCCTCCATGAACTGGAGGAGCAGCTGCTTGGGCTCGCGACAGCAGATATGAGTCGGGTTGGGATCAAGGGTGTCGCCGACACTAACTGAGATAGGCACGTGTTAGCCGTTTACTCTTATCTTGGAAGGTCTCGAAATCGTAGAAGAGGGCGTGAGGGTAGCTCTCGGTTTTGCTCTGCGGTGCCTCTGCCCGGCAATGACCGACTTCGCACTCTCAACCTTCGTGGACAGTGTAGCCAGCGTCTTGGAGCTTCTGGGTGCGCGCCCTCGTAGCTTGATAGAGCTGTTCACGCGTTTTCTCGCGGAGGATGAATCTGTCGCGATCGTGAGGGTAACATCGTGGGCATCCATGCCATTGGCAGCCTTGGAACTGCCAGATAGTTCTGTTGGTGGGGTCATACCCGTCGACAGGAGCGCCCTCGAGCCAACGCTGGCCTCCGTGACCACATGCAGCATGGTGGATGTGCACACCTTTTTCTGAAGCTTGTGTCTCGAGCCACCGAATGGAAACGGAAGAATTAGTGTGGTTTGGGTAGAGGGCCTTCTCGTAGGCAGTCTGTGGACACTGCACTTTCTCGTTTGGGCACTCGATTTTCGTCTCTCCTCGAGCACAGCGCGTGGTGTGGCGTTGTAGGTGGCAGGCTTGTGTGAATCGTGCTCCGCAGTGTCCACACGCGTACGTCTGGGCGAGCTTCCCGATGTCCTTGATCAAGAAGGCATGCCCGCCGTAAATTCCAATCGTCATCACGTTGTTTGTCACCTCTGGTGTGTTTTGCCGCAGGTGCCAGATTATCTGTTCTCCTTCGAGAGCAACAGGCAGATGCTCTGGCTCATATACGCGAATCCCGAGACGACCGGCGATTGGGCAGCCATGTCCGAGATGATCTTTAACCTCGGCAAGAGCGTCTAGAGACGTTTTCGGTACATCTCTCGGAGCGGTAGCGAGTTCGTAGAAACTCTTCGCCAGCTTCCGAGCTGCTTCAGTGTTTCGATCCCGGCGCGCCCCGCGATGTACAGCGATACACCGCCAGAGACATAGGTTGTCTCCGTAATTGTCCAGCGCCATCAGTGCCCGACTGTGCGCAAGGTTACGCAGCCAGTCTGGCATCAGCCCTGTGCCCATCAGCGGTTGCCGGTCTAGCACCACCTTGACGACAGTACTGATGAAGCGAACGAACACCCACTTCGTGTTTGGTCGATTGATGTTATCAGGATCCCGCCTCTTCTTTTCCTCGTTGCTCAGCCAGGTTTCGGCTTCCGCCAGCCGGTTGATCCAAGGGGAGCCTCCGTGGTTCTTGTGAAACTGAATAACGGTCCCGTCTTCTACGTCGCGGATCTCGTACGTGTATAAATAGCGCAGGTAGAAGGCGGTGTCAACCCGCTCCCGAAGTTTTGGTCATGATGCGCTGCGTGAGGTCCTCTCCCGGGTCTTGGGAGAACCGCCATCGAATGAAACGACGACCTTTTTCTTCCCCTGTCTCCTCCTCCTTCTGCAGGGCCAGGACCTCCTGATAATCCTGAACAGTTTTTAGCCTCTTCTGCACAGGTGATGGGTCGAACTCTTCAAGAACAGCCTTCCTGTTTCGCTCCCGGATCTCGCGTTTTCCCCGTGGTGGAGGGGGAAGTCGAGCAGCAACTAGAAGCAGAGGCTTGAGTAACTGCCACTTTACGGCTTCCGAAATGGGCTCATCTAGGATGTTCTGTACAACCCTCTGGAGAACCTTGGGGGCCTCCGTTTCTGAGAGCAGCTGGTCGATGTATTCATCCATAGTAGCCATGTAGCTTCGTGGGTCATCTGTTGTAACACGATATGTTGAATATACCCCCATTTGTCTAAATGGGGAATGCCGAATGCCATCCCCTTCGGAACAGAGGCTGGGAGGCTCTCTGGGAACTGGGGCTCTCCCAAGAGGTTGTTGGGAGTAGTCAACAACCGCCTCCCCGGAACTTGGGGTGGGGGGCGCCCAGGGCCCAGGGGCCCAGGGGCTCTTCCAGGGGCGGTGGTACTTGTCGACTTCCGACTATACTACTGAGGACAATAAAACATTTTCGTAGGGTGGAAATTTGTATGTGAATAAATCAGAGTTAGTGGGTAGTCTCTTGGTCTAATTTGAAAATGTGTTTAACTTGTGTGGAAGTCTCATTACACATGAAATGTGATATTCTTTATTTTCTTCTTTGTTATAAAATTATTTCATGATATCTAATTGGAGTGATAAACTTGAAGGCATATAGTATCATATAGAATGTTTAATAATCCAATACATCAACATTTTTCCATACTGCCGAGACCTTGAAAGTTATTTTTCAAAAACTTCGGTTCAAAGGTCAAGTATGTTGTCGCCATGGTTACTATATTAACAAAAAATTACAAAACGTTAATCTTAATGACGTGTCCTAAATTGTAGTCTCTACAGTAAAACTAGATGATATTACAAGATGGCTGTAAAAATACTAATAAAAGCTGAAATAAGTTCTAAACGTGTAGTTTCATATGCCAACATGCTAAGAATAGACCTGTCAAACGTCGACAAATTGCATGTCAAAACCATAACATTCACACTTTAATTGCTATATTATAATACGAGATCAAACATTAAAGGTATAGCCTGAAACTATAGCGATGTTCCCGAACCAGTGAGAAGATTTATAGAAACGTCTTTCTTTTATAAAGTTATGGCATCTATGGGCTTTTTCTGATGAATATTGAACTTATTTATACGAAAATCTTGGCTTACTTTTCTATAACAGTCATCCATACGCTCACTCTTCACCATCGCCGATTCATTGCCATCTTGTTCGCGAAAAAGACGGCCAAGGTCAAGGTCGTACCCACAAGCTTTTGTGGGGCTTTCTCTGATTGATCAAATTCGTAGAAAGGAATGTTGTTCGAGTCTTAGCAGACTAGGCTAGGAGGCTAACTAAAGGCAGGCAGTGAGGATTTTCCACAAAATCAAGGGATTTCCTGCAGCCGAGAACGTTTGGAATTGGTGGAAGTAGAGTGTCCGGTTGCTCTGTTCAAAGAGTTTGTAAGCCGAAGACCAGTTCACGTAAACACTGCGCCATTTTACCTCTTGCTAAAACACAACAGAAGAGCGAACGACGTAGTTTGGTACAAAGTCCAGCCCATGGGACTAAATAAAATCAACTCCCTGATGAAGAATATAGTAGAAGGAACCGCTCTTAATTAATAGCTTGAAACAAGCGAGAAGAGGTTTACTAACCACAGTGGCATGCAGGAAGATTGTAGTTAGTAAGCTGAAAATTGCAAACTTCGCATTACCAGAAATGTGAGACATTTTACTCCCGCGATATTATGAACAGCGGTCTACTGGCAGTCCGAAATTCTCCTCGAATTTATATCAAAATAAATCAATTTATCAAAACCAAGCTACTCTAAGTTTGTTTAGAAATACCAAGCGTTTGTGTTGTGGTTGATAGATTTAATATTGAAGAGCTTGCTTACGCTCGGCACAGAGTACGAACGACACCCTCTTGGCACTTCGAAATTTTGAAAAGAACACAGGAAACCCAATCCATGAACTATGAAGTTTGAATTTCCCGCTTTTAGGAGCCTTCACCTTCTTTGAACAGCAGTATCACACATAAAACTACCAGGCTACTAAGTTCTTGTAAAATGGCCGAATCAAACGGCGAAAATTGCTATATTTTGGGTGATTTCTTGGTGATTTCAGGACATTCAACAACTCAGATGTTTGCTCAAGGCCTCCGAGAAATAGTACTTTTTCACTTGTGGTTTGCGGCCTTTTATATCATCGAAATCATATAATTTTGACGGATTTAGACTTACTGTGAGTTGAGGCAATGTTTGAGATGTCGGCACCGATGGATCCATGCAATCATCGAAAGTTTAAAGCTCGGAAAGTAATGCAGGTAACACTTTTTTGCTCGAAATTAAGAGGCATGTATTGTCAAGATTCGTTGTTGTTTTGGATCCATTTTGCGGCCAGTAGAATGGAATTAAACGATGCAAAAATGTTCACAGAATATGTTATAAAGACTATATTTTACATCTGGAGGTCGGCACCTAAAATTCAAAGCTGTATAAATGTCAAAATTTCAAATTAAATTTGAAGTCCCATACATTTCTTTGTGTTGTTGAGCGGCCATTTTGAAATGTCCATCGTACTGAAAACTAATACCGTGACGTCAGATGTCCGTAATTTCTGGTAATGGAGCGAGCAGGAATCGCTAAGGTGATGGGACACCGAAATGTTCAGTCGATCAACGATACTTTCCATGGCCATTTCCCGAAGTAACAACAGTGCGAACTAGTTCCTCTCCAAGGCAACCATCAGGTCACACAGAACGCCACTGTTCCGTTGCAAAGCCACAATGGAGCATCCACATGTCTGTCTGCCCTCAGCACAACAGTCTCGCAATGGAATGCCAGTGGTAGTATAGTGCATGGCCGGCCCTTTGTACAGCAATGCGACTTCAAAACACGGGCCTTTCCATGAATCCAATGATGATGGGATCCCAAGCCCAGAATCTCATGAACACTTGAATTCAATAACTGCATATTATCATTCAACTTCAACAGCAAGTCCTCGCCAGGTTCAATCGCTCCTTGCAAAACGAAGCTATCAAGTCCTTGAAAGCGATTCCGACTCCGATTGAACTATTTTAAGTGAACTTAAACTGAACAACTTATAGTCCTAATTACGACTGAAATCCCTGTGTGAGACAACTTTTATAGCTTCAAAATGTTGCATTTCTTCTATCGAAGAATTGATGAATGAACTTTGTTTTCATGTTCACTGTGATATTATGGGATTCTATTTATGTAAGAGGCAATCAGTTGGAATAAAACACGAGTTCACGTGGGGTCCACGCAACGAATTATGTATTGTCGTCACTTCCTTTGTCTATAATTTTTCATATATATTATTAATAAGTAACTCATAGGATTCCTCGTTCAAATTTGTAATTAATTTGCACTCGTGTGTTTTTCAATGAGCTATAATTGCACTCGCCCTAAGGGGGGGGGGCTCGTGCAAGTTTGATACTCTTTGGAAAAACACACGCATGCAAATTAATAATTGAACTCGAAACCAGTATGATTAACTATACTAATGAAATTGTTTTTGTCCAACAAAGGAACATTGTTTCATCTGTGCGGTACTTAGGCCTAATATGTACAAACTATGAACCAATCGGACAATGGAAGTTTTTGAGCTGTGACCGCAACCTCGAGGATTATGTCTGATATTTTCTGGCATTTACTCATAATTTATTCGTGATATATTCGCCCGTATGGCATAGAAAACCATGGGAATAACCAATAAATATAAATAATAATATAATAATCAATAAATAATGGCAGCAGAAAATATGACTGGTATCCCAATGGGCTACCATGGCTCAAGATGATGTCTGGAAAATCCTATCACAAGCGAGTGTCGTATCCTTCATTACTCTGGCCGTGTCAAGCTTTTCGTCAGTAGAAGGGATAGAGTCCCTACGACAGATTGGTACATCATCAAAGAACAGCAACAGAGTTCCTAGGGACGGACCGGTACATCAGTAGGAACACCAATTAACTCCCTACGATGGGATGTAAATCATCAGGAGCAGCAATACAGACCTTACGATGAGTTGTAATAGAGAGTACCCATGATGGGGTTAGTACATCATCAGCAACAGAAACAGAGTCCCTACGACAGATTGGTACATCATCAGGAGCAGCAATGGAGTCCCTACGATTGGTCGGCACATCATCAGGAACAGGAAAAACAGAGTCCCGACGACCGATCGGTACATCATCAGGAACAGCAAGAGAGACCCTAGGATGGGTTGGTACATACTATGGAGGAGCATGTTTCAATTGCAGCGAGCAACCAAGAACTCCTACGATGAATCTGCAACATAAACATGTAAAAAAAGTAGGCGAGTACTGTTAGTCATCATTCACGTCTTCAGTTTATGGGACGACAACGTTTCTCTGCATCGTGATTCTCCCCCCCCCCTGAAAAACTCGCCATTCTTCACCTTCTTCAGTACGAGCTATTGCTTGGTGAACTGAAAAGACCATTGGACATTTAATTATCCTTTCCGTCTTCACTCTTAATGCAACTCCATTGAAAATGCTGTCTCAGTCCGCTCTGAGTATTTTGATCATGTGTCGATTTCGCGTTCCAGATGTTTGTTTGTCAGAAATCCTTTCTCTCCCACAGTCTCCCACACTAACGCTTTTAGTGCAGTGTTTCTTGGTCTTACATCTTTTTTGGAAGTAGAAGGTACTGTCATGGGTCACCAGCAACAGAATGTTGTGCTTAATATCCAGATTAAAGATTACTTCAGTTTGGGCTGTGCCGGCAAAGGGAGATGTTGATTTGTCGGGACAATATTTCCTTTCTTACTTCAACTGCAACACTTTGAGATTTCTCTAGGACGTTTTATTTTGCGGGCTTTGAATTTATTTTCTTTTCGATTTCAGATTTATTACGCGTCCATTTACGATTGATGGGTCAAAACCACGCTGCGCCCAGCATAGTTATAAATACAG
>JAUJYZ010000788.1:72500-188157 GCA_033675265.1 Actinostola sp. cb2023 | reverse complement strand
TTTCCGTCCTACAAATGTATTTCATAGGTTTGATTCTGCTCTTCACTGACCAACGTGACTCTCCCATCGAGTGTCATGATACAAATCAAACGATGTCCAAAAACAATAAAACCAGAGAAAGTTGGAATCACGTGACGGTGTACTTCAATCTACCCATCCTCGGGAACCCAGGGGTATATTCTATCGCTCGTTACTCGCTCCCAGAGAAATACCCCTGGGAACGAAGTCTGTTGGAACTTGTTCCGGAAGTCAAAATTACTCTCGTTTCTGATTGGTCGACCTAGGATGGTCGACCAATCAGTATCAAGTATATTCTGGTTTGAATAGGACAACCGCCATTTTAAATTTCGCCTTCCGGACCAGTTCCAACAGACTTTCTCTGGGAGCGAGTAACGAGCGACAGAATATACCCCTGGGTTCCCGAGGATGCAATCTACCCCCCTGCATGGTCGAGTTCTTCCTTTCTCATCCCTGAACACGAAACGCGCAAAGGAAGACCTCTGCCAAGCTAAGAAGCACCCCACGCTCTTCTACCCTGTCACATTATACGTACTTCAATCTACCCTGTATAGTCGAGTACTTCCTTTCTCGTCCCTGAACAGGAAAGGAGATATACCAAAATCTCTCCCGAGGCACTTTTCAGTGCAGTCAATATTTTATAGCTGCACATAGTGGAGAGTCAGCCTTTTTTGTCAATTTAGTTAAAAGATAAATATAATCAGCGATGTTTTACCAAGGCAACTGCCTCGGCTCGCCTCGTACTGGCTACGGGCCTGTAATTCATGCTTCACTACACCAACTCTTCAACCCTGTTGATTCGCTGGAAATTCTCTAGAATTACTCATAACATTGGTAATTGGAAATGTACAAAGAATTTTGAAAAGCGTGCGTTTTTTTATAAAATTGGCTCTTTTTGTTTGTCCGCCGTCGTCAGTCATAAATCGCCAACTGGGTTCGACAGCACATGCGCTTTGTAAATTTGCTGTACTTGATTAATGAGTCCAATCCATGTGAGGATCGGAGTTTGTGGATTTGAAAGCTATTTTTAGCAACCCAGAAAAAAACTTGCCTTTCGTCTATTGCCTGGCTATGGACGTTTTTTGAAATAACTGTAATATAATGGATGTCATGCAACAACAATCACGCAAAGGTATCCTCGCAATCCCAGCAAGTCTAAGGAGGGAGCGAAAGGGAAGGAGTGTTATCTGAGTAATTTGTATTTACAAAGATTTAGCTGTGACGTCTCGCCAATCAGTTTGACACGTGTGCCAGGGTATAAGTTACCAGACGTATATAAAGGTTTAGTATGACGTCAAAGGTTCATTTATTTCAACAGATACATATAAATAATAATAATAACGTCCTCCAACATCTCCTACAAGTGTCTCATCTTGTAGGCCACAATGCAACAGTGCACAGCTAGCTGCTGAATCTCTTTTTTCACTTCTTAGCTTTACAAGGTTTCACAGCAGAATGAATGCGTTCATGAATCCGTAGACGGTCCTGACGTATAAATGTTTTACCACAGGTTTTACATTGGTATGGTTTATTCCCGGTATGAATCCCCTCATGACGGCTGAGGTTACTTTGATGTGTAAATGCCTTACCACAGGTTTTACATTGGCATGGTTTATTCCCGGTATGAATCCGCTCATGAACGGTGAGGTGACTTTGCTGTGTAAATGTCTTACCACAGGTTTTACATTGGTAAGGTTTATTCCCGGTATGAATCCGCTTGTGACGGTTGAGACTACTTCGATTTGCATACGTCTTACTACAGGTTTTACATTGGTATAGTTTATTCCCAGTATGAATCCGCTCGTGACTTCTGAGACTTTCTTGACATGAAAATGACTTACGACATGTTCTACAGTTCAATCTCTGATCCATAGTCTTAGGAATGACATCTGAAACTGCATCTTCACTATTGCGGTCAGGGTTGAAGGATTGTGATAAATCTTGAGAAACCTTGTCCATGCAGCTTTCATCTTCTACAATGGTACCATCAACTGAAGAAACAGTAAAGGATTCAGTGGATTTCTCAAGCCTTCCATTCAAGGTTGGACTACTATCACACACAATATCAGTGTCCATGTGATCATTTTGATCACCCTCGTGTATAGAAGAAGCTTGAAGGCTCTCCTTCATTCCATGGATTACACTGTCACCATTCAATACTTCACTCTCATCTGTATACAATGTCGGTAGCTCCTCACATATTTTGGACAGCAAACCTTTCATAGAGTAATCCTTCTCATCATGGAGATTATAACCAACTTGGCTCATCAAACAAGTGGAGGTATTCATATTATCTGCACGATTCTCTGATTGAGTTTCTGTTGTGACATTGTTCGGCAGCACCAAACCACCATCTATGTGTACAGACGTACATCTATTCTCATCTGTAAACAATGTTGGTATCTCCTCACATATTTTGGGCAGCAAACCTTTCATAGAGTAATCCTTCTCATCATGGAGATTACCAACTTGGCTCATCAAACAAGTGGAGGTATTCATATTATCTGCATTATTCTCTGATTGAGTTTCTGTTGTCACAACATTGTTTGACTGCATCAAACCACCATCTATGTGTTCAGACGTACATCCATTACTACAACCATAATCCTCTGTCTGTGTCCCCACACAGAGTAGTGGCCGTCCGTAGATAGCTATTCCATTTTCAAAGCTCTGAGGACGAGTAAAAGAGTAAACTGATAACCATGCGCATTTAAAAAAAAACAGAGTAATAATTTCCTATCAATATTACCCTTAGAATGCAATCTATCAATATAAATATTACTTAGGTCTTATTAACCGAGCGGGAGGTCTGTACAGAAAAATCTTGACTGAGGTCGTGAAAGTACAGACCGAGCGCAGCGAACGAGGTTAAGATTTTCCTGTACAGACCGACCAAGCTCGGTTAATAAGAGTTTTATTATATGACCATTTTAGTAAACTAAAAATTAACTCATTTTATTTGCATCTTACAAGCCTTACACTAGAATGGCTTCCCAGTATTTTTACTACATAACTTGTTTGAAAACCGGTTTTACAAGAAATTTTGTGAAGCGAGGTATTTCTAGCTCGATGCTGAATAACTAAAACAAACTTAAAATGAAACGTTTCCTCGACTTTGGAGTTGAAAACATTGCAATACACGGAAGAACTATGGATTTTTGATAAAAAAGAACAAGAATGGTGAAGAAAATGGCAAGAAAGTTGAGGATTCTGTTGTGTTTTGAATACAATTGTAGTTGAAGTGCAATATATATTGTTAGGAGTGAAATTTGAACTCTTTGAAAACGCACGAGTTCACATTTCTTCCAAATTGCACTCGAAACCATATGATAGAAACAATGTTTACAGATTTGAAGATGCATGTGCGGACCGGTTATTACGGGAGAATCTAGACCGGTCCGAGAAAGAATCTAACCAATCAAATTGCTTGATTTGCTAGATACCAGGCTTCGAGATACTCGGTCATTTAATAATTTATAATAATAATGTACATAATATGATTGCTGTAAATTTGTAATAAATAAAAGGCTTTAAAATATATCGTAGATACCATAACTGCATACTGAACACTAAACGCTTCATTCACTGAAGATGACCCAATGGTCGAAAACATTTTGAACATTTGTTAAAACTTTTAAAGCCTATTATTGATTACAAATTTACAGCAAATATTAAATTATTATTATTATTATTATTATTACTTAGTATATGGTTAGTAAATAGTATTGATATACAGTAAAGAGGTTCATGTTGGTCTTTAATAACTTTTAGCTTAACAACATGTGACACAATCAACAACTACATTTGTACAATAATGATAAGTTTATAGCAAAGTCAAAAACATACGACATATACCCCCAGGGGGGATACTCAGGGGTATCAGTGACGGGGAGGTGCGAATACCTTTTTGGGGTTTGAAATTCATGGCTTGGGACTTTTTTGGGGTTTTCAATTTTCTGGTGGACTTATTTTGATATAAAGATCTTGGCAAGGACTTTTTGGGGGGATGATAAAAATGATATCCTACCGTTCTCGATTTTGTGCGGAGAAAAATTGGACTTTTTGGGGGTTACGATTTTGGTCCATTGGACTTTTTGGGGGGTCTTGTTTTCGCCTAATGGACTTTTAGGGGGTTAAAAAAGTTTGGCCTCATTCGCACCTCCCCGTCACTGATACCCCTGAGTACCCCCCCCCCCCCCCTGGTCTTCGCACCTCTCAGTCGCTGATACCCCTGAGTACCCCCCCCCCCCTGGGCATGTACCATGCTCGAGAATCCAGCGGTACTCTTCAGTGCGGGATCGGATGAAACATCGCCCCGCCAGAGAACCGCTGGAGAACTTGCCTGCTAAAATGACTTCTGGGGCGTGACACAATGCTGGCTTCTGATTGAAACTATTTTTTGTCACAAAAAAAATAGGGCCAATCAGAGCTCAGCCATACATGTATTTTCATTCATTAAAATGGATGAAAGGACTGTTGAAAGATGGATCCAAAAGATCAAAGTTGTTTACAAGATATTTTAAAATATTTATGCACTTCAGTCATCCCATGCACCGTTCATAGTCAGATAGATGTTCATAGAAAATTGAAGCGATGTTTTTGCACAGGATTCAATAAAATTTGAATATCTTATGGAGATATCAGAATATCCACTGACATTGCTGCAGTAGACGATGGCAAAAGATGTGTCCAAATTTTGTTTGAAAGTCCAAAATTTTGGTTGGAGACGACAAGTATGTTATTACCTTGTGCGAGCAGAGTCTTCTTTTGACCTCCTCCCCGAGAGAGGGAGAGCGAGGTCAATAGAAGACTTCATACAAGCTGTCAAACCATAATGAGATTATGTCTCCATTCAGGTTGATGTGCTTGAGTGCGTCTCACGCCCCAGAAGTCATTTTAGCAGGCAAGTTCTCCAGCGATTCTCTGGCGAGTCTCCGAGTCTGCACCGAAGAGCACCGCTGGATTCTCGAGCATGGATATGTACCGGTACATACTTTATTGTCAAACTCACCACATGACTTTTTAGGAGACAATTACAATTAGCCATTAGCAAAATGAGCAGGGGACTGGGACCAAGTCAGTAAAACTAATTCAATAAGAAACTAGCAAAAGTGGGCATCATTTTCTGTGAAAGCAGATCAAACTTAGCCAGTCTGGAAAGTTTGGTGAACTTCGGCTTAATATTGACGATGCTAGAGGGCATCAAAGATGTCTATTTTCCCATACAAACTGTAAATTTTTGACGTTGTCCAGTCAAACCATACATTCAATGTAAAATTTTGGCTGGACAACACAATTTCAAAAGTTTATAATTCCGACAGAATTCGCTCAAATCACATCACACTATGCACAGATACTAATTTCAACATGCTGTTTCATGTCATAAACTTAATTTCGTAATTACATTAATTATAATAAACTCGTTCCCAGTCCCCTGCTCGTTTAGGTAATGGCTAATTCAACTTTAAAAATGTCTCATACTCAGGACTGTCAACAGTTCCCGGTGCCATCTTGAAAGGTAGCCGGGCCTTTGCATCGAAGCGAGACCAACAGTGACCTTGCAATGATAGAGACATGTGAATAATTGTCCAAGGTGTTAAAAAAGGTCTCTATCATTGCAAGGTCACCGTTGGCTCGCTTCGATGAAAAGACACGGCTACCTTTCAAGATGGCACACAGGCTCGACACTTTGGTAGATAGATGCAAATCAAAGTAAGACTGATGCAGTTTATTAATGATCGTTAAGTAAGCTGACAATGGAATGTACACCTACCATCAAGTTGACAAAGGAATAATAAGATTGATTTTACAATATTATTTTGAAGATTCATTTTAATTAATTACCGGCATTGGAATGTTATCATTATAGTTTTTTTTCTACTTGGAAAGTTTAACACAATATAAATATTTAATTAAAAAATGACATGAAAATTAGATATGCAGAATCTGGTTCATTGGTGTTTCATAATAATATTTATTTTTGGAATTTTATTATTATTATTTCACCAAGTCTTGTGAATATGAAAAAAATCATATTTATTTCAATTAAAATCAGTTTTAGCTGAAATGATTATATGTCTTGTTACCAAGGTTACAGAGTTTCTCATGGATTCCCAAGAATTCATTCTCAAGAATTCTTAAAGAATTCTCAAGAATTCCTAAGAATTCTCAAGAATTTCTCTATTTCACCCCAATCAAGCAATTCTCAAGAATTCCTAAGAATTCTCAAGAATTCCTAAGAATTCCTAAGAATTCTCAAGAATTCCTAAGAATTCTCAAGAATGTTAAGCTGAGAATTCCTAGGAATTCCTAAGAATTTGCGTCCCAAAATACCGTGAATAAATTCCTAGGAATGCCTAGAAATTCCCAGTAAGAATTTGCGTCCCAAAATACCGTGAATTAATTCCTAGGAATTCCTAGGAATTCCTAGGATATTCCTAGGTCAATTTCGCAAGGGAGCGATCTGTAAAAAGGAGTATTACAATATACCATTTTCTCATTCGCTTGACTGCCCTTCAAACAAAAGGACCAAGTTGAGGCTAACATTGTAGCTCCAATCCATTGTACCATACTCAACGTTAGACTCAACTTGGTCCATTTGTTTGAAGGGCAGTCAAGCGAATGAGAAAATGGTATATTTAAGAGAAATGTTATTGCAGCTATAGACATATTAAAGCTATTAAAGTCAAAAAAAACTATGGTCTACACGTGTAGTTAGTAAATTATGAGGGATTTAAGCTGATATGACCAGTGAGGAATTGTAATTAAGCTTAAATATACCAATAAGCTTCATACATTTACAATTCAAATACAGTACATACATTTGAGATGTTCGGCCATGTGTGTTCTGCTGTCACCTTGTTATAGTAGAACAGCAGCTCTCCTGACTTACAATAATACTCCATCCAATCTGTACCCAGTATTGATGACTCCATGGTTTTCTTGACTCGATCTATTAAAACACGTGACAAATAGTTTACGATGAATTACATTGATAAATAATACAATAAGGCAACATCCAACGTTCAACGATGTCCGTATTATCTATTAAACTAACCGGTAGTTTTAGATTACAATATGTAGGGTTTCTATCGCGATAACTCGAATATTTCTACACAGAATCTCTTCATCAAATAAACAGGACGCCATACCCAGCGGAAGGAATTGCGGGCGCTGACACAGGGTACCCAACAACAATTGATCAGAAACTCATGGATCGATAATAGTCCCTTTTCGCGTTCACAGATCCCGTTGTAAAACCGCTGTACTTATTGATATCAGACGCATTTGTACAGGGTTAGCCCACAGGCAGCCCAACCATTGCTTTTGAGGCTACTAAATAATTCAAAAAATGATATTTGCGTCTTTTTTTGATGGGTTCCCTGTGCTGAGTAATGTCCTATGTTGGGCTTCCTGTGTGCATCCCGCGCGTCCTTCGCGTCCCGCAGGAAATGTGTATATTGAAACAAGGGATGAAACAAGGTATGAAACTCCAGTCACGTGATGGCCTGATGTGCGGCGCAATGGTGCACTTTTCCGTGAACCGAAGAGCCGAAGTCGTCGTACGCTACAGGCCCGTGGGGGGTACCCAGGGTAAAGTCGTTATTTTGTCGCTAATGGCGGGGCGTCAGGAGCCCATAAGTAGGAGCGTCCATACGGTATTGGATAGTGTCACAGCGTTTTCACAAGTGTGGTTATTTTTAGAACAGTTTTCCCGCGAATTTTGACCAATCAGAGAACGTTTCAGGTATGACGTTTTTTATGAATTTTGATGCGATGGCAGGTAAAATAAAGATGGCATCCGATAGCGACAAAGAGTATTCTTCAAGTGAACTAAACTACGAATCGTCTAGTGATAGTGAGAGCAGTATTGAGTCATTCGGTACATCAGAATCAATTGAAAGTGATAGTGGTGACGATTCTGCTTCTAAAGGCATCCAAAGCAAGTGGTTCGAAGAACTCGAACACGAAGTGACCGACTGAGAAGCTGTTGTACAAAGTTGTAGCGTATGGATGCAAATTTAAGCCGAAGACTTTCAAAGACATATTTTCGTCTAAACGGCTATTTCGTCAGAAAGTGAATTCAATTTATTCTTGGATGTGGTTTAGTGGTATCTTGTAATTATCGTTGTGGAGTTTGAAGACAAGGCTATTCAAAAACAAATTCGCTGAAACTGCATGAGCGACAGGACGAGTCACGAGTGAATCAACTAGATTACAAATAAGATTGGTGAAAGTAAGCGTGTTTGTTGTGTCTTTTCTGTTACCTAAAATGACTTAAAAATGGATTGTGAATATTTTTTGCCGGTGAGTCTGATTTGAAATATATTAATAAAAACACGCTTCATTCAAGTTTTGATGTTTAATTTACACACGCTTCACTGTCAATATATAAAAGTTGAGCAAAAATGACTCAAAATTACTTTGTTTTTAAACATTCAGTTACCTTCTTACTGCGGTACTCAGTATTATGCGAACTCAGACATTCAAACAGTCGGCTGAACTTGTCAATTACTCTAGTAATCAAATTCAAAACTCAAACGAATTCAAAACTAAATACATATTCTTCGACCAAATGATCCATAATTTAGCTCAAAATCATATTTGGTTTCCATTTGGTCAGTGGGTCTTCTGACTTTTATTGAGAATCGCAGTAAGAGGTTTTTTACTGGTTGAAGTAAGCCGTGCTTTGAACCATCGGCATCAATATGACCATGTGCTCGCGAAGAACTTAATCGCTTTCAATGCACCTTACTTGACTTTAACTTTGATTTTCTAACGTTTCAGAGGCACAACGCTCCATAATACGTTTGTATTTCTCCGTGAAGTTAACATGAACTAATATTTCTGATCAGAAAACACGCGTTCACATTATCTATCCACGAAACTCTGCCACGAAGCCGCCTGGCCATCACTTCAATTCAGTCAAACCCTGTAAGTTCACTTCGTTCGGGAAACGCAGTCTAGAATTTTAGGTCAAGGTTCAAAGTAGCGGCCTATGGAATCCCGGGAAGTTGTTGGTATGATAAAAATAGGAATCAGACACAAAGAAAACTGGATAATTCTGACTTTTATTTGTACATTTATTCAGGTCTGTCCGCCATTTTATTTTTGTCGTGAAACCGGAAATGAAACCGTTATACCGGAAACGTTCTCTGATTGGTCAAATGACCTTCTTTCGCGGAAAAAACTGTTCTAAAAATAACCACACTTGTGAAAACGCTGTGACATAGACCCAGTATGGAGCATGGACGCTCCTACTTATGGGCTCCTGCGGCGGAATAGAACTGAGATCGTTCAAATACTGAGAGCCGATACTGTTTGCTTCTTCTTCTTTCTTGTTTCTTTCTTTCTCTCGTCCTCTCTCTCTTTCTATCTCTTCCTCTCTTTCTTTCTTTCATTCTTTTTAAGTACCTCTTCCAAAAATTAACGAATAGAAGAGTCGGTTCAACACTGTAGCAACAAATTAATAACAGCTATAATCTGTATCTATTCACAGATATCCCAAGTATCAGGGAACGAGTTTTCTGATCCAAGAAAACTGAAGGAAGACTTGACAAAGTGCGGCCTGAACGTATGGCTAGACGTTGTTCATCTAGAATCGCCAAACCAGTCAGAAGAGTCGTCTAGTATGGTAAGTAGCGTTCAGTAGCCTGATTTTCAGATGGTCAGCGGTCCTCCAGTGGAGTGTAGCGGAATCCCGCTGACCGTGGAGTGTAGCGGAATCCCGCTGACCGTGGAATGTAGCGGAATCCCGCTGACCGTGGAGTGTAGCAGAATCCCGCTGACCGTGGAGTGTAGCGCAGGACTGCTGACCGTCTGAAAATCAGGTTAAGGGCTCAGTTGAATCTCATACGCCGAATTCATAATGGCGTATTTTTAGTTTGGCGATACGATACCGGTTCCTGGTACAAATGATCACTGTCATCTAAAACAGTACCTAGAAATAAACATTCTTGGAAAGCTTCTTTGCTGTAGACAATTTGTATGTATTTTTCAAGTGAATCCTTACCAGCCTCGTTTTGGTGCAATTTCACAATTTCAAATGTTCATATCTTCTCAAGGATTTATTATTTGGTTTCAAAACACACACATGGTATTTAGATGATCACATTCTTTCATATCAAATATTTCCTTTTCCCAAAATGATATTTGTTGGCTATTATGCAAATTAGAAGCAGTCATTATGAATTCGGTCTATGTCTTGATAACTATTTTCTTGTTTTGTCAATTTTGTAAAAAACACCTTAGAACTTTAGTATTTGTGCACTATATCAATACAATTATTTGCTGCGAGCGAAGCTAATCTTGGCATGGGCTTCCTGTGTTGTATGTCGACATGTTTGCCCTGGGCTCGATCTTATTGGTATTCAAGATTGATTTTAATAGAGGCTGACCGTTTAATATACAACCTGCCATCTTTTTCAGTATTATTATTTTAAATATTTTTTATTATATATTTATTTAACCATACCAAATTTCACAACAAAGTAGCTTAACAATAAGCTCAAAAACATCCCCAATTACCTTGAAAACCCACACAATTTAAAGGAAAATGTTTGTGAACAGTTACATGAACATTAAATCTTACGGTAGTTTGAAAAAATACCTCAAAAAAGTAATTTTGTAGCCCCAAAATCAGTAAACACCAACTCGATCTGGGTTTCAGTAAATTTCCAAGATGGCGATTTTTGATGACGTCATTCAAAGTTTCAGCCAATTAGCGCGCGCGTTATATTGTAGTTATATCTGTGTGTCTGTCCTCTAATAACACATGGCCCTCGACCAATCAAATCGCGCGTAATATACCAAAATTATTATATAAAATCTAAATATACAATGAAAATAAAATAACAAAATAATAAAAAATAAAAAATAATAAAATAATAAAATAACATATAAAGTTTTACAAGAATTCAATTTGCAGCTAATGTTCAGTAAAGTTGACGTTGCAGCACATTCCACGAAATACATTGGAACCTCTATATAACGACCACCCTCGGGACCACCCTAAAGTGGCCGTTATATAGAGGTGGCCGGTTAATAGAGGTATAATTGACAGAGCTTGACTGACAAAAAAAATCGGGGCCTTGAAAAGTGGCCGCTTAATAGAGGTCCGTTATATAGAGGGTGGCCGCTTAATAGAGGTCCGGTTCAGTATAGAGGGTGGCCGCTTAATAGAGGTCCGTACTCTATTGTCTGCCTGGTGTTTATATTGTTCTCTATTCAGTTTCAGCAAATAGCGTTGGGTCTTTGCGATGCCAAAGTAATTGTCCCGTTCATCAGTGAAGAATACTCAAAAAGTAGTAATTGTAAAGCAGAACTACAGTTTGCTTTGACGGTAAGAAATCAGTCCGAAACAGAAACAGAAGCGAGAAACCACACACCTCTCATTTTCAGCACCTTCCCGTCCCTGTTATCATCATCATCATCCGATCATCATCAGTCATCATCATCATCATCAGTCATCATCACCATCATGATTATTATTATTATTATTATTATTATGGTTATTATTGTTATTATTATTATTGCTATCATTAGTATTTCAAATTTTGTAAATAAGAATTTTTGTATATTTTTATCTATTATTTGTAATTTGTTTTGAGAAATAAAGTTATAGTTATTATTATTATTATTGTTATTATTATTTGTTATTATTATTATTATTTGTTATTATTATTATTATTTGTTATTACTATTATTATTTGTTATTACTATTATTATACGTTTACCCATTTAAAGTTCCTGATATACTAAAATAGTTTCTATATATTTTTACGTGTTCACTATAGTCCCTCAAAAAGCCTATTGTCCCAATAATAGTGGGCTCAGGTGATGGATGGATGAATACCTTGGTTGGCTTACTGACTATGAGTCAAGATACAGAGCCTGTCAACATGCAGTCTATCAATTCACAGCAAGAATATGACAAGGCCATTAGCACAATAAAGTACGTTCACATATACAGTAGTGCTGATTTCGTATGACTGTATTGAAACTATTTAAGTCACGTACGGACGTGCCGTGACGTATCTCCGTGCCGTGACAGTGCCGTGACGTCACCATGACGTCACCGTGACAGTGCCGTCACCATTACGTCACCGTGCCGTGACGTGACTCCATGCCGTGACTGTGCCGTCACCATGACGTCACCGTGACAGTGCCGTGACAGTGCCGTGACAGTGCCGTGACGTATCTCCATGCCGTGACTGTGCCGTCACCATGACGTCACCGTGACCATGCCATGACTGTGTCATGACAGTGCCGTCACCGTGACAGTGCCGTGACGTGACAGTGCCGTGACCGTGTCGTGACAGTGCCTTAACTGTGCCGTGATCGTGACAGTGCCGTGACCGTGTGCCATAGTTTTTCACAGTCATACGAAATCTGCTCTAAAATGTACGTGCGATGCGATTGCGAGCAATACTGCCTGCAACCGATTGGCATGTTTGCGGCGTGTGTTCAGTCAGTCAGTCAGTCAGTCTGTAAGTCTGTCTGTCAGTCGGTCATGCAGTCTGTCTGTCAGTCAGTCAGTCAGTCAGTCAGTCAGTCAGTCTGTAAGTCAGTCAGTCTGTCTGTCTGTCTGTCTGTCTGTCTGTCTGTCTGTCTGTCTGTCTGTCTGTCTGTCTGTCTGTCTGTCTGTCTGTCTGTCTGTCTGTCTGTCTGTCTGTCTGTCTGTCTGTCTGTCTGTCTGTCTGTCTGTCTGTCTGTCTGTCTGTCTGTCTGTGTCTGTCTGTCTGTCTGCCTGTCTGTCTGTCACTCATACATTCATTTTACAATCAGAGCAAAGATCGACTCGCTCGTTGGCAAAAAGGAAGAGAAGAAATCATCGTCTCGAGCGCCTAAAATCGGTGATCACGTGGTCTGCCATCACGAAAATTGGGCATTCTTCTTCGCTACCATCGAGGAGTTTAACAATGAAACCATGCAGTACACGGTGATCTGGGATGACGGCGACTCTACGGGACGTGTACAGTATTACAAGGTAAACACATACAGCTATTTCAAAAAACGTTGTCTTGTGAATACTGAATACCGAATAGTGCATTCCAAGACTGAAATGCATTGTATATCAGTATATTTAGTATATCAGCTTCAAAATAGCAAGGAAACAACTGCTGATATATTTAAAATATATCAAAGTATATCAGCAGTTGTTTCCTCGCTATATTGGAGCTGATATACTAAATATACTGACATACCATGCATTTCGGTCTTGGAATGCACTATTCGGTATTCAGTATTCACAAAACGACATTTTTTGAAATAGCTGTACACAACAACTTCAAACTCTAGTTTATCTAGTTTATATGTTTAACTACTCATAAGTACAAGTCTATGGATCTCATTATCTGCCTTTACACGACAGAAATCAACCTTGGAGTATTCTTTACTATTGCACTAAGGTGCAGATGCAACATGCATACACCTATTCCAATAAACGTTGATCACGGACGATCTGAAACGGATGATCTGGGACCGAGAGGAATTGTGGGCGGTGTATTGTGTTCTTGTTAATGCAGAAGATCGAGGGCGCTTTCAAGTGTGATATTATAATAATTCGTAAGATAGTCAGCATCAAAACCCAACACTTTTGCCACTTCTAGTGAGCACTTTGATGGATTATGCAAAGTTTAAGCACAGCTCACAATTCCGTTTGGTCCCAGATCATCCATTTCAGATCGTCCGTGATCAACGTTTATTGGAATAGGTGTATACGCCATGTTGACGGCAATGTGGTGTAGCGTGTCCACGTACTGCTCTGCAGTTGTTTTGACGTACAATGTATCCTTCTCCGCCCTCCAATATTGCGCGCAACACATGGGAATTGTTCACGTGCAATATTGCGCGCAACACATGGTAATTGTTCACGTGCAATATTGCGCGTAACACATGGGAATTGTTCACATGCAATATTTCGCGCAACACATGGGAATTGTACACGTGCAATATTGCGCGCAAAACATGGGAATTGTTCACGTGCAATATTGCGCACAACACATGGGAATTGTACACGTGCAATATTGCGCGCAACACATGGGAATTGTTCACGTGCAATATTGCGCACAACACATGGGAATTGTACACGTGCAATATTGCGCGCAACACATGGGAATTGTTCACGTGCAATATTGCGCGAAACATAAGGGAATTGTTCACGTGCAATATTTCGCGCAACACATGGGAATTGTTCACGTGCAATATTGCGCGCAACACATGGGAATTGTTCACGTGCAATATTGCGCGCAACACATGGGAATTGTTCACGTGCAATATTGCGCGCAACACATGGGAATTGTTCACGTGCAATATTGTGCGAAACATAAGGGAATTGTTCACGTGCAATATTGCGCGCAACACATGGGAATTGTACACGTGCAATATTTCGCGCAACACATGGGAATTGTATACGTGCAATATTGCGCGCAACACATGGGAATTGTTCACGTGCAACTTGCGCGCAACACATGGGAATTGTTCACGTGCAATATTGCGCGCAACACATGGGATTATACACGTGCAATAATGCGCGCAACACATGTTAATTGTGCACGTGCAATATTGCGCGCAACACATGGGAATTGTTCACGTGCAATATTGCGCGCAACACATGGGAATTGTTCACGTGCAATATTGCGCGCAACACATGGGAATTGTTCACGTGCAATATTGCGCGCAACACATGGGAATTGTTCACGTGCAATATTGTGCGAAACATAAGGAAATTGTTCACGTGCAATATTGCGCGCAACACATGGGAATTGTACACGTGCAATATTTCGCGCAACACATGTTAATTGTGCACGTGCAATATTGCGCGCAACACGTGGAAATTGTGCATGTGCAATATTGCTTGCAATGTTGCACCGTATGCCTTCAGCTTTAGTTTCAACCACAGGTGGTATAGTCAGCAACTACTAACTATCTGTTCCTTGTACCAGAATCTTGCGGTCGATACGGAGCCGTCACCCGAACAGATCGGCGTGGATTCTGTAGTTTTCTTCCCTCAAGGGTCCTACGGTGCGGACACAGACGGCAACAATACCGGTGGCGGCAGATTTCACCAGGGAGTCATCACTAACATCCACAAGGTAATGATTAAGCCGCATCTACACGAACATTTCCTTGACAAGTTTACCTTGACAAGGAAAACTTGACCATTTTTTGTCATCTACACGAGCAAGTTTTCCTTGACAAGGAAAAATTGGCGATGTTTTTGTCGTCTACACGAGCAAACTTTCCTTGACAAGTTTTCCTTGACAAGGAAGACTTGCTCGTGTAGACGACAAAAAACATCGCCAATTTTTCCTTGTCAAGGAAAACTTGTTCGTGTAGATGCGGCTTTACTCTAGCTCAGTGTTTAACCGAATGCAGCGTACCCAAGCAAGACTAACAAATGATGATTTTATGTACACACAGAACGAAGCTGGAGTCACGCTCTACGACGGCCACCATACCAAGGAAGAGAGCGACGGCAAATGGGTCACCTACGAGGACTTCAACTATGAATTCCAAAATCTCGAGCTCAAACAGCTCCGAGTTGCTCCGAATGCGATGGAAGCCTTATTGACAAGTAAACAATTATAGTGTGATGGCACGTGGAGAGCCTGGGATAAAGGAACTTGGTACTTTAAGGAACTCTTTCTACGTCCGTCGAACGACATGGTGAAGATCTCCATTGCTGACGTTGAGCAGACGAATTCTGACGTATAGTCCGACTGAATCAGAATATCGAAAAACTCAGTGAAACAATCTCCAGTGTCTGAACTGACTCGGTTGGAGTGCACGTGACTCTAGAGAGAACAATGAAACATAAATACTCTTCAAACCCGGATATTCATTACCAGAAAGCTTTGCGATTGATGGGATAAAATGAGGGGGAACTGGTGACCGGCAACTCATTCATTGGACAGGAACTCGTCAAAGCATTCAAAGCCGTCTTGAGTTTCTGACCAGAAAAAATGACTTTCAACAATATTTCTGTAACTAATATGGACATTAGAGTGCAATTTAGAAAAGCTTGAAAACTAAATAACTAATTAGTACTAAATAGCACTAATGAAACAATAGAAAACAATAGAAATAGCACTATTTAGTACTATTTAAAGTTAGAATATAGTCATACTCACTCGACCAATCAGCGCCCAGCATTTGTGCGCTCTATATCTCATAAAGTAACTAATAGGGCTTTAACAATGGACTCATTAGTATTCTCTATATAGAGAATACTAATAAAGCTCTTTGTTTTCTTTTGTTACAAAGCCTTATTAGTATTCTCTATATAGGGAATACTAATGACTAACTTAGAGAATACTAGAGTGCAAATATTATATCCATGAAATAGTTAACTAACTAAATAGTACTAATAAATAGCACCAAATGCTTTATCATTGTTGTCTACTCAGTAGTAAAACTAGTAAAATGTTAATTAGTACTAAATGTTAGCGCTTATTTCACGGATATAATATTTGCACTCTAATATATAATTATGATACAATCTTAGTTTAATCTTCAAATACTATTCAAATATTATATCATAATCCAATAAATCGACAGTTATTTGATTCGTTAAGCAGCTAGATTTATACATGAATACTGATACAGAAATACAGATCATAACTATACTAAACACTAAAGAAACGTAGCGAGTCACTTACTCTTCAAAATGAAATCACAAACGAGTTTCTCCATGTTCGGTAGATGTACGGATATTCATCATTCATCCAAGTTCTCCGTATGATTATTGCGATATAGTTAGCCCAATCTTTTTTCTTTGGCATTCATTATTTCTCTCGTGTTTCAATTTCGTCCGTTCTACTGGTTTGAAGAAACTTTGAGATTTCTGCTCTTCAGTTTCCACAGCAAATATCGGTAATTTCTAGCGTTGCAAGCTTCGTATTTAAAAGCCTCAAGCTTCGGATATTCATCTTCACTCCACTGAAGTCACACACAACTAAACAGCTTTGCATAAGCGTATGTGCATTTGAAATCAGTATTCCTTTGGGAAAGCAACAGACATGCAGCCAAAGAATACTCTCGTGAGTATGACTATATTCTAAAACGGTTAGAGAATAAACACTCGTGCTTTATGGAATTTAGAGCGCCTCGCATTGATAGAAGGACCACTCGGCGCTACGCGCCTCGTGGCCTTCTATCTGCTGCTCGGAGCTCTAAATCCCATAAAGCACTCGCGTTATTCTCTAACCCTTACTTAGTACTATTTCACGCATTTCTAAATTGCACTCTACTTTTTAGCTTTATTTGAAGCGAATTTTTTTCTTTTAAAAATCGATTACATATGAAGTGAATAGTGGGATGTTTCAGTATTTTGTGATTTGCGAGTTATAAAGGTTTGAAATCGTGATATACTAATTCGGTGACGTCAACTTGGTTTTTGCCGTAATTTATTTATATTTTTTCAAGAAGTACTCTTTTCTGAAATAGAAAATAAAGTTTAATATCATTTATATAAGTTGTAGAAAAACTTTTTGCCAGATTAAAAAATGTCAATAATTTGCACAAGGACGCTTTTGTATAATAAATTAAAACCAAAATGACGTTGTGATATTAGCATATCACGATTTCAAACCTTTATAACTCGCAAATGCGAAGCTCAAATCACAAAATACTGAAACATCCCACTATTCACTTCATATGTAATCGATTTTCAAAATAAAAAATTGCGCTTCATATTTGCACTTTAATGCAACATCTCGTTACTTTTACATGAATGTACGGCACACTTTGCTGTATTATGGCAATACATTTAGTTATTACATTATTTTTATTATCATCGATTGGAAGACATACAGTCATTCTCAAAAAGGTTGTCCAGATGAAAAGACTTCAATACTACAATAAAGTCACGTGATTCATTATGTTTTCAATTTCTGTGCGCGGAACTGCGAGTTGATACCAGCGGCATGACATTCAGTTCTCACAATGCCGTGTACTTTTGCATCTCAAAATGAAATTCCACGCGAAGAAATTGAAAACATAATGAATCACGTGACTTTATTGTAGTATTGTAGTCTTTTCATCTGGACAACCTTTTTGAGAATGACTGTAATTGTTCAGTATAATAAAATACTTTTTGTCCTCATCCTGGGATCAAGTCCGTGAAACTAATTCAATAAGAAACTAGCAAAATTGGGCATCATTTTCTGAGAGAGCAGACCAAACTTAGCTAGTCTGGAAAGTTTGGTGAACTTCGGCTTAATATTGACGATGCTAGAGGGCATCAATAATGCTTATTTTCACATACAAACTCTGTAAATTTTTGAACTTGTCCATCCAAACCATATACATTCACTGTAAAATTTTGGCTGGACAACACAGTTTCAAAAGTTTATAATTCCGACAGAATTCGCTCAAATCACATCAAACTTTGCACAGATACTAATTTCAACATGCTGTTTCATGTCATAAAATTAATTTCATAATTGCATTAATTCTAATAAACTAGTTCCCAGTCCCCTGCTCGTTTAGGTAATGGCTATCATTGATACTGATGATTTGCACGTGACGTCAACAACATGGCCGCTGCGTCTTTGTACTTTAAATCTCCAGGGATTGATTGCAATTTGTAAATCGGCAATGAAGTAAGCACATCAAGTTTTAGTCTAGTTTTGGGTGTTTCTTGGTGTTGCAGTCTGCATTGTATTCTTGGTTGGGTTTCTTTGTATGCAGGGTATTGTTTTGGTTCAAGTTCATGTTTCTCGTCCTTTGTGTTCATTGTCTAACGTCATCTGGTGTCCTGCAACACCAAGAAACCTCCATAATTTTAGACAGTGAATATAGAGTTTCGCGCGCTGTGATTGGTCGAGCGACTAGTGACTATGAGACGTCGATAATCACTGGTCGAGAGCGGAAGTAAAATCACCAACGCGAAAGTACCAACAAAACGGGGTTTTTTATCCTGAATTTCGTCTTTTCTCTGATATTCAAGGCTAAAATTATACTAACACAATTATTCACCTCAGGCTCAGTGGTTATGGTGAAGATTCATCTCGACGAAAAATTATCCATGCTGGAACAAGGGTAACTTTCATTGTTCTACAGCACTGAATGCTCTGTTGCAAGAAGAACAATTCTAATTTTATTTTTTAAAGGGCACAAAAAGAGTAATAATAAAAAGAGTAAAATATCTCAATATAAAAAGTTAATCAAATCGGAAATATATATTATGGGATATGTTTGATATCTGACCAATCAGAACCGCCCAAGACAACAATAGCGAATAATTTTGCTTATTTTACTAGGTTTACCCGATACAATATGTTTTACAATTGGCATGTCACTGGATAACCTTCATATCTTTAAAAAAACGGAGAAACTTTATCTTATAATGTACTTTACGATTTAGCCATTGTGTTTAAGCCAATGGGATCACTAGTTTTAACAAAAGAACATGCAAACATTCCATCGTGCATTGCCGTTCAGTCCCCTAGTACTCCGCTGACCATTACAGTTGAGCCTCCGGTAGCGACCACTCTCGTAAGCGACCACTCTCCTAAGCGACCACCTCTCCAAAATACCAAAAGATCAGTTCCAAGTCAAATCACTATAGTTGGAACCTCTCATAAGCGACCACCTCTCGTAAGCGACCACCTCTCCTAAGCGACCACCTCTCCAAAATACCAAAAGATCAGTTCCAAGTCAAATCACTATAGTTGGAACCTCTCATAAGCGACCACCTCTCGTAAGCGACCACCTCTCCTAAGCGACCAGTTTTCCAAAATACCAAAAGATCAGTTCCAAGTCAAATCACTATAGTTGGAACCTCTCGTAAGCGACCACCTCTCGTAAGCGACCACCTCTCCTAAGCGACCAGTTTTCCAAAATACCAAAAGATCAGTTCCTAGTCAAATCACTATAGTTGGAACCTCTCGTAAGCGACCACCTCTCGTAAGCGACCACCTCTCCTAAGCGACCAGTTTTCCAAAATACCAAAAGATCAGTTCCTAGTCAAATCACTATAGTTGGAACCTCTCGTAAGCGACCACAAAACTTGACATTTTGGTTGGTCGCTTACGGGAGGTTCGACTGTATTTAAAATTGCCGACATTCTCATTTCAACCAACCATTCTTACTCACGCTCTCTTTCGGTATTGTGGCGTGGAAACGAGACCTTTCCAATCACTTATTATTACTTACGAGACTATCTCATACAGTAGAAGTTCCCGTAAGCGACCACCTCGGGAATTCGAAAAAGTGGTCGTAACTAGAGCTGGTCGCTTACGAGAATCGATATGGGCTCTTATAAGCGACCACGCGCTGAAACAATAGAGGCTGGTCGCTTACGAGAGCTTTTAGCTCTTGTGATGTATTGTAATAGAGATTTCCGTTTTAGCGGCATAAGCTCAAGTTTGGCACAAACTAAGGGACCATTGTTTAAAATCAGTTAGCTGTGACTGCATTTCACAGTAAGTCATTGTTTTTAAAACAAAGCCGCCGAGGAAAAAAAATTAGAAAAGAACTGAATGATTTTGAATACTTTATTATGATGAGTTTTCACAGAATTACATACATAATTTACGGCCTGACATCAATGTCATGACACGAAACCGTGCGTCATGTCAGATGTTCCATGCACGATAATCCAGCGGTGCTCTTCGGCGCGTTCTACGACGAAACGTCGCTCCGCCAGAAGTCGTTATAGCAGGCAAGTTCTCCCGCGGCGACGTTTCATCCGAGCCCGCGCTGAAGAGCACCGCTGTATTATCGAGCATGCAGATGAATCATGGCAAGTTTATGACAATATTTTATTGGTATTCTGTAAAAATAATTATATTCTGTCAGATCGTTTTTGCGGACATTATCGAAAGATATACGAAACCATCTGGACCGGCTACTGACCTATACCGATTTATACGGCCTTAGGCCTAGGCACGAGTAATAACTTGTGCCATGTAATTATAGCTGAGTATCAATATAAATAGCAGCTCTCAGAAAAATGTTATTACCGTCCTTCGTTGCATTGTCCAGTATTCATGTTTTCTTATGTTGCACGATTTGTGTAAACATGCCGGTTGTAACTCATTTGATCAATAATTGTATACTTTAATTAAAGTGTTGACTAATAGTACGAATCATACTCTGTGGTCTCGTTTTCAAGAAAATATGAAATGAGAAGGGTGAAAGTAATGCAGGTTGTCATGAAGTTTATTGGTCCAACTACATATCGCAGTGGAAAAGTATAATATTTAACATTAACCTTAATTAGCCTTGCCCCTAAAAATTCCACCCATTCTTGTTGGATCTATAAGGTATGCACTAACCATGATGCAAGAACGCAAAGACACCCGTCATGTTTAAAGAGTCTATCTTCCTCCCGGAGGTTTTTTCAAATTTTCTTACAATAAGGGTTCAAAGATCATATTACATTTCATGGAAACTGTTGAGACTGACAAAGAACATAGTTTACAACTGAAGATCTGTGTGTAGGTGAATGACCTGTAGCGAGTGGTTGTGGGATATACAGCTATTTCAAAAAGTGAAGGTTTTGTTGCATGTTGCATAGCAAGCCCGAAATGCACTATGGGCGATGTGAATGGAGTCAGCGAAAGTCACAACAATATTGACTCTGGGAATTTTCCCAAACTTTGTCTTCGCAATGTGGGAGCCGGCATATTTTCTTCTGTATGTGCATGCTGACATTGTTTACATATGATCCACAATACATTTCGGGCTTGGTTTGCAAGATGCAACAAAGCCTATCTCACTAGGTTAAAAGCTATCTATCTAGGTTAGCCGTATGGTTATTGTAGATGGCTTGTACCTAAATGTCAGTTTAATTTCTCTTTATCAACTTTGTAATATTTTGTTATCAAATATGGTACTAAATAAAATATGTATGTACACTGTACGTACGTAAACCTTTTTTTAAACAGATGTATTCACCGAGGGCGCGCGAGGTTAACATATCCCACAATCCCGAGCGAAAGTTAGACAATAATTTTCAAGCAAAAGATGGTCCTATGAGAAGAACGTCATTAATTAGGTTCCTGATTTCCCAAGAGGAAATGCAAATTAAAACAAATGCTTTTCAATAGGCGACTTGCATGATGACGTTGTTTTACTACAACTACCAGAATGCTTTGGGAATTTTCTTTCTTATTCAGATTTTTATTCCCAGAATAGTAGTATATCCAAACCGCCATTGTCCCACGGATCGATGATTAAGAATGGGGAATGATTAAGATCCATTGTTCCAGCGGTTGGAACAATGGAAATGGATCCGGAGGGACAAAGGCTGCCGAGACGGTCGTTAGGGAGGGTGGGAGGGAAGACAAAATTGTAGCCGCACCCAGAATACTTGCTGGACACCACGTAAAACATTTACGAAAGAGTAGCTAGCCTGTGGTCCCAAGGCATGTCCACCTCCTGCCTGGCTGAAACAACAGCTGTGTCCACCCCACCCGCCCCCTCGCGTGCCGGAAGTGTCAGGTTCGACGTTGTTCGTCCCGCTGGTTTGGTCAACTACAATATGTTAATTACAGGACTCTTGTTATATAGTCTTGTATATCATTAAATCATCTCCCGTGGGACTATTGGGGCGGTTTGAATAGTAGTATATCCAAACCGCCATTGTCCCACGGATCGATGATTAAGAATGGGGAATGATTAAGATCCATTGTTCCAGCGGTTGGAACAATTACCATGGATCCGTTCGTTCCGACGTTCTGCCCTCTCTTTCCAATTCACGTCCCCAACATGATTCCGTAGTAAATTATTCCCCCATTCCCCAAACCTCAAACTTTATCCCTTACTCCCAATCCTCACACCCAATCCTTATTTACAATCCTTATTTCTCAATCTCTATCCCTTACTCCCAATCCTCACACCCAATCCTTATTTCCAATCCTTATTCCAATCCCTTCTTCGCATCTTCCTCCCCCACTACTCAAAAATCCTTCTTCCAAGACTGATTTGTTGATTCAGGTTTTTTGTTTTACCACTTGATCCACGGTCATCCATTATTTGCATGCCGTTCACTTCTGACCACCATTGGTCCCTCCCTTCACATCTAATCTTACGGTCATACTGGCTGGTTTCTTTCTCGTCTCTCTTTTTCGTGTACTTATCATCTTTTCACTCTTCTATTTCTTTGATTTCCTTTCACTTAGTTCCCTTTCCTTATTTCATATATATGGGGCATATTGTAACACCTTATACACGCATTCGGCAACGCGCCAGCCAGCTTTCAGTGACTCGTGTTTCCAAACACTGAGGGAGGGGCCAATGGTGGTTAACAGTCCACGGCGCAATCGCAAGGATCGGGCACAAAGGGCTTTAGATAGCCCCGGGCATGTTAACCAACAAAGGACCTTACCACAGCATAACAAAAGGCACATTCCGGAAAGTCCCCGGCCAAAATATTCTCGAGTGCGAGCTGGTCACACCTATCAACACGTGCGAGAGATTTCGTACCTCCAAACCTCACAAGTGCGTCGACCCGGGCCAAAGGGATTCGCGGAATTGAACAAAGCCACCAACTGAACACACGAAATTAGCCCGTGGCGTTCACCTAGACAATTCAATTCAGCTACCGCCAAACAACACTAGCTGGTATCTGTGCCCGGCCGAAAGGCCCAACTTAGATAGATTTGGCTGAACACCGAATGCCAGCTATACGCCAAACACACCTACCGGCACCTGAACCCAGTTCAGTATCTGTGCCCGGCCGAAAGGCCCAACTTAGATAGATTTGGCTGAACACCGAATGCCAGCTATACGCCAAACATACCACTATAACGGCACCTGAACCCAGTTCAGTATCTGTGCCTTGCCCGAGAGGCCCAAACTAAATAATTTGGCTGAACACCGACTGCCATGCAGCTATACGCCAAACACACCTACCGGCACCTGAACCCAGTTCAGTATCTGTGCCCGGCCGGAGAGGCCCAAACTAAATACTTTGGCTGAGCACCGACTGCTAGCTATACGCCAAGCACACCTAGCGGCACCTGAACCCAGTTCAGTATCCGTGCCTGGCCCGAGAGGCCCAAACTAAATAATTTGGCTGAGCACCGACTGCTAGCTATACGCCAAGCACACCTAGCGGCACCTGAACCCAGTTCAGTATCCGTGCCTGGCCCGAGAGGCCCAAACTAAATAATTTGGCTGAGCACCGACTGCCAGCTATACGCCAAACACACCACTAACGGCACCTGAACCCAGTCCAGTATCTGTGCCTGGCCCGAGAGGCCCAAACTAAATAATTTGGCTGAGCACCGACTGCCAGCTATACGCCAAACACACCTACCGGCACCTGAACCCAGTTCAGTATCCGTGCCTGGCCCGAGAGGCCCAAACTAAATACTTTGGCTGAGCACCGACTGCCCGCTATACGCCAAACACACCACTAACGGCACCTGAACCCAGTCCAGTATCTGTGCCTGGCCCGAGAGGCCCAAACTAATTAATTTGGCTGAGCACCGACTGCCAGCTATACGCCAAACACACCTACCGGCACCTGAACCCAGTTCAGTATCCGTGCCTGGCCCGAGAGGCCCAAACTAAATAATTTGGCTGAGCACCGACTGCCAGCTATACGCCAAACACACCTACCGGCACCTGAACCCAGTTCAGTATCCGTGCCTGGCCCGAGAGGCCCAAACTAAATAATTTGGCTGAGCACCGACTGCCAGCTATACGCCAAACACACCACTAACGGCACCTGAACCCAGGTCAGTATCTGTGCCCGGCCCGAGAGGACCAAACTAAATAATTTGGCTGAGCACCGACTGCCAGCTATACGCCAAACACACCACTAACGGCACCTGAACCCAGTTCAGTATCTGTGCCCGGCCCGAGAGGCACAAGTTTAAATAAATTTCCAAGCACATGGTTGACGTTGGACGACCAGGAGTGCTACGGACAAAGAGTTCCAGCAAACCTGACACGAAAATAGAACAATGTTAACCATTTTCGCCCGAGAGGGCCAACACATGCAAAACATACTACCGTAAGGCTCTATAGTACTTGGTAAGCACATCCGCACATTAATATTGCATTTGGTTCACGTTGGACGGCCAGGAGTGAGCAACCAGTCGATGAACTGGCACGATGACAACAAGAAAGCTTCCTATAATACAACCTGATACGAAAATAGATCAATTTAAACGGTATTAAATTTCGCCCGAGCAGTGGTCCCACACTGCAGTATACTACCGCGCCGGGCGAAGCTAGTCCTAGGAAAGCACATGGTTAACGTTCACGTTGGACGGCCAGAGTTCCTGCAACCTGACACGAAAAATAAAGCAATATTAACCATTAACTTTCCCCCGAGCTGTCCAAATCAAGATATACCTGTCGGTGCTTGGCAAACACACAGGAGGGGTTAATGGTATCTGTTCTGTGAAATAACTGTTCTACCAGTACTTTCCTGGGAAATCTAAAATGAGTTTCGCATTTGATTATTTGCATAAAATTATGAAATATACAGAATATATATTAGGTTATATGGATAGGAAATGTTTTTGTTCCTGGGAATTGTTTTATTTTATAAATAGTACCTTATTTAAGTCCTTTTTTTGTTTTGTTTTGTTTGTTTTTTTGGTTAGAAAATATTCTCTCTCCTGGGAAAAATTTCTGATATTTTCTCTCCTGGGAATTTTTTTTCTGGAAAGACTTCTGGCTGGGTGAATAGAACAGATGTTATTGTCCCAGGGGACCACTAACCCCTCCTGAACACATGGCTCACGTTGGACGGTCATGAGTGAGAAAACAGTAAGCGTCCTGCGAAGCTGTCCGTGTAGACTGCGATTCGAAATCCAGCATCTCTGAGGTGTCTTTCCTGCAGTAGTGCCTTTCCCCTTACATTCAGCCTGCACACCGATGTTAACCCTTGCGAAACAGGCTCCAACAAGAATACTGACTAAAAATTGAACCAACCGGCGATGCATAGAGGTGACATACCACGAAAATACAACGACATACCTATGCAAATTCGAAGAAAAATTACTAGAGGAAATAAAACACCTACATATAATTCCTGAAGTCGGAAACCTGCTAAGAATATATTACCGTGTGATAAGTCAAAACCGAGACTGCTATAGAAAGCTGACCGAGCACATCCGACAAGACTGACTAAAGACCGAAGAGAAACCTGTGCCGGTCCGGCCAAGAAGCCAAAACCCTAAAACGAGCGAAGGGCAAGAATACCCGTGCAATAAAATGACTAATTAGCGGACCGAATACAAACTAACGATAGAATAGCAACCACTACTGGAACTGGATGAAAAGCACGAATAATACCGATGTAATAAAACCCGAATAGCCGCGCACATAGTAAGGGACACTGACCTACGTCTACGTCTTCCCGAAGCACACAAATTCTATCCTGACACGTGCACTAGTTGCTAAAGCGAAGAAGACACGACTAAACCAGCGAAAAAGGTAGCATGTAGACTTAGTCAGGAAGGGCGTGTAACTGTACCGTGTGGCTATGCTGAGAAGAGTAAAGCAAGTATCGAAACATGAACTGGTGGCGGTACAGTTGCCAACGTCGTACGAAATGAGTTATCCAACAGCAAAGCCCCTGTGAACTGACACAAAATAGAAGAACTTTAAACCATTAAATTTCGAACGAACGTACGGCCCAAACAAGATATAATACTACCGTAACACGAGTACTCGGCAACCGCATGGTTGACGAAGGACGGCCAGGAGTGAGCATATTGCGGAAGGTAAAAGGTTCGACGTTGTTCGTCCCGCTGGTTTGGTCAACTACAATATGTTAATTACAGGACTCTTGTTATATAGTCTTGTATATCATTAAATCATCTCCCGTGGGACTATTGGGGCGGTTTGAATAGTAAGACAATTGGTCCTAATTATCTAACAAAAGAAAATGGGCAAAGCATTCTGGTACTTGTAGTATATGACGCCATCATGCAAGTCGTCGCCTATTCTGTAATGTTAGCGATCTTCATCACAACAGCTAAAGCATTATTTGTCCAGAAATATTTATCAGTTAGTTCAGTAGTATACAGTGTAACGTGTGGTCTAGTAAGGCAAAGGTCTTGGGTTCGATTCCCGATATGCCGGCATTTATCAAAAATATTTTTTCTTCATAAAAAAGTTGGAAAAACAAAGAAAACCGTGTCAAATTGAAATTAATTCGTTCTCTATTCAAATATTTAGTGAACGACTTCTGTAAAGAGAAAATCTATTAGAAAACTCAATTATACTCGGCATAGCTTGTGCCAGTGCCGCTAAAACGGAAATCTCTAATACGTAAGAACGATACCTGCCCAGTACTACAGTATTATATTATAATGCACACTTGCAAACAACGTTTCACACAACAGTATTTTGAGTCTAGACTTATTGAAGAAACGATTGAGTGTTGACTAATACGAATCAGACTCTGAGTGGTCGCTTACGAGAGCTTTTAGTTACGGACTTTGAGTGACAATACAAACGAGGTTTCTTAAAGGTGGTCGTAACTAGAGCTGGTCGCTTACGGGAGCGGTCGCAAGGAGAGCTTCGACTGTACATGTAAATGCGGGCTTCCTGTGGTAAGATTACTTTGATTAATAAGTACATAAATAGACGACTTAATACTAAATGACAAGAATCCATGATGGATACGACAGATCAATTGTTCACGGCCTGGGGCATGGGTACTACATAAGGTTGTGCCATCTGTACACCCCCACCCCCACTACCCTGGGGCATGACTATGACAATGGGCTGTTGGTTCTGTCCTTGGGTGTAGTTTTGCAGCTGTTGTGGCATGACAATCACCACTGGTTGTTGCTGTTGATTGGACGAGCTTTGAACGTCGTGACCGCTGACCATACCCCCTGCCTGCTCAACTCCTTGGCGGTTGCCGGATAAAGAAGGGATTTGGACCACGTACGGTCGTTGGATTTGAACAGCTTCGTCTACTTTGAGCTTCGAAGGAGATGGACTATCATCCAATGCTCGTTTCTTCGCGCGGGGTGCTGTATATGTTGAGGTAGTCTTGCGCTTTTCTGTGCTGTGCGAAGGTGAGTCGGTTTTCAAGGAGTCGGCCGTATGCTGTGTTCTCATGTGTTCATACACCCCTGACTTGCTGATGCAGATACAGCCACACAGGCAGCAGTGGTAGTGTGAGTTGAGGATGCGCTTACCGGTAGAACGACAGCATCCAAGTTTACACCTCAACATCTGGTACCCTGAAGGGAAAACAAAACAGGTTGGAAGCATTATAGAGTACCGAAGTGTGACGTCACGAAAACAATAATTTTCGCTTTATCAACTTTCGATCCCCGATTTCTAAAGAACATCAATGAAGAAGCTTACATGCCAAATTTGAGAGCAATCGGTTAAATAGCGGCTGAGATATGGCCAGTTGAATATATACTTTCCCCACACAAATCACTGTAATTTCGGCCTGGATCATAACTTTATTTTTATGACGTCATCACTTCGGTACTCTATTATAGAACACCTTGAAAGCGTATTGCGAATTGAGTCGCCAATACGAACTTAGCAGCGTTGTGACAAGATGTATTGGCTTTCGACGAGAGTATTCTTGTCATCATCATCAATACATCCATCAACCAAAAAAATAACCATCATCTTCAACAATAGCACAATTCTCATCGTTATGACGATGATGATGAAGAGTGATAATGATGATCATAAACACTGTAATGTTCAGCATCATTTTTATCACAAATACCACCATCATGGTTCATCATCATCACTATCATCATCACTATCATCATCACTTTTCAAAATCATCATCACTAATCAACATCATCATCATCACTATTCGGCTTCAGTATTATCGCCATCACCATCAATCCCACAATTATCAACACCTTCATTAGCACAGTAACTGACCAATGAAGACCAACAACTGACCAATGAAGACATACCTTGATATCTGATAATCAAGTTTTCCGAGTGGATCTTCCTGAAGTGTTCTCTAATTCTCCCTGGTTTGTTAGGAAGGCACATGCACAATGGACAATGATACAGCCTGCAGTCACACTCTGTGTTCTTACACCTGGACACCTCAAAGCTAGTCTGCTCAGGCACCACGGACGCATGCTGAAAGATACTCTCAACACGAGGTTTCACATCAGAGAACAGCTTGTTGAACACAGTGTCGTCGCCTTGGCTCGCTTGGCCGATCTTCAGAAGCTGGAGTGAATCATGATCGGGAGTTTTGTAATTCCTCAAGGACGGATCGCCGTCAGGAAAGGAGGGAGTCTGAAACTGTGACGTGGAATCGCTCGTCATCAAGGACTCATTCCTCATGGGGGTGGGCATAGTATGAGTTGGTATCGATTGGCTTGCCACAATGGATCCTACTTGCGAGGCAGCCACGGGCGTGGTGGACACTAAGTCGTTGATATCCAGACTGTTGTTTACGCCAGACAGTTCCACTCCCACCCCCATGGGATCTTGGGTACCCAGCCCGCAAGGCACACCGGGAAGATCTTGGGCCTTCTGCATTGCTTGGTCAGCAGTACTCGAAGGCGCTCCTTCAAACACCACGACCCCGCCTTGTGCAGGATTGGGTTGATCGTTGGACAGTTCGCTGTAATGTTGGCCAAATGCGAGTTGTCGTGGAGGTTCGTGGGTTTGTGACGTGTACGTATGGAATGACGTCATACCTGTTGTTGTGTTGGTGGATACTGGACTTACAGAACAACCAACAACTCCACTTTCTTCTGTGGAACCAAAACAGCGGTCAGACAGATGTACTTTTGATTACACTGGCCAAATATTTGCACACGAACTCCCCCTGATTTCACCCCCTTCGATTTCACCCCCTGCCCACCCTGATTTCACCCCCCTTGATTTCACCCCCCTCTGATTTCACCCCCCTTCCTGATTTCACCCCCCCTGATTTCATCCCACCTGATTTCACCCCCCCCCTGATTTCATCCCCCTCCTGATTTCATCCCCCTTGATTTCTTATGGCCAAATATGTAAAATACAATGTACCGTAAACGTTTAGCGAATGTAATCATGGTTCTTATCTCTTTCAATAACTCCTTACAACGTATGGATTATATATTTCTTACTTACTTCTAAAGAGCATTGAGATTTATATGGAATGCGCTTTTTTTTTCTTTTTTTTTCTCAATAATTAAATTATTATGTACAGTCATGTTCAGGATCTCCACATCCTCGGAAATCCAGGGGCTGTCGGGGGACGGAAGGGGAAGGTGAGGGGGGAGTGGGGAGAAAAGGGGAAGAGGGAACAACAGTTTTTCCTCCCATTCCTTTTTTTTCTATTGTCGAATGTCAACACTTTTTCGCGTTCTCGTCGGTATTTGTGCATAATTTACACTGAATTGAGGCTTAGCCTGAGCAAATGCGTCTTTTGTCAAGGAGTACAGCGGTGTCTAAACAACTCGAAACTGGAATATTCAACCAATCAAAACACTCCAACCCACTCTTCCAACATTTGCCGCTGACCGGTAAGACACCTACCCTGGTTAAGAATAGCTTCCAAATCTTGGCCGTCTCCGTGTTGTGAAATTCCACCTAGTTCTTGAATTTGATTGGTTGCTTGCGATGAAGTGATCACCTGAAGACTTGGGTTCAACTGGTCAGCGGTAGGAATCTGTATGGTATCAGCTTGACTGCTGACCGGTACTACTGTTAGTGTTTCACCGTTTTCCATGGATTGAACGTACACCACCTGGAACAGAAACGCAACTGAATAATTATTTTATATTTGATTTGAATAGCAGTGGATCCAATGGCAATACAGTCAAACCTCTATTAAGCGGTCACCCTCGGAAAATAGCCAACTGACCGCTTAATGGAGGTGACCGCTTAATATGAGGACATATTTCCGAGAATTTGAGTGAAAGTGACCACTTAATACAGGGTGACCGCTTAAGAGAGGGCCGCTTAATAGAGGTGACCGCTTAATATGGGGACATATTTCCGAGAATTTGAGTGAAAGTGACCGCTTAATACAGGGTGACCGCTTAAGAGAGGGCCGCTTAATAGAGGTGACCGCTTAATATGGGGACATATTTCCGAGAATTTGAGTGAAAGTGACCGCTTAATACAGGGTGACCGCTTAAGAGAGGGCCGCTTAATAGAGGTGACCGCTTAATATGGGGACATATTTCCGAGAATTTGAGTGAAAGTGACTGCTTAAGTACAGGGTGACCGCTTAAGAGAGGGCCGCTTAATAGAGGTGACCGCTTAATATGGGGACATATTTCCGAGAATTTGAGTGAAAGTGACCGCTTAATACAGGGTGACCGCTTAAGAGAGGGCCGCTTAATAGAGGTTTGACTGTAGTAGTATATCTCCCAGTATGCATAATAATTTATGTAGCACTAAAATGATAAATAATCTAAAGCGCTTTACAAGACAATGTCATAAAAAGAAAATATAAAATATAGAAAACTAAATAAGCTAGCTAAGGCTAAATAAACTAGATGAGAGGTGCTATGCTGTGGGGGATGTACTACTGATGATTGTATTGCAATTCCCAATCACCCTTAGTCTATCTCTCTAAATAAACTTAATATGCACCTGAGTACCATCGGCAAGCGTCACCATGTTCTCAGTCTGCCCCGAGTCAGCAATACTGCAAGCAAGTTGTGAAGTCTGTAAAACAGTGTCATCTGCTGTATCGTCTTCGCCTTCTTCGTCGTCTTCTTGCTCCTCGTCGTCTTGTTCCTCTTCAGTCTTAGAAGCATCCATCATTTCATCCTCCACATCCTTAGCAGTGCCCAGGGCGTGGGCTTGTAAATGACAGCATAAGTGTACCTTACGCAAGCAGACGCGGCCACACAGGCAGCAGTGGTAGTGAGAACAATCAGTGATGCGGCCGTTTGCACGACTGCACTTCAGCTTACATCGTAGGATACGGTAGCCTGTAAGAGATATGATAGAACCTGTCCACAATACCGCTCAAAATAACTTAAGGTGCCTGTTAGAGATATCTTTTTTTTTTTTTTTTTTTTTTAATTTTTTAATTTTTTAATAACAAACTTTATTATACATTACAAATATTATTCTTGTAAGAGATATGATAGAACCTGTCCACAATACCGCTAAAAAATAACTTCGCATACTTTTGTCTCATCCATCCTTCAATTAGCTGTTAGATCAGAGATAAGAAAGCTGATTACTTTGGATAATGGCAGAGACGAAAGCATGCGAATACATTAGGTGGTTATACATTTGCGCTTCGTGCTGTAACAGGACCTATATCGATATACGACATGAGAATGTCGTATAGCGATACGAGATTATCTTACTGCCAGACCAGGTGATGAACAAAAAATAGTAAAAAAATACATTTTTGGGGGGAACATTAGAGTCATTTTCGTATGAGTGGGAAACCTACGGCACGGAGTTACGGTTACGGTACGGAATCGAACACATTGTATTCAACCAATCACAGCGCGCAAAATCATCGCTCAACCAATCAGAATGCTTGGACACGGCACGGTCACCACACGGCACGAACCGTACCTACTTCCCACTCATACGACAACGACTCTATCAAACCAATCAACTCTCCTTCATGCTCAATCACGTGCTTGCCAGCGTGCATAGTAAAGAAATGCCTGCGCATCCGTCCAGGCTTTTGAGGCTTGTTGTCACACAGCGGACAGTGATAGCGTCTATTGCTCTTGGTACACGGGAATGGACACCGTGACGGATCGGGACAGCGATACACATCGAGCATTTGCGAACCAGCAAGAACAGACAGGTGCACGGTTGCTTCTAGGCTATCAGCTGCAGGGACTAAGTCTGTTGGTAGATTGTCACTGGGGAGAGAATTTAAAGACAAATCTAAGGGTGCGTTCGATTGACCTTATTCCAGAAACAATCGACTAGACACTATTTTGTGCTTAGACAGTTGTATTTTAGCATGTTTAACATTTTGCATCTCATTAGATCCAAAGGGTCGGTGCAGTAATGAACATATAGTATTTTTTTTAACGATTACGATATTACATTTTAGTGTTCGTTTTCCAGATATGTTTCGACGTACTCACGTCATCTTCAGTGTGATTACAAGTAGCCAAGGCTAAGTATATATACTCTATTTACATGTTGGTATGTATAATGTAAAGACCAATAATAGAACAATTAAACTAATTATTCAAAGTTAGTTTAGCATGGATGACTTGTTGATTTAAATTAAGGTTTTCCCACTTAATGTGTAGAATGCAAACCATATGTCCGTGAAATAGTACTATTACTAAATAGTACTAAATAGTGTTATCTCTATTGTTTTCTATTGTTTCATCAGTGCTATTTAGTACTAATTAGTTAGTACTGTTTCACGGACATATGGTTTGTACTCTATTGCTTCTTTTAAAGTGCATATCAGGGTTATTCGTTTCTTGAATTTGAAGTATTTTTAAGATTGGTCAATACCGACTGAACAATAAGTATTTACGCGGATTTGTACATGTCGCCAAGTATCGAATTATTATTATTATATATATTATAGTTTAAAAAAGGAGTGAAAGAAGAGCTTGGTAAAAAATAAGAACTGGAAAAATAAGAAATAATAATAAATAATAATAAAATATAATAATAATAATAATAAATAATAATAATAATAAAAAATCAATAATAATAATAAAAAAAATAAGAAAATAATTCCCTTCGTGACAACAATAACGTTATATTAGTCAATTTTATACTTCTTTTATACAAGTATTTTATATACAGATGTAGGAATATTTCTTTGTTAAGGTCAGTCAGGGTACCCCAAACGACCATCATGCACGCAACACGCTCTAGCGCGTACTCATTACGTTAAAACCTCTATAAAGTATACATTTTCTGAAAGCTGAATAAATGCAGAATTCAATAAAACAATTAGTTTTTAGAACAAAAACAATATATTTGAAATAGGCAAAAAAGTTCAGATTTTCACATCATTATCATCGCCGAGGTCCCATACAGCCGCAATTTATCGGAAATCCTCGACTAATACCTTTATAAGCTCATGAGATATAGCTTACAAAAAAAGTGTCTCCGTTTATCGATAAATTAACCCGTTGCGTTTTTATACGGTCCTAAACTTCGAGCTCTGCAAAACTGGAAAACACTTTACAAAACAAGTTATAACTTTCGAAGGAAATTGAATATTAAAATTCGGAGACAATTTTTTGAAGAATATTTATTTGACAAAGTGTCTACCAAATTTCAGCTAAATCGGATAAAATCCCTGTGACCCGGAACTCAAAATGTGCGCTTGATTCATGGCTATTTTGTTTCCGAAATAAAGACAAAAGAGTTTTCGGCGCCTTTGTTTACACAAGCGTGGATAATCCACCACAAATATGTGATCCAATACCTGATGACATATGAATGGCTTTCAAAAGAAGATAGCCTTACAGTACGTAACACAACGTGGCAGGAAAACAAAGTTATTACTGGCGGAAAATACGAGCATTTTGACCGTGAGTGGTTTGGCATCGTTATTCAAGGATGTTTTGAGTGAGCAGTTACGATTTTTGGATACTTTCTTCGCATCTGAATCTTTGTGGGAAGTCTGTTGCGTGAGTACTGTTGACAGCTTACTTGTCAACATCGTTTTGCATCAAATGAAACCAAAATTCGTTTTTTGATTCTAACTTTTTGGGAAAAATATATTTTTAGATTCTGTTTTTTGGAGATGATAGATAATATTCAATTTGATTTGATTGTCAAACAAAATCAAAACCGGTGGTTTAAAAGGTTTTTGGGGTACCCTGATACCTTAAAGGTTTCCAAACCTTATTGAAACACTACGAAAAGTTAGAATATACTATTGCCTATAAGAATAACAAATGATCATTTCACCTGACAAAATTTGAAAAGTTGAGAAATGCACTTGATGCTAAAAAAAAAAAGACTTTTATACATATTGCTCAATCTTTACAGTCCCAATACCTAGTTAACTATATTGTATATTGGATATTGGATATCGTATTGGATATCGTATTGTATATTATATGTTATTTATATGTGCTGTTATTTATATTTGTACAATTGACTTTTTTTTTTTTTAATTAAAAAAAAAAAATAAAATAAATAAATAAAATAAATAAATAAATAAATAAATAAATAAATAAATAAATAAATAAATAAATAAATAAATAAATAAATAAATAAATAAATAAATAAATAAAAAAGAACTGATATATCCCAGCAATTTTGTACAAAATATATTCATGTATACACCTATTTCAAAAAAGGTTGTCAGAGAGAAAGGAGATAGGAGAATGCTTATTCAAAGACCAAAGTTGACTGCTGGTCAGTTTAAATTATTCTATTTTGGTTTCGTAATAATTACTTACAACTGAAAGCTTTATGAACTAAATTGTCAGGTTATTTACATATACATACACATCTATAGTTCCATCTGGTCTTAGAATGACCATTCACCATTCTCCTATCGCCTTTCTCTCTGACAACCTTTTTCGAAATAGGTGTATATAAAAATTAAAGGAATGGTTAACGCTTTAACTGTGCGTCCATCGAGTTATGGAGCACTTGGACATTTGGGAGAGCACTCGTGAAGCTAGAGTTGCTCTCGGCGTTCGTCTCGGACTGGAAACCCCGTCTAGTCCTCATTCTCGGCTTTGAAATATTACATCTCGAATGTCAGTAGGGTTTAAAAAAAGTTAACCATTCATTGTCAAATTTATATGTAAAGGGTTGGCTGTTCTAGAACAATACAGCAAACGATAGTACTGATTTTCGGGTTTTTCTGATATTTTTCTGTAATTCGTACAGTCGAATTACTTTTTTTACGAATGTTTCGCTCACGCAAAGTATATCAGCAATACCTTTTGTAGACATGCCTCTCCGCTTTAACATTATAACTCTCCATCGATCGAAACAAATTCGAAAAAGGCTTGAAACTCCTGCTTGAAACAATTACTCCGGGAAAATGTGCCGTGATAGACCAAATCGGCTAACGCACTGTTTACATTCTTTGACCCATTACAAACCTTTTGAGAATACGATTCTTTCTCTGTTGTATTTCGATTTCAGTAGAGCATTGACATGCTAATGAAATGGAAATGTTTGGAACAAAAAGCTCTTATTCCCAAAGGTTTTGAATTAGGTTAAAGAATGTTAGCATTGCGTTAGCCGATTTTGTCTATTGTCGTGAAAACTGTTTGATTGACGTCCACCAAAAGTCAACTTTGTCGTCGAGACAAATGTAGCTTTCGCCGTGTGTTACTGAGAACGAGTGTAATTCTTAATCCCCCACAAATATTTAAAACACGCGGAAGTAGCTCTTCGCAAAATAATTGACCTTGCGGCTTGTTATGTATGTGTCACGAGTAGCAGAGCGTAAAATTTAAACTACATGCTGATCAGTAGTGCTTTCGAATTCAAGCATCCATCGGCCACAACAGGTTTTGCGCTCTGCTCACAAAAGCTATAAAACATTATACTCAGGTACCCAGGATTAACATATACAGCTCGTTTTAACAGATTTACGAATGAAGTAATTGTTACTGATTTATTTCTGTTTTATAGAACGAGATAACGAGACAAGATATTAACGAAATGGCTCCAATGCTTCCATTGAATCGCCGTAGATGTCTACGAGGTGTTAAGTTGGGAATAATCTACTGCATCGTGGCCGCTCGAGTTTTGGGTATGGTTTTGTACATTGTATGGGTACTGGACTGCCAACTCAGAGAATTCAAGATGGCGATTATTTGCGAGAATTTTTCTCTCTATCCCCACCCTGAAATAGTAACACCTATTTGGCTTATGATAGTGAGTTTGACGTCCATATTTTTAATCGCCTACATACAACGCCTGCCAACATCTCCTGGCTTCAAGCAAATCGCCCAGCATCTGCTACGGAATAAGTATTTCTATAAAATCTCTGTGACTCTGGCATTGGTGACAATCTACGATTTGATAACCGTCGCTGATGAAGTGACCTTCCTATACATTGCCTACCCCGTAGAACATATAACTTCCATTGCACTGGTGTTTACATTAAACTTCGCCGTTCTTGCAAAGTTTATCAAGAATACTGACTCCCGATGGAACAAGGTTGTTTACAAGGCGATATTGGCCGTCTATGCAATTGAGAATTACACGATGTTCATGTTGAATACAATGCTAGCCGCGTACCATCTCTTCACCTTCCAACCATGTTTTAGTGAAGGTCTGGCAAACAATTCTTCACTGACAACTGTGATTTCCACCCATGATTCCACCAAGATCAGTACTGAGCCGATCCGCTGCCATGATGCCAAATCAACGATTATGTTACTGCTCCGCTTGGCACTCATTTCATTTCGATACATGGTCGGGGAGTTCTTTTTGACGAAACTGTTCCGAGAAAACAGCGACGTACTTCACGAACCACTGGATCCGATAGCTTCACTGAGTGAAGGAGTTGAGATGTTGGATATTCCTGAAGGAATTTCCAATGATGAAAGAAGGCCTGATGTCTGATAAATACGCGGCAATTTATGACTATAATTATTAACCAATTTTTTTATAGAACCACGCAGTAGCAGCACAGGGAGCCCAAGCTCATTATCTGTGAAGACCGTTGTTTAATTTGCATATTTACAGTAAATGTATGTGGCTTTAAAACATCCCTCCGTATTTCAAGATTTTTCGTAAACTAATAAAACGTTATTTTCACTAATGTGTTGTTCTTACTACTTTCGATGCTGTGACGGCGTTTCAGCGTCACAGCATCGAAAGTAGTAAGAACAACACATTAGTGAAAAATAAGTTTTATTATTTACGAAAAATCTTGAAATACGGAGGGATGTTTTAAAGCCACATACATCTACTGTAAATATGCAAATTAAACAACGGTCTTCACAGATAATGAGCTTGGGCTCCCTGTGGTAGCAGTAGCATAAAGGCCCGCAAAACAGGACCAGCTCTCCCTATTTTGGAGTGGACGCGTGGTTTTATGGCCTCGAAGGCACCACGACAGGTTTTGGTTAGATGTTTCTAGTTGACTGTGGAAATTCAACCGTTCAAGAGGTTCAAGTCCCTGTCTATAGCTAATTGAATAATCGTTGTCGGGTTGAAAATCATAAATCATAAAAGCATAGACCGCAAGGATGGATGGGTAATCAGTTCATGACCCGCATTACATGCAGATATATTCAATGTTCTCGTAGTTTTGAAGGTATATGATAAAGTCTGGATCAAAAGGTCGATGATTTGACGATGTTATTTGAGAGTTTTAATTTCCCAGAATTCCTTTTGGTCATAGCTTTCATGATTTTCAACCCGACAACGATTATGCAATTAGCTATATATGAAGTAACTGATCCAGTACCGCAGATCAAGAAAACTTAAGAAAACCTTAATTTAATGCCGCATCCAGCAAGGCCAACACAATAATTTTCAGCACTATTTTGTGCTTAAACAGTTGTATTTTAGCATGTTTAACATTTTGCATCTCATTGATCCAAAGGGTCGGTGCAGTAATAAACATATAGTAATTTTTAAAACGATTACGATACATTTTAGTATTAATATCTCCGCGTGGTACATCGATCCAAATGAAGAAAGTATTCCTCAGACAAAGAACATTATTTCGTCTTGTATTAATATGTGGAATAAAATTTTTGGGCAACTCAAAAATTGAAATTCTAGAAGACGAAATGCAACCCCCACTTATGCGGAAAAAAACACGACTTTCCAGGTCACGCTTGGGCAAAAGACAATTATTTAGTCAGTTAAACCATAGTTAGTAACTATGGTTAAACCGATCGATGTCTTGGAAATAAATTCAATCAGACCAAAGCGAATACTTGTATTGACATTTTGAAAGCGTTTCAAAGCATTGTGAGAAAAAATATCACAAGGTCATGGTCAAACACAAGCAAACGAAAGCTTCGTTGACGGTTCAGCTCGTATCTCGACTGATTAGCTTGGCTTTCAATACCTTGTTTTGAGTCGATAATGTCCAAGGAATATAATGCATCAATGGTGTACCTTTATGATCCATGGAAGTACACAACTCAACTGTCAACACGACAAGATTGCGTGACAAACACCACAGGAAGCCCGTCATAGCCGGAAACTGAAATACAGTAGAACCCCGCTCACTCAAACAAAGCCAAGAGAAAATGAGGTAAGAGAAGGAATCCCTGGTACCCCTTCATGTGCCCCGTTAATTCTATTTTTAGATCGAAGCTATTTTTAGCTTTAGTTACCATGCACGCGCAACCACTCTTGACTTGTAGAATTTTAAAATACTCAACCTTACCTTGGTTTTTCCTTTCAAAAACTTTTTATTTTTTGTCATTACTGCGATTCTCAGTATTATGCGAACTCAGACATTCAAGCAGTCGGCTGGAACTTGGTTTTTCGCTGCCGTCAATCGACATAAAAAATCAGTAAACTTAAAAATATAAGTCAGAAGACCCACCAAATGGAAACCAAATATGATTTTGAACTAAATTATGGATCATTTGGTCGAAGAATGTATTTAGTTTTGAATTCGTTTGAGTTTTGAATTTGATTGACGGGTAGCGAAAAACCAAATTCCAGCCGACTGTTTGAATGTCTGAGTTCGCATAATACTGAGAACCGCAGTAAAAAGAAAAGCAAAAGACTACACAGCTTCTGCTCCAAGATAACAAAGCAGTGGTCGCACGATTTCTATGATGTTTACATGCAAAGTCTGCACTGAATAAAAATACAAAACTGAGCGAAACAATATCGTCAACTCTCTGAGAAAAGGCCACAATTTAATTATCTAAGATTCATTGAAGGATTTTACGAATACTCAGGCGAATTGAGCAAAATTAAGGTGCTACAAATATAAACTACACAACGATCAAAGTCTAAGCAATCAAAACAAACTCTAAAGTTAATGTGGTCTTACCGGCACTTGTATTCAACAATTACGAAGTGCAAGCGTTATTCTCAGGTTGGAAAACACGAAGGAAACTTTACAAGAGCCAACATCACCAAAACCTTGAAGCACCAGCCATATTGTGTGACATGAAAAAATTTAAATTCAACCATCTGCAGTCCTACAAGACGCCGGCTACAACAAAATGACTCCTTGCACTTATCGGTTTTCTCTGTCGAAGGACATGGCAAACTGAAGCTGTTTTCCTCTATTTAGAATCGTCTCAAGTGTCCCAAATTCACAATAATTTCAGTCAAATCCCAAAAGGATAATTTGGTAAAATCCTTTATTGAGTTTTCGAAGTAAAAATTTGTAAAATGTTCGAGAAAGTTGAGAAGATTTTCTTCGCTTGACTTCGCTCAATTCAAAACCGTGCGTAACGGCCTCCGCGACCTCGCCTTATATGATCTGACCAATCACGTTCCGTTCTAAAGATAGATTGATTCTAAAAATAGAATTAACGGGGCACATGATGGGTCAAGACCCCAATACGGTAGATTCGTTCTCTTACCTCATTTTCTCTTGACAAAGCTTATTTTCCCTTGACTCCAATCAGGGTCTAATTTACCCCGTTAACTCGAACTCACGCTAACATGAACCGTTTCCCATTCCTCTTGGGAGTTCATGTAAACGCCAAATGTCACTGCATTATACGCGGGTCCGATAACTTGGTTTCGGGTTTCAGGCTTTTAGCCATGTTCTTCTGTTTTACTTTACAAAAGAAAACAAAACGAAAGAAAAAGGAGTAACAAAGACAATACGCGTTTAAGAAATATGCGTTTGCGAGTGCGTTTATAAAAAACGCACTACTGCGTTCGAGTTGCGTGTTTTTTCCGTTTGTGTTTCGTGTGCGTTGTGCGCTTTATTCAAAGTTTTTTTATCCGCTTCTTGGGCGAGTACTGAGAAAAAAACCTCTGCTCGCAGGGTAGCTTTATTCTGACCGGTACTGTACAACACTGACTTGCGGACAACTTAAACACGGCAGTTACATTTTGGGAAAGCGACTTACCAATTATGACAATTAATAAAACTGAACTCCCAAAAACTCATTTACAAAAATCGTTGACAGTCGCCTGTTGATAGATTAATACATAAATTAATAGATTAATACATAAATTAATAGATTAATACATAAATTAATAGATTAATACATAAATTAATAGATTAATACATAAATTAATAGATTAATACATAAATTAATAGATTAATACATAAATTATAAATTAATAGATTAATACATAATACATAATATTTGTCTGGGTTGTCCATATGCTTTGATCGGCACGTTCTACCAACAAAAGCAGCAAAGCCAGCAGAGCCATTTCTTCAATTTCAGAGTACTATACTTATTGATCATTATCATTATTATTATTATCAAGATCTACATCAACTGTAAAATGCTGAGAAAAACTCGAGAACAAACTTAGCTTGGTAGTAAATTTAATCAATCAAACAATCAATCAAATAATACATAAATTGATAGATTAATACATAAATTAATAGATTAATACATAAATTAATAGATTAATACATTAATTAATAGATTAATACATAAATTATAAATTAATAGATTAATACATAAATTAATAGATTAATACATAAATTAATAGATTAATACATAAATTAATAGATTAATACATAAATTAATAGATTAATACATAAATTAATAGATTAATACATAAATTATAAATTAATAGATTAATACATAATACATAATATTTGTCTGGGTTGTCCATATGCTTTGATCGGCACGTTCTACCAACAAAAGCAGCAAAGCCAGCAGAGCCATTTCTTCAATTTCAGAGTACTATACTTATTGATCATTATCATTATTATTATTATCAAGATGTACATCGACTGTAAAATGCTGAGAAAAACTCGAGAACAAACTTAGCTTGGTAGTAAATTTAATCAATCAAACAATCAATCAAATAATACATAAATTGATAGATTAATACATAAATTAATAGATTAATACATAAATTAATAGATTAATACATAAATTATAAATTAATAGATTAATACATAATACATAATATTTGTCTGGGTTGTCCATATGCTTTGATCGGCACGTTCTACCAACAAAAGCAGCAAAGCCAGCAGAGCCATTTCTTCAATTTCAGAGTACTATACTTATTGATCATTATCATTATTATTATTATCAAGATGTACATCGACTGTAAAATGCTGAGAAAAACTCGAGAACAAACTTAGCTTGGTAGTAAATTTAATCAATCAAACAATCAATCAAATAATACATAAATTGATAGATTAATACATAAATTAATAGATTAATACATAAATTAATAGATTAATACATAAATTATAAATTAATAGATTAATACATAATACATAATATTTGTCTGGGTTGTCCATATGCTTTGATCGGCACGTTCTACCAACAAAAGCAGCAAAGCCAGCAGAGCCATTTCTTCAATTTCAGAGTACTATACTTATTGATCATTATCATTATTATTATTATCAAGATGTACATCGACTGTAAAATGCTGAGAAAAACTCGAGAACAAACTTAGCTTGGTAGTAAATTTAATCAATCAAACAATCAATCAAATAATACATAAATTGATAGATTAATACATAAATTAATAGATTAATACATAAATTAATAGATTAATACATAAATTATAAATTAATAGATTAATACATAATACATAATATTTGTCTGGGTTGTCCATATGCTTTGATCGGCACGTTCTACCAACAAAAGCAGCAAAGCCAGCAGAGCCATTTCTTCAATTTCAGAGTACTATACTTATTGATCATTATCATTATTATTATTATCAAGATCTACATCAACTGTAAAATGCTGAGAAAAACTCGAGAACAAACTTAGCTTGGTAGTAAATTTAATCAATCAAACAATCAATCAAATAATACATAAATTGATAGATTAATACATAAATTAATAGATTAATACATAAATTAATAGATTAATACATTAATTAATAGATTAATACATAAATTATAAATTAATAGATTAATACATAAATTAATAGATTAATACATACATTAATAGATTAATACATAAATTAATAGATTAATACATTAATTAATAGATTAATACATTAATTAATAGATTAATACATAAATTAATAGATTAATACATAAATTAATACATTAATACATAAATTAATACATTAATAGATTAATTAATACATTAATGCAATATAATACAATAATTTAATACAATAAATTTATAAATTAAATAATTAAATAAAACCGCTGGCTGATTGACAGCTACATAATTTAATAAATAAAGACTTGAGAAGTAGAACGTGTACGAGTATCCTGCCAGAAAACGTTGGATCTAATCTAATGTATCGATGGTCAAAAACAATCGTTGAAATGAAGCAAGTAATCCAAGTCCAAGATCAATACAACGTATATTTTTTTGGTGACTATATAGTCCCCCAATACGTTGTATTGGTCTTTTCTGAGTCCTTGGACTACATGCTTCATTTAATTGATAAAGGAGAATTAGGTAATCGGACTCTATTGTTGTTGGGGTAAATGAATAAGTGATAAATGATGTGGGGTGAGGCTAGGAATTGTGGAGAAAAGGGAGAGGGTCTTCAATGGGACTGTAGAATATGAGCTCACAACCTTAATCTTTAATCTGCAGTTTGAATAATAAATCAGTAAATGTTTGTTTCATCGACCTTTTTAGAAATAACCCTGAAGATGAGCGCGTAGCTCGAAAGATCGGATTATTAACTTGGTTCTCACATCAAAATAACAAACAAACAAGATTAATACATAACAAACTGATTAGATATTATATTATTGCTGACGCAGCGAGCGAGCCTGAAGCGAGCGAGCAAGGAAGCAATTCTAATTCATTCACGCAAGCAGAAAAAATCTCGATTTTTACCCGGCATGCAGTTTCCAATAACCATCATGCAATTCTCAAGAACCATCATGCTTTTCGCGCCAACTCCTACATACGCTATAGCCTGAAGTGAGTTGTTTTCCAACCTCGTCCCCAGGGCCCTCTCTTCTCGCTATTTTCAAAATGGCGGACGCTCGAGAGAAGACCCTGGTGTAGGCTGGTCACGTGTCTCCAAGAATCTTGGAGGTTCGTACCCAGGCTGCCATTTTCTAGCCTCCGCATGCAGCGCCACAGGAAACCCATCTGATAGAGTTTTAGTATTTTAGAGTTGCCTGCGGAGGCTAGTCGAAAGTAATCGAAAGGGCCTTGTGAAGAGTTACTGAAGAAAATACGTTCGTTGATGTTGCGATTGTTTTGCCTCAAATAATAAATAGTATCACGATTTTCAAGTCACTTTGTTTTATTTTGAGACGTCAATATTTTGTGGTATTGACGTCTCAAAATTACCGCGCGCGATTGGCTCTAGGCCTAGCTTGACACAAATATCCGGATATTTTTTGAGATATTTAGAAGCTCCTGGGATATTTAGAAAAACACGAGTATTTAGAAAAAAATATGATATTTTTGGATATTTAGGACTTAATCTTGGGTCTAAAATCCCAAATGACTACTAAAAACGACCAAAACTCACTGAAAACTAGTGAAATCCAACCAAATCGGCGCTACGGGATCCCTGTGATCCTGGGATCGAGGTTGGGGGCCGCCCCGCATATTTTAAGGGCTCTCAAGTACTTCCAGTCACCAATTTGCAGTCGTCCATGTTTTTTAGAGCCGGTTCGACCGAGTTAATAACTCAAGGCTGTTTATTTCCCTTCTCATTATTTGATCTTTTACTACAATGGAAGCCGGTGAAAATAATAATAATATGGATATATGGGGATATTTAGAGAAATTTTCGAGATATTTAGGATTTTTTTTGGGATATTTAGAGATTTCAGTTTTCGAGAATTTCCGGAAACATATTTAGGCCATTTTTCGAGATATTTGTATCAAGGCCTAATTGGCTCACAGGATATGATTGACAGCGAAAATGACATTGTTTTGGTATCTGCTTCAACTACAATGCGAATGCAGGAATGTTCTTCGATTTTTCAAGGAAAATTCAAGGTTATTCCACAGTAAAAAGGAGTTTCTACAATGCAGTATTATCAGTATTATGTTATGTGTATAAACAAGGGAAGCTAAGGTCGTAGTTAAGGTGAGGAGAAATGATTCTGTCAAACCTCATTCACAGCTAAAATTTCATTTCACGGCGAAAGCTACGAACACTCTAGTTTCTTGATAAAACTTGATGCTGTAAAAGTGTAAATTACAATCAGGCACATGATGAAAACCTTGATCAGTTTAAGACAATAAAACAGTTATTATAATTATTTGGTCGTTTGTTTATTGCAGAATAACATTGAATGAAGTTGAATGAATTTATACAGTGAAAGTTGTTCTTTGCCGTGAAAATCCACAGGTAGCCCAAGCTATTAATGAGAGGCTTGTATCGAGCTATATATAAGAGTTTGTATGGGACCTTAGGCTCTGGTCGATAATTCCGTAAATAATAGGGCAAATAAACTCTAACCTTCCAGTAGTGTTGTTTGTGTCCTTATTTATTGATCTCTGGTAGCGATTTCAGGGAAATCCCGCGATTTTTAGCCGAGCTCTCCCCCTACTACTAAGAAGAAGGAAAGGTAGGACACTCAGCAATGGCCGATCGGCTGATCCATCTCGAAAATCAATTTTTTTCTCCTACTAAACCACGTCCCCTTGCTTCGATACTCTGCAGCACGAATGGCAGATAGATTACCTCGAGGTTTGTCAAAAAAAGTCCGATAAAACTTCTCCTGCGGAGGCAGCAATCCAGCGAGATCATCGAATAAACGGCCATTTCGAGACGCCAAAACCCGTGGCAAGGAAAAGCTGTGCAGACCGGAAGCAGTTGAGGCGCGGTTGGCCTGGACACGAGCCAAATTCCTTCGAACGAGTGTCCCCATGGTCTGGAAATGCTAAACCCAAATATAGACTCAGCCCCCCAGGGAACGAAAAATTTGTAAACACCATTGTTTCTTTCGGCCAATGTTGTTTCGTAATTACAGAGCAGCCTGCAGAAAGAAATGTTTACGTGATTCAAAATTTATGAAATTTAGCAGATTAACCGTTCCGTACGAGACAATTAATAATAGACTTACCACGTTTTAATTCTAGCGTATTAAAAACGCAACTGAGATGTGATTTTTCTTCTTAGCTTCTTTGAAAAAGTCTTCGCTTTGTCTTCTTTTCAAAGTGGACAGCATTATAAAGCTTTTAAACGTAACAATAGTTCGAGAACAAAAACACACAGGGAAAACTCGTTCGCCGATAAATTTGAATTACTTTCTAGAATTTCATTGGCCGAAAGAAACAATGGTGTTTACAAATTTTTCGTTCCCTGGGGGGCTGAGTCTATATTTGGGTTTAGCATTTCCAGACCATGGGGACACTCGTTCGAAGGAATTTGGCTCGTGTCCAGGCCAACCGCGCCTCAACGGCTTCCGGTCTGCACAGCTTTTCCTTGCCACGGGTTTTGGCGTCTCGAAATGGCCGTTTATTCGATGATCTCGCTGGATTGCTGCCTCCGCAGGAGAAGTTTTATCGGACTTTTTTTGACAAACCTCGAGGTAATCTATCTGCCATTCGTACGGAGCCCCCTAAGGGACATGCACACTTTTTTTTGGCTGCGACTTTTAGTGTGACTTTTAGTGTGACTTGCAAGTTTTACTGCGACTTTTACTGCAAGTTTTACTGCGACTTTTTAAACTGCAAGTTTTACTGCAAGTTTTGCTGCGACTTTTGGTGCAAGTTTTACTGCGACTTTTGGTGCAAGTTTTACTGCGACTTTTGGTGCAAGTTTTACTGCGACTTTTGGTGCAAGTTTTACTGCGACTTTTGGTGCAAGTTTTACTGCGACTTTTGGTGCAAGTTTTACTGCGACTTTTGGTGCAAGTTTTACTGCGACTTTTGGTGCAAGTTTTACTGCGACTTTTACTGCAAGTTTTACTGCGACTTTTACTGCAAGTTTTACTGCGACTTTTGGTGTAAGTTTTCGGGAAAGACCGCTGACACATTGAATTGAGATCATATCATTTGATCAGTCATGAATCTCACGAGGAGTTCCATAACTCTGCTTTTACTATGTTATGTTTTCTGTCTAACACCTGCGGTTCTCGAACCCTATATACCTGCTATTGGAGACGTCGTCGAACGTGATCACCTCATCGAGATTTACTTTAACCTTGGATTTCAGCTTTCCGAGATTCTCGCATTCCTTGTTATGTCTCACGGGATAAAGATTAGCCTTCGACAACTGAAAAGAATTTTGTCAAGAAGAGCACTTTATCGACGAAAGCGTCACAGTGATTTAGAACAAGTTATAACCGCAATTGAGACAGAAATGAAAGGGAGTGGAAGTTGTATTGGCTATCGTGCAATGTGGCAAAGGTTACGCAACGACTACAACTTGGTTGTAAGCCGAGAAACTGTACGACATGCTTTAAGGGTTATTGACCCTCAAGGTGTTACACAACGGCTAAAACACAGATTACGGCGCAGGCAATATAAAGTTAAGGGACCAAACTATTTATGGCACATTGATGGATACGATAAATTGAAGCCGTTTGGGTTTTGTATCCATGGATGCATAGACGGCTTTAGCAGACGTGTGTGATGTGGCTTGAGGTGGGAATTACAAATAATGACCCTCGTGTTGTGGCAAAGTATTTCCTTGATTGCGTAAAACAAATTGGAGGAACACCATGTATTGTGCGTTCCGATTATGGAACAGAAAACGTTAAAGTTGCAGGCATCCAACGTTTTTTTTCGACGTGAAGGCACTGATGCTTTTGCTGGTGACAAGAGTTTCATGTATGGGAAATCTGTATCTAACCAGAGAATTGAGGCATGGTGGAGTCTTCTACGCAAAGGTTGTACTGAATGGTGGATTGGCCATTTTAAAGACCTGAGGGACAGCGGCTTGTATTGCGATGGTAATGTATTGCACGTAGAGTGCTTGAGATTTTGCTATATGCCTGTAATACAAAACGAACTTCAAAGAGCTGCTAGGCTATGGAACGTTCATCGTATCAGACCCTCAACCAACCCGGATTCCCCCCCTGGTAGACCTGATACTCTGTATTTTCTCCCTACCTTAGCAACACCAGAAGCACGAGATTACAAGGAAATTGTTGATAACGATGACATTGATATAGCAGAAGAACTTTGCTGTTCTTTAAACAATAACTTGCCAGCAGTTTGCTCACCATCATTTGTTCAATTAGCTACGCTGATTATGAATGAGGAGGGGCTTTCTCAGCCACATTCTCCTGAAACAGCCCATGATTTGTACATAAATCTTTTATCAGCGATAGAAAGCATTTAGTTCACCAAACCCAAGGAACAGTTCACTTTGAAAGTATATTTAAGTTAGAATTATGGACTTGAAAGCCCAGGGGAACTCCGATCAGAAAAGGGTGGGGATGCGTGCTTGTCATAATTTTAGAGGTCCAGTTCCACAACTAGGTACCACTTGTATTAGTGTTGGTACCTCTTAGGGGTAAAAATCATTTGTTGCCACGCCCACCGGACATAGTCTCCCTCGCACCCGTTTTTAGTTCCGTCACACAACGCTCCCGGGAGCATTCTGTGACGGAACTAAGAACGGATGCGAGGGAGACTATAAACTTGGACAAGACTCAGTTACCTTTTAGGGGTAATTTTCAAAATTGCAGACAAGCATCCCCGCCCTTTTATATATGGGAGTCTCTATAAATTCAAAATTATATTGATACAAATGTAGTTCTTCTGATGTCAATCACGTTTCTAATTACAGCCTGATTATGAAAACATATTGATCAACAATTTCCCTGTTAGCCTTCTAACTTTTCCATGTTAATTAATATTCTGTTACAAAACTCATCGTCAGATAAGTTTGGGGTTAGGTACCAGGGCGAGTGTGGATCGCGCTCGACCACGCCCATGCATGTAGATAACCATGACAACCGGGCCACATCTCATCACTGGTAGTTGTCACACTGAAAATCAGTGGAATACTCATCTACCAAATCCTGAGTTGCGGGAATATTACTCTTTGAGAGACAGAGACAGCGTAAAGCCCTTGATCAGGTAGAGGACTAGAGGTTCACTCGCAGTGAAATTGGGGGATACCACTGAGCTGCCTCGACTCAGTTTTAACTTAGCCTAAATTTCATTCAGGCACATGTTACTTTGACCTAAAGAATTAAACACTTATGTAATAATATTTTATTTAAACTCAATAGCCTCAATGGGTACAATATAAAACAAATCCAACTTTGAAATGCATGTAAATGCATAAATATGGTAATATATATGATAGATACCCTATTCTCTTGAACACGACTGTGGTTATAAAAACAGAATTTAATCACATAACAACAACTTAATGAAAAACATATTGGCTAAACACTGAAGTAAAATGCTAATATTGATGATTGTCAACAAGAACGTAATGTAATTATGAACTCATAATTCTGTTACTGACCTCCGGAATTAGGCAAGAGAAAATTTCCAAGTATCTGCATTATTTAGTACTTCATTCATTTGAGAACGGAAGTCTGAAAAACTGTCATACCCACATGAGGGTAAATCTACCACTGCTGAGCAGGCATGGACACTAATATGTGGCAAAGTTCCAACATGTGTATGGAATATAACCTTGATGGAAGAAACTGCAAGAGCAGAACTTCCTGTTATGAAACGCAGAAAGCGTGCCAATTCCCTTCCATCCAGATCTCTTACATATCTCTTGAAATATGTTAAAACTACCTCTTTACCCTTTGTCAAGTCATAAGAGTCATGAATGGAAATAAGGGAGATAATTTTTTCTGTTGTTACTTGTAGTGACTTGTAAAGGTCATTTACCAACTCTGGTGTGGCAGACAGCCACATCTTACCCTGTGCACCCTTGCAAAGCCCTTCCTTAATTGCATTTGCCGCCATTATAGTTTTGCTGAACAGTTCTGTTTTGGCAACACTAATAATTATTGACTTTAAATTATTTACATTGGGCATCTTAGTGACCCCCAAACTCTGACAACAATTCAATTAAGAAATCAGTGCTAACACGTGAAAGCTTATCACCACTGCACTCTTCCAAAATCTTTTTCAGCTTAATGCTATCATATGAACTTACATATTCCAGGAAACCCTCTAGAAAATCATCGTCACTCACACTCTCCTTTCCGCATAAAATTATAGTAAAGAAAACCTTGTTAATCAATGTTGGAAAGACCCCTGCCATGACATAACCATGAGACAGAATTCTACCCAGTGATATGTAAATGCTCTCCTCTATTGATGGTGAAATACGGGATACATATGAAGCAGTGCCCTCAAAATAAAGTGGAAAAGCTTTCTCCCAGAAAAGTGTGAATGCTTCACGTTTAACCCCATCAAAATCAATGGCAGGTTCATCTTTAAATCGAACACTTAAAATTGAATCTACAGTATCATTATTGCTATAAAATTGTAGCATATCCTGAACAATAATATTACGATCTATAGAAAGAATCTTTGTATCTCCAGACTCAGTAATATCTTCTAGTGCTTCAGTTTTCCATTCCAAGATGTTCTAAAGGAAGTAATAAGGTAAAATTTATCTCAAAATTTAACAATTTCAATACATAGATCCCGGGGGGGGGGGGGGGGGGTGCTCCTCCGATTGGAAAATGACGGGGATGCTCGTCGTACCTTTTAGGGGTCAAAATCAGCGATCTGGTACCTTTTAGGGTGTCTCAAATTTTATTGGACTAACAGAGACAGAGCTGGTACCTTTTAGGGTGTTTTAGTAAATAAGATACCAGAGATACAAATTACAACAATAACAACTTTAATCATCTGATTTATCTCATTTCACTTAACACTCATCGGTAAAGTTAAAATTTGTTGTTATTTAGCTGATACCTTTTAGGGGTAAAAATCTTATGTTGCCACGCCCACCAGGATTAACACTCAGGTACCTTTTAGGGGTCATTTTCAAAATTTTCGACGAGCATCCCCGTCATTCTATATATAGGAGTCCCCCCAGGACATAGATATATAAAATGTATTGTAACGTGTCGAGTATCGACTAGACGAAGACACAAGTACGACTAGATCTTGGAAGGTTTATTGACAGACTGAGGGTGATTACGTGGTTTATTACGGAATAATTACACAATCAACTACGTACATCATACTACGTGAGTTTACACTCAGTATTTGTAATCACACATGTAAACAGTGAAACGTAATCTAAGGGAGTGACAAGTCGTTGACAGACATCTACCAGAGATATAGCGTGACTCGTTACAGTGTATTAGAGAAAGAGTTTCAGAGAGTTGCACTAACATTTAATGTTAGTGATTAGTGATTGGATATTAATCAGAAATGACAAATAAAGTTAGTACACACAACATAGTTACTTTATTTCTCATGTTTGTCTTCTTTTGATCACTCTCCAACTTTGGCAAGTAGTGCTGTCGAAACCAGTATCCTGGATCTTTATCCTAAAGCATCAAAAACATTGAGTTAATAATAATTCAGTCATAATTTTGTCTAAAACACTGATTAATTCTCTTTTACAACATGATAATGAATGAAAACTTAGTACACTGCAAAATACTATAATGTGCTTAAAAATCAACTTGATACACACCTGAGTCTCTGATGCCTTTGGATCATCAGCTAAGATTGCTCCACTGAAAGTAGGATGTTCAGGTTCACTTAATGAGAGAACAACAACAAAGTTACATTACATTAATTTGCTTGTTAATTAGCTCAAGTACTACCCTTCTACCTGACCTATCAATAAATGATTGAAACCAATGTTAAATTCCAAATTTTTCAGCATCATTGAGGTTCAGTTACTTAAAGGATTCCATAGTGTCCAACCACCCTTATAGATAATAGTCTTGAAACAATTATTTAACAAATCGCAAGCGGTTTTCCATTGTCTGTACTCTTATTGACAATGGCTGAGAGCCAATCAGATTGCGAGATTACGCTAGGTTATTGTAAAAAAATAATTTGTCTTTCTTGTGTGTGTGTGCGTGTGCATGTGTACACATGTACTGTGTGTATGTGTGTACATGTATGTGGGGGGAGGGGCATTGGGGAGATGACCAAGCCTTTGTGGTTGCTTATAGGAAGCTTTCCTTTTGATTATTTACCTTATAAAGTGATATCAAAAATTGTTGCACATGTAGCCCCAATAAATTTCAAATGAATTTAGTTATTGAACATTACCCACCTGTCATCATCTTCCATGATTTTACTTGGCAAGCAAGGTGACACTGGAATGGTGCTTGACAAAATGCCATCAACATCAATTTGCCCAATAGTAGTACTACTATCATCTATTGGATCAAACTCACCAAATCCTTTAAAATTAACATTATCATACCCAAGAGATGGAGTATATTCACTTTCCCTCATGTTGAGGACAGAAGAGGTTATAGGTTCACCAGGCAAAATGTCCTTGTAATAATAATCATTGTACTTGAATGTACTTAAGACAAAGTGTTCTGGTGTAAGGTTTAGTGAGCCCACCCAATCATATACTGTGGACATTAGATTATCCGGCTTGAATGGCCTTTCTACAACACCTAGTACAGTGTGACGCACACGAACAACAACCTTTTCCTCTATATCGAGTGGCTGGTCTGGGACTCTTGCCTTCCTTGCCAGCATTAGCTTCTCTTGACGCTCAACATCATTCATGTCTTGAATCAATTTTAATCTTTTGCTTTTTCCTTTCCCTTTATCAGCCTCTAGAGACTCCCTGTATGCTATGTCTTGTTGAGCAATAAGTTGCCTTCTCTCTTGCAAAGACTGTGAGTTGGCAAGGTCAAAGACTGGTTGCATTAATTCAGAATCACCACTATCACTATCAGAAGTGTCTGAAGAAACTGTCAATGTATCAGGCTGTCCCTTTCTTTGTTTCTTCTTCTCGCTTTGCAAATATAAGGTTATTCTGGTCATCTTACACTGGTCAATATATCTTTGTAATGTGAATGCCAGATTCTTTACTTCATCATTAACCTTTTGGCGTTTGAAATTACACAGGGAAAAGTCCATATCCTCAACAGCACCAAAATTACTTGATCCATCTGGAAAGAAGAGTTCCTTCCCCAATTCAATTACGTCTTGTGTGCCTGATTCAGTTGGTACATCTATTGATCTTGTCCCACCTCCCTTGTTTAATCTCACTTGGGTGTACTGTTTACTTTTTTCACAAAAGTGAAGCCATCCCAGATGCACTTTTCTTTGGTTTTTCTTTGCTGATATGGCCATTCCAGATGTTTTGGTACTTGACAGTGCACCAGTTTTCTTTCGCCCTAATGATCCTTTGAGAATGTTCTCAAGAAGCCTTTTCTTCTCGGCATGATTTTCCAAATTCTCCACCTCTGCAAGTTTTCCTTGTGAAAAGTGCTTTAGACTGAAAACGTCTCCCATGACAAGCCCAAGTTGGTGCAGGTCTTCATTAGATGCCATTGATACTGCTTGATAATCTATCTATAATGGGAGAAAACATGTAACAATAAACACATGAATTTCTGTACAATTTCAATATCAATACAAACATGCACAAGCAAACATTTTAGATTTACATTATTATTTATTATATTAGTATTTATTTCTAATATCAAAAATTGTAGAATTTTACAGTCAAATTAGCCACTTCCAAATCGAGCAGGGAACTGGTACCAAGTCCGTAAAACTAATTCAATTTGATATTAGTGAAATTGGGCATCATTTTTTGAGAGAGCAGACCAAACTTAGCTGGTCTGAAAAGTTTGGTGAACTTCGGCTTAATATTGACGATGCTAGAGGGCATCAAAGATGTCTATTTTCACATACAAACTCTGTAAATTTTTGACGTTGTCCATCCAAACCATACATTCACTGTAAAATTTTGGCTGGACAACACAGTTTCAAAAGTTTATAATTCCGACAGAATTCGCCCAAATCACATCAAACTTTGCACAGATACTAATTTCGACATGCTGTTTCATGTCATGAACTTAATTTCGTAATTGCATTAGTCTAATAAACTCATTCCCAGTCCCCTGCTCGATTTGATAGTGGCTAATACATTGTACTCCTACAAGTAGCTTAAAGCTTAAGTTAGTCAAAGCAGGTTAAAAGTCTGACATACAGTATAGTTACCTTACAATAAAAGGATCAATGTTAATGGAAAAATATATATTGATAGTAATTATTAAATATTAATATAATCTAATAATATGAAATATGCAAACTTATCCTTTAAAATTCTTCCAGATTATTACCAAGAAAAATCGACAAGTAGGGAAGGTACATTGAGTGCATGTCTAAGAAACAAAATTTAAAGCATTCAAGCAGATTTGGCTATATAACTTAACCCGGACTGTTCACATGTGCTATTATATTTTAAGCTTACTGTAAGCTTTAATATAATATGGATCCAGATTCATAGGATTTGTCTTTACATGTAATACTTCTTTGCTCAAAATTAAGTACAAATATATTCATACATGTTAGAGATAAAATCTAAATTAAGCTTAATGTCTCTTAATTTAAGTTACCTTCTGTTCTTTGAATGTCTTTAAAACGCTTTCTTTGACGTCCCTTTTCCTCAAGAAGGAGCATACTTCCTTCAAAACAAATGTAACAACAATGTTTTAATCTTAAAAGGTTTCTTCTCGTTTTCACACATTTATTATCGAACTACCTTAGGCTTAGGTATTAATGTCCAGAAATATACGTACAATAATTAAAGATCGATTGACATTTGTATCGTTATAACTTAAGATTAGTCCTGCCATATTGTTCTCTCGGCATTGTTTAATACACAATACATGCTTTATTATGAATACAAGAACCTTCAAGAACCAAAAAGAAACTGAGCAGACTACTAGCTGGATGCAAAACACGTCGTTTATATCAAAAAATCGATCAAATAAAGACAAAAAAACTTACCTCTATCTCGTCCGCCATAACAACAAGCTATACAACACACGTGCAGTTTCTTGGAATGATTGTGTCAGCGGTCTTTCCCGAAAACTTACACCAAAAGTCGCAGTAAAACTTGCAGTAAAAGTCGCAGTAAAACTTGCACCAAAAGTCGCAGTAAAACTTGCACCAAAAGTCGCAGTAAAACTTGCACCAAAAGTCGCAGTAAAACTTGCACCAAAAGTCGCAGTAAAACTTGCACCAAAAGTCGCAGTAAAACTTGCACCAAAAGTCGCAGTAAAACTTGCACCAAAAGTCGCAGTAAAACTTGCACCAAAAGTCGCAGTAAAACTTGCAGTAAAACTTGCACCAAAAGTCGCAGCAAAACTTGCAGTAAAACTTGCAGTTTAAAAAGTCGCAGTAAAACTTGCAGTAAAAGTCGCAGTAAAACTTGCAAGTCACACTAAAAGTCACACTAAAAGTCGCAGCCAAAAAAAAGTGTGCATGTCCCTTAGGGGGCTCCGTACATTCGTGCTGCAGAGTATTCTTGTGCTTAATTTGCCGTCTTTTGAGCTATTTTCCACCCTGCATTGGACTAGCTTGACGTCGACTGACATATTGCAGTCACATTTGCCCTTGTATATATACAGAAGATTGAGGGTTAAAACATCGTTGAATTTTCACGAAATTATATTTACTGAATCAATTCACTTTCAATCCGGCGAACCGTACGATAAACTTTGGATTTGTTTTCTGCTAAAATACGGAATATATTTTCTCCCAACTAGCCGTCAATATTTTGTGGTATCGCCGTCTCAAAATCGCAATTAGTTTATAAAATCACCTGGAGCATTTCTGGCCATTTGAAAAATAGGGGTTCGGAAGTGTATAAATTAATGAGACACAGACACTTTATTCGCTATTTGTATACAAACACCTTTCATCTCTAACGGCTAAAGTACAAAACATGTTGACGTGGATTGACGTGTCACATACTGCAAATCTCAAGAGCACTAGCAAATTATGTAAACAACGACAATAATATATCAGTTTGCCGTGTCGCCGTCCGAGTAGTCTTGCTCGTATAAATTGATACCTTGCTTTACATACTTTATTAGGTTTTCCAACAAGGCTTTTCAAAACCCATTACATTAATAATAATAAATAATGAACTAAAATACAAAATCTAACTGATAAAATCTGAAATTCGATATCTAATTATAAACTCAAGTATGTTAAGGCCTGGTTCAAGCCCAAAAACGAGAAAAAAATGTAAAAAATTATAATGTCACTTCCTTTTTACCAAACATTACGAAACTTAGCACAGCCATAGAGTTCGACATCCTTAATTGATTGAAGTCAACAAAATACCAAAAAAGCTGAACACGTGATTAACCACGTGACAACAGTCTTTGAAAATTTACTTTAAAATGCGGTCGCGGTTTTAAGAACAGTGTAAAAACAAACAATTGCATATGTTGTCAATGCTAGTGCTCTACACAACTGCGTTTGGAAAACTTGTCTCTGATTTCTCTTAAGAGAGATATTTACGAAAATAGGTCACGTGATCATTTAGCCAGAATACGTTTTCTCAATTTTCTCGATAACTAAAATTATGGGACAGGTTTTCCAAACGCTATCTTTTTTCGTTAGTTGTCCTTAATGTTGTAGCATAAAAACTATTTCAGCATATCTTAAACTCGCGACCGCATATTTAAAAAACGAAATTTCACATGCCCAGGTCACGTGACCACTTGACGTCAGTACTTTTAGGACTAAATCATCAAACATCTTGAATATAATCTTATGCCTAAATATCAATGCCATAGAATTGAATCGTGGGGAATACTAAAAATAAACGTGATTTTGAGTGATGGCTTCATGAACCAGGCCTTAACATACTTGAGAAGTTTGTCTAATAATTTAGACTTTAAAGTGTTTTTAAACTTTCTTAGTATATATATATAATGTAATGCGCAATAGATCATTCACATGTTTTTTGCGCAATATAAGAAATAAATGTATTATTATTATTATTAACGACTTCAATTCTTTTACTTTACGGTAAACGATCTCGATCGGTGGACTTTTTCATGTTCCTAAAGACATTTCAATGCTTCGATAACACTCACACATCACTTGCAGCGGCTTCGATCTTCCTAATTCGATACATTTGAGATCAGAAAAGAACTACGGTATCCGTTGAAACTATAAATTCACTCGATGCGATTCGAATTTTAATTGATGCTATATTAGCGACCTTCGATAAGGACCAATTAGAAGGCTTGTTGTGTTATCCAATCAAAATGCGTTTTAGTTCAGCCTACACCAGGGTCTTCTCTCGAGCGTCCGCCATTTTGAAAGCGAGAAGAGAGGGCCCTGGGGACGAGGTTGGTTGTTTTCCTATTCAAGCTTTCGCGTTTCTGATCGGTAAATGTCGTGCCAAAATCTGTGTCCCTAATTAATTTGTACATGTGTATGTTTCTTTAGCCGGTATACTGACCTGACTCGTAAGCCCATCAGATACCGTATCTTGTGCTTGTCGTGGGAATTGTGTAGTTGAAGATCACCGTATTAATTGAGCTGATTAGTGCCGGCTGACCGTGTGTCAGTTTCAAGTGTGAATATTCGCATTGAAATCTCATTTATAAGTAATACATTAGTTATTCATAAGCTATCCAGTTTCAGTTTCAAATAGACAAATACTATTCAAAACAAAGAAAGGTAGACTCGCCTAATAATTTGCATACTTGTCACTTACATAAAACAAAACATTTCATAACTACAGTAGAGTGATTCCAATAAACCTGGGCATTACTAACTACACCAATACACACTATTAGACACTCACTCTTTTGTTGTCTTTTGTTCCTTTGCATCTATACACTGACAGCTAATTAGTAGTGCCCAGGTTTATTGGAATCACTCTAAGCTCTCCAGCACCAACTCTTATCCACAACTACTAACATTGCATTCACCGTCAGCATTCACTGCTGTTAGGTAGCCTAGTATATATTTAATGATTGGTTGGTATTTCAGTTTCCGGCTATGACGGGCTTCCTGTGGTGTTTGTCACGCGATCTTGTCGTGTTGACAGTTGAGTTGTGTACTTCACAACTCTGTCTTTTATGGTTTAATTCTCCAAGAATACAAGTACATCAAGGTAATTATAAACCATTGATGAATTATATTCCTTGGACATTATCGACTCAAAACAAGGTATTGAAAGCCAAGCTAATCAGTCGAGATACGAGCTCACCGTCAACGAAGCTTTCCGGTTTGCTTGTGTTTGACCATGGCCTTGTGATATTTTTTCTCACAATGCTTTGAAACGCTTTCAAAATGTCAATACAAGTATTCGCTTTGGTCTGATTGAATTTATGTCCAAGACACTGAACAGTTTAACTGACTAAATAATTGTGTTTTGCCCAAGCGTGACCTGGAAAGTCGTGATTTGTTTCGCATAAATGGGGGTTGCATTTCGTCTTCTAGAATTTCAATTTTTGAGTTGCCCAAACATTTTATTCCACATATTACAAGACGAAATAGAGTTCTTTGGCTGAGGAATACTTTCTTCATTTGGATCGATGTACCAGTGGAGATATTAACCTGTCAATACAGCCTTTGAAAAAACGCTAAAAATGTGAAAATCATTTGAAAATCGATAAAATATTTATTTTTTTGTTAAAGATATTCGATAAACACGACAAAATGTTAGACATTAGTCTCACTTTCTCGAAATGATATCATTTGTTCAGCGAAATTTAGGAAATTATTTTTATTGCTGGTTTTACGAGTGCCATGGAATCGCCTCTCAAAACCGGAAGTGATCCCGAAAATCGAATATCGGCGCCGTTCTCCTAAAATAATTACCTGATTCAAATGAAACTTACACAACATAACGAGTTCACCAAGGCCTACATTCTGTAAATTTGAAGAATTCCGATTTTTTTAATTTTGCATGCTATGGCTGATATTTACGGTCAGTCACTCTTAATCCCCTACAAATATTTAAAACACGCGGAACTCAAATTGTCAAGGTTAACTTCCTCATGTAGACGCGGCTTAATCGACCTTGCGGCTTGTTATATGTCACGAGTAGCAGAGCGTAAAATTAAAACTGCATACAGTAGACTGAAGCGTCCATCGGCCACAACAGGTTTTCCGCTCTGCTCACAAAGGCTATTTAACAATTAGACAACGAGTCCGAGTTGGCTATGAGCAGATAGTCAACGAGGCTCATGCCGAGTTGACTATCTTAGCTCATAGACAACGAGGGCGAGTTGTCTAATTGTTTTAGTATAAACAGACTAGCATACTTAATTTTATACCAATGTATCTTGTTTAATTTGCATAGGTAAGAAGAATACGAATTTTATACTAGTCATAAGTACACATTTGGCTGAACTAATCTAGCTGTTTAGCTTTACCATCAACAAATTGAAAACTAAACCAGAAAAGTTGGTTCTTTTGTTGAAAAACTTTCATAAATCAAATAACAAATGAACAAAACACGAGTCAACAGTGGTGTAGCCTTCGTTTATTACCTTTATCACTATCAGTATTCCCTTTGACTTTGTCTTCGCTAAAGTTGAAAAATCGGCCCGAATTCGAAAAATCTTCAACTTTAACGATCGTTTCTCGCTCAGTTTCTGCAGTGTCAGCCAAAGAAAACTTGCTTGAATTGTCAATGAGATGTCTATATTTATGTGCTTTTTCCATTTCTTGTTCTTGAGATTTGTTTCTCGGTCTATTTTAGCTCTTTTTAGCGAGAAAACAACTATCGGGTTTGTCCGCCATCTTGCCAGTCATCGCCGTTCACGACAATGGTTACCATGGTGATTCGCTACTAGGGGACTATTACTATTAGACCCCTAGTAGCGTAGCCAATCAGATTGCAGGATATGTGATAGACCACTAGTTTGTTTATACTAAAAAACATTATACTCGGGTAACCAGCATTATCGTACAGTTCCGAAAGTAGCGAGGTCGTTACTTTCGGATTTAGCAGCCTTAGGTAACTGTTACTTTCGGGGGGATCGCTACTTTCGGGTGGTCGCTACCTTCGGTGTAGGAGCCATACCGTGTACCTTAAACGACATCGTGTACGGTATTTTAACAAACAACAAATATTCACAGGATCTATTATGACAATTGCTTTTGTTACATTTGCTTATCAGTGTAGCAGTAAATGTTCTGGCTGTTTACGTGCTGTTTGCTAGTGCTGTTCGTCATCTAATCGAATCATCGCTCTAGAGGGGGTATTGCTTCTTTCAGGGGGATCGCTACTTTCGGAAAGTCGCTACTTTCGGGGGCTCGCTACTTTCGGAACTTTACGGTAACATATAGAGCTCGCTTTGACAGATTTACGAATGAAGTAAAGCCGCGTCTACACGAGCAAGTTCTCCTTGACAAGTTTTGCTTGACAAGGAAAACTTGCTCGTGTAGATGACAAAAAAACAAAACAAAAATTTACCTTGTCAAGGAAAACTTGTCAAGGAAAACTTGTTCGTGTAGATGCAGCTTAATTGTTATTTATTTTTGTTTACTAGAACGAGATAACGAGACAAGATATTAACGAAATGGTTCGGCGAGGTGTTAAGTTGGGAATAATCTATTTTTCTCTATATCCCCACCCTGAAATAGTAGCAACTATTTGGCTTATGATAGTGAGTTTGACGTCCATATTTTTGATCGCCTACATACAACGCCTGCCAATATCTCCTGGCTTCAAGCAAATCACCCATCATCTGCTACGAAAGAAGTATTTCTATAAAATCTCTGTGACTCTGGCATTGGTGACAATCTACGATTTGACAACCCTCGCTGATAAAGTGACCTTCCTATATATTGCCTTCTCCGTAGAACATATAACTTCCATCGCACTGGTGTTTATATTAAACTTCGTCGTCCCCGCAAAGTTTATCAAGAATACTGACTCCCGATGGAACAAGGTTGTTTACAAGGCGATATTGGCCATCTATGCACTTGAGAATTACACGATGTTCATATTAAGTACAATGTTAGCCGCATACCATCTCTTCACCTTCCATCCATGTTTTAGCAAAGGTCTTGCAAATAATTCTTCACTGACAACCGTGATTGCCACCCATGATTCCACCAAGATCCGCTGCCATGATGCCAAATCAACGATTATGTTACTGCTCCGCTTGGCACTCATTTCACTTCGATACATGGTCGGGGAGTTCTTTTTCACGAAACTGTTCCGAGAAAACAGCGACGTACTTCATGAACCACTGAATCCGATAGCTTCACTGAGTGAAGGAATGTTGGATAGTCCTGAAGCAATTTCCAATGATGAAAGAAGGCCGGATGTCTGATAAATACGCGGCAGTTTATGATTACAAAAGCGCCCTTATCCAAATTATTGACATTTTAAATTTAATCTGGCAAAAAGTTTTCTACAACTTATATACATGATGTGAAACTTTTTTTTTGTATCAGAAAATAGTGCTCCTTGAAAAAGTATAAATAAGTTACGGCAGAACAATCAACTGACGTCACCAAATTAGCATAACTCGCAAATGCGAAGCTCAAATCACAAAATACTGAACCATCCCACTATTCGCTTCATATGTAATCGAATTTCAAAAGAAAAAAATGTAAATAGGATGGTTCAGTATTTTGTGATTTGAGCTTCGCATTTACGAGTTATAAAGGTTTGAAATCGTGATATGCTAATTCGGTGACGTCAACTTGGTTGCACGCCGTAACTTATTTATATTTTTTCAAGCAGCACTCTTTTCTGAAATAGACAATAAAGTTTAATATCATTTATATAAGTTGTAGAAAACTTTTTGCCACATAAAAAAATGTCAATAATGTGCACAAAGGCGCTTTTGTATAATAAATTGCAACCAAAATGACGTCAAAATGACGTCGTGATATTAGCATATCACGATTTCAAACCTTCATAACTCGCAAATGCGAAGCTCATACTGAACCATCCCACTATTCACTTCATATGTAATCGATTTTCAAAATAAAAAAATTGCGCTTCATATCTGCACTTCTCGTTACTTTTACATGAATGTACGGCACACTTTGCTGGATTATGGCAATACATTTAGTTATTACATTATTTTTATTATCATCCATTGGAAGATATACAATCATTCTCAAAAAGGTTGTCCAGATGAAAAGACTTCAATACTACAATAAAGTCACGTGATTTATTGTTTTCAATTTGTGCGCGCGGTACGTCCAACTGCGAGTTGATACCGGCGGCACTACATTCAGTTCCCACAATGCCGTGTACTACATAATGAATCACGTGACTTTATTGTAGTCTTTTCATCTGGACCGAACCTTTTTGAGAATGACTGTAATTGTTCAGTATAATCAAATACTTTTTGTCCTCACCCAATAAGGCAGATATTAAAGTGTCTCTAAACATATTCTGCCATATTGGGTTCGAATGAATCCAATAAGTGTATAATGTCTGCGCTTTAGGTTACAGAAAGACTATTTACAACAGCCATTACCTAAACGAGCAGGGGACTGGGACCAAGTCCGTGAAACTAATTCAATAAGAAACTAGCAAAATTGAACATCATTTTCTGAGAGAGCAGATCAAACTTAGCTAGTCTGGAAAGTTTGGTGAACTTCGGCTTAATATTGACGATGCTAGAGGACATCAAATATGCCTATTTTCACATACAAACTCTGTAAATTTTTGAACTCAAGGTACTTAAGGCCTGGTTCAAGCCTTAAATAGCAGAAAAACGAAAAAAATTATAATGTCTAATAATTTTGACTAAACATCACAAAACTTGGCACAGCTTGAGAGTTTTATATCCTCTACTCATTTAAGTGAATGAAATCCAAAACAGCGTATCACGTGGTTAACCACGTGACAAAGAATTTTGAAAACAAAATATAAAATGCGGTCGCCAGTTTAAGATGAAAGTGAAAGCAAATAGTTGTGTATAATTACGTTTATGATCATCTATTAACCCTCGTTTAGAAAACCTGTCTCCCACTTCTTGCAAGGAGAATATTTCGGAAAAGAGGTCACGTGACCATTTCATCAGATTATATTTCTGTAGTTTTCTCTTAAACTATATATAATTCCGAGGTTTTCTAAACGCTATCTTGTTTAACTGGTTATCCTTAACGCTATTACGTAAAAGGTATTTCATTGTGAATTGAATTCGCGACCGCATTTAAGAAAAACTATATTTTCCTCCATAAGGTCACGTGACCACATGACGTCACAATTGTTAGATCCAAATTGTCTCAAATCTTGTATATAACCTTATGCCTAAATATGAGTGCCTAACTAAATTAGAGCAGCGAGTTATTACAAGAAATGTGATTTTCCAAGTTGCCTTTTTGAACCAGGCCAAATCAAAATCTCGCGGACAGGCAGGTTCACCGATTTGGCTAATCTTTTGCATGTAATCTTGGTTGGGGACCCTTATCACGAAATGGGTATTATTAGGTTGAAATTTATTTTCCCTGGGAAATTACGCTCGAGGGCAGTTTTCAGCTATTCTGACACCAAGACGAGGACGCATTAAGGGCGATAATTGGCCGTCTACGCCGACTTCGCGCTTAAATTTTCAGAAACATGATTACAGTCCGAGAAATGTACAGCCTTTCTTCTTTCTGATGCAATAATAAAACAAGTAAAAAAGTTAAAGAAAGGCATCGACCTGGGGGATGAATATCGGTAGATTTTCGGCTTTTCAAGATTTCCGAAAATACCGTAAATTCAGAAGCCTATATCTGTGATGATACGTCGAATTAAGATCCGTATAAAGTTTCTACAATACGTTCTAGCTTAGGTTGACAGGTACAGAAAAGATGGAGGTGGCATCTTTTAAAGCGCGCCGACACGGCTTCGTAGAATACTCTAAGGTGTACCATGGTTGTGCTGAATATGCTAATTAGGTAGTTTTGTCAAATTCACGTTAGGTCGTTCAAAATATGAAAAACACTTGATAAAGCTATAACATTTCGTCTTCTTTTTACAAAGAAATGTAAAATTTGATAATTTTATTTTTTTCCCCTGGTTTTGTTCGCCACTAACATGCCACGCGAGAATTGCTCATTATGCATAATATGCATCAGTACTGAAATCGGCAACTTGAAGTTTGCGTCAGTACGACTAGATCGCACACGAGTTCCAATGCTTCAGGTGAGTGCTGGAATATCTATTATGATCATTCTGTTTCTTGTTTTATTCGTTTTATATGTTGTTCGATGCAAAAAGCATTGAAATTTGTAGTGACGGTATTATTGATATCCTACTTTTTAAAATACCTAAATACTATTCTATCGAATTCACTGACATTGTTTACTCGTCTGATAAATACTGCAGCCTTTCAAAAATGAGAATCATTAAGCCTTATTTTTACTCTATATTTGTTTTCACTTTGAAGCATAAAGTTGGCATTAACTGAATACTTTGGACTTCAAAAGATTTCATGTAGATTCTGAAATGTGGTCAATAATCTAGATCAGTGGAAGACAGTATGCTTCATATACAACTCAGAACCCGTGACATTTGATTTTTTTCTAACAATTTAAACTCACAATTGGAACCACCTGCATGCATGCATATCGCTGCCGAGTCTATTCTTCTGAGTGGAAGGCTTTATCCAAGAGTGTTTCTCTTTCCTCCTTGTACTTGCACTTTCCGTATGATACGTGATTTACCATAGAACCGTATAACGCTGAAATGATCGGGTACAGCCTTCATTGGAACAGGCGAACAAGCTTGGAGGAGGTGATTTCACCAACTCCGTACGCCCTCCACACCTTCACTGACTTGTCATCGATGAACAGAAAATTATTCAGTTTGCTAATTGCTGAGATTTTTCTATCCACTTTACTGGCATGCGGATTGGTCAGCATAGCAACCCCGACACCCGGTATCCCTCCGTAGGACAGCAGAGCATGTTTGAGCTCTTGGACAGAGCAGACGTTGTGACCTTCATTTATATATGCACGTACGTGGTTCTTGAGTGTAGCGGCAGGTCTGTCACAAGGGCCTTTGCCCCCCTGAGTATCAGAAAAAGCCATCCGTTCAACTCTAACACCACTTCTGTTACTGATGATTGGTAGTGCAAGAATTGTATTTACAGAATTATAACAACCGGCGTTATCTTGTCTATAAAAGACACGGGTGATCTCCGGGTTGTGACTGCACTCATCTACAACGTGCATGAATGACTGTGTCTGTAAGGAGTTCTCCTTCTTGGTGGTTGCCACGGTGATATGCCAGGACAGGCCTCTTGGCGAACCATTCCCCCTGTGATTCTCGATATTGTCGGGGTAAACATTTCATAGCCCAATCCTGCACTAGTAGGGCGCTATCCTCCTCAAGGCGCTCGATTACATCTATTCGCGCTCTGTCTTGGTTAACAATTCGCAGCAGGTGTGACTTCCAGTTCTGGATACAAGCCTTGTCCTCCTGGCAAGCGAATAGAGTGTCATCTTTGTCGCTTACTGACTGAAAGTCCGTCGCAGTTATTGCTGTTTCGATGTCACTCAGCACAGCCTTTAGATCATCACAGCGTTTACAGCGCATGTCACGAGTGTGGCTACATTTAACTGTAAAGGAGGTCTCTGAGGAATCACTCAGTGCGAACTGGCTACAGTGATCAGGCACTTGTGAAGATGTTGTGATGTGTACCTATTGGTAAAGAGATAACATGTATGGCGTTATCATATAACAATGATATTCTTCATATATGCGCATAATGACAGTTTTAAATCATCTTTCCAAAACGCCATCTTCGCCATCTTGGTCTGTCAGAGTTGCTGATTGCCTTCCAGAGCTCTCCTGGGTTAGATGGTGATAACGTTTGCAGCACCGCAGTGACAACGTCACATGCAGAAGCAATATACCTCCTTTGCGTTCATTGCGTTGTACTGCAGACATTGAGATCCGTTGTCACGGGCGGCATATTACTAAACTGTAAGAGCAACTATTGAGTTTCTCTCTTTTGTGGCTTACGAATTAATGGTGTGCTTGGAGTTGCTAATTTCAGTCTTCCATAGCTATCGGCCTCCTCGCTTGGGGTGGACAGGATAGCTGCACTGATCGGAGACAAAACCTGTGGCAGGAAGCGTGAATTACCGTTCATTGGCGAAGCAAAGAAATCGACCTTTAGCACATACATTAATAATAATAATAATAATAATAATAATAATAATATTTAATATTTATAAAGCGCAACTTTAACATATGTATACAATCAAATGTGCATTATTCATACCTAAAATATAAATATATAAAAGCTAAATTACAGTGAATATACTATAGATAAAAGTCACGAATTGGTCCATTAACGTTGAGGGAGGTATGCCTGATAACTGCTAAACATCAAATAGATGCACAAGTATCCGCAGTATAGGAGAGACAGTTAGCTAGTACTCCGATGCGATCCTATTGGAATGATAATTCCTGTTCTCTTGTATACTATTTTGGAATGCATTATAGTCACGCCCCTTGTTCCTTTGGGTGGGACACCACCTGTATGTCCACTGAGGGAGGGTGGGATAGTACATCTTGTTTTCACGGTTCTCCATCTTATGCCATAATCACCTCTATGACAAGGACAAATGGTTATGCTATCATAATCATCACTCCAGTCAAAGATACCTAAAACAAAAATCATGGGTTTACTGTTTTTTTTCTTACAATTTCGTCATAAAAGCTATTTAAAATATACAGCTATTTCAAAAAACGTTGATACTGAATATAGTGTATTCCAAGACCGAAATGCATTTTGGGACTCTTGTAATATTGTCTAAAGCAATATAAATAATAATAATTTATTTTATTTTTTGTGTATTCCATCAGAAACAATATACTAGCTCCATATGGCGAATAGGCTCGGTTTTCAGCCCGTTAGGGTGTCGATTTTCCCTCAAACCAAAGGATCGCGGGCGCACCGAAACCACCACGGCTGGAAATCGAGCCTATATGGCGAACAAATCGCTGTATATTTACTTTTTATTTCAAAATAACGAGGCCCGCAATGCCTTTTGGTCTTGGAATGCACTATTCAGTATGCAGTATTCAGTTTTCAACTTTTTTTGAAATAGCTGTATATAATAAAACACTTAGCAAGTTGCTGAAAGCCGCGGCGACACAAGCAATGCAAGCGCGCGATAAAAATCGCCCATGTAACACGAGTCACATATATTCTTGAAACCAAATCGCAAGATTTGTTGCACGCGTAACCACACTCGTGTACTTGCGATTCAATAAAGTCGCCCGTGTGACGCGGCTTAAGATTCATAATGCATGAAATTCGAGTGAGAAGATGATCTAAAACTGCACTGAAATTAAATGTGTCATGTTGTAATTTACCTGCTCTGGCGAAAATCAACTGCTTTTCACTTATTAAAACAGTGTCGGCCATCGCATGCAGTAGTTCTAAGTGCGAGTTTACTTCCTTTTGACAGCTCTAGATCTGAATCGACACACATTCAGAGTCTTCTGGGTAATAAGTTCCACAAGGATTTCCTACAATCTTCGTAAAGCCGCACTTTTACATGTAAACAATGTCAGTGAATTCGATAGTATAGTACTTAGGTAAGCAGGATATCAATAATACCGTCACTACAAATTTCAATGCTTTATTTGAAGTATGCATCGAACAACATATAAAACGAATAAAACAAGAAACAGAATGATCATAATAGATATTCCAGCACTCACCTGAAGCATTGGAACTCGTGTGCGATCTAGTCGTACTGACGCAAACTTCAAGTTGTCGATTTCAGTACTGATGCATATTATGCATAATGAGCAATTCTCGCGTGGCGTTAGTGGCGAACAAAACCAGGGGGGGGGGGGGGGGGGGGGGGGGGGATAAAATTATCAAATTTTACATTTCTTTGTAAACAGAAAACGAAATGTTATGGCTTTATCAAGTGTTTTTCAAATTTTGAACGACCTAACGTGAATTTGACAAAACTACCTAATTAGCATATTCAGCACAACCATGGTACACCTTAGAGTATTCTACGAAGCCGTGTCGACGCGCATTAAAAGATGCCACCTCCATCTTTTCTGTACCTGTCAACCTAAGCTAGAACGTATTGTAGAAACTTACTACGGATCTTAATTCGACGTATCATCACAGATATAGGCTTCTGAATTTACGGTATTTTCGAATATCTTGAAAAGCCGAAAATCTACCGATATTCATCCCCCAGGTCGATGCCTTTCTTTAACTTTTTTACTTGTTTTATTATTGCATCAGAAAGAAGAAAGGCTGTACATTTCTCGGATTGTAAGCATGTTTCTGAAAATTTAAGCACGAAGTCGGCGTAGACGGCCAAATATCGCCCTTAATGCGTCCTTGTCTTGGTGTCAGAATAGCTGAAAACTGCCCTCGAGCGTAATTTCCCAGGGAAAATAAATTTCAACCTAATAATACCCATTTCGTGATAAGGGTCCCCAACCAAGATTACATGCAAAAGATTAGCCAAATCGGTGAACCTGCTTGTCCGCGCTATGTCCGATATTTACGGAGTATCGCTCTTAAGTACCTTGAGAACTTGTCCAGCCAAACCATACATTCACTGTAAAATTTTGGCTGGACAACACAGTTTCAAAAGTTTATAATTCTGACAGAATTCGCTCAAATCACATCAAACTTTGCACAGATACTAATTTCAACATGCTGTTTCATGTCATAAACTTAATTTCATAATTGCATTAATTCTAATAAACTTGTTCCCAGTCCCCTGCTCGTTTAGGTAATGGCTATCATTGATACTGATGATTTGCACGTGACGTCACCAACATGGCCGCTGCGTCTTTGTACTTTAAATCTCCAGGGATTGATTGCAATTTGTAAATCGGCAATGAAGTAAACACATCAAGTTTTAGTCTAATTTTGGGTGTTTCTTGGTGTTGCAGTCTGCATTGTATTCTTGGTTAGGTTTCTTTGTATGCAGGGTATTGTTTTGGTTCAAGTTCATTCTTCTCGTTCTTTGTGTTCATTGTCTAACCACAGGTAGCCCAAGCTCAGTATCAGTGGCGTAAATACAGTAAATGTATAGGCTTTCTTGTTCTGGTGTACTTGAATAAATAAATAAAAACTCGTTTGCCTTTATTCGACTCGTACTTGTTCCTTGTGTTGTCCTTTTACCTCTGTAGGAATTTCTAGGCCATTCCGCTTGAAATTGAGAGAGTTACGGCGGTTTTAAAAAAAAAATCCCTACCAGTAAGAAAATATAGAAGGTAGGTCACTCATGGCCGCCAGCGAACTCACATGGTCCCACTCAAATGCTCGTAAATCTCTCGAAACTAGACATAACGCCAAATTTCTTTCGGTAAACTGTAGTCCAATACAAGTCCGATACATCACACTGCCATTCCCTTCTCTTACTCATCGCTATCTGCATCCAAGAGCAAGGTTTGTGTGACTTTTATCGGCAACATGAACCTCTGTACCTTCAAGTCTGACACGGCTTTTGAACGGCCGTACAAAAAATGCACACACCGGGGAGGGACAGAGGTACAATACAATACAATAGGTTATTTCAACGCGTGTCGTCCAGGAGCGTGAAGCTCGTTCAAAATACGAACGTGCAGTATATAATAATCTAATCAAGTTGACACTTGAATAAAATTTCGTTCTATCATAGATTACAGTATTTCTTCTGTCAAATTAATGCTTCTGATTTCAAGGAAAAGGGCGCCTTTGGAGTATTGAATGGGGTATTGAAAATCAACACGAATTCGAAGAAAAGATTTTGTTATAATCTCTGACAAGATATGGTTGCAATCCTCACGGGAGGGTACGGAAATTGTATTCAAGTGTCAAATGTACCTCTGTCCCTCCCCGGTGTGTGCATTTTTTGTACGGCCGTTCAAAATCCGTGTCAGACTTGAAGGTACAGAGGTTCATGTTGCCGATAAAAGTCACAAAAATCTTGCTCTTGGATGCAGATAGCGATGAGTAAGAGAAGGGAATGGCAGTGTGATGTATCGGACTTGTATTGGACTACAGTTTACCGAAAGAAATTTGGCGTTATGTCTAGTTTCGAGAGATTTACGAGCATTTGAGTGGGACCATGTGAGTTCGCTGGCGGCCATGAGTGACCTACCTTCTATATTTTCTTACTGGTAGGGATTTTTTTTTTAAACCGCCGTAACTCTCTCAATTTCAAGCGGAATGGCCTAGAAATTCCTACAGAGGTAAAGGACAACACAAGGAACAAGTACGAGTCGAATAAAGGCAAACGAGTTTTTATTTATTTATTCAAGTACACCAGAACAAGAAAGCCTATACATTTACTGTATTTACGCCACTGATACTGAGCTTGGGCTACCTGTGGTCTAACGTCATCTGGTGTTCTGCAACACCAAGAAACCTCCATAATTTTAGACAGTGAATATAGAGTTTCACGCGCTGTGATTGGTCGAGCGACTATGAGACGATATTCACTGGTCGAGAGCGGAAGTAAAATCACCAACGCGGAAGTACCAATAAAACGGGTTTTTTTAATCCTGAATTTCGTCTTTTCTCTGATATTCAAGTCTCAAATTATACTAACACAATAGACCTTTTTACCGATACGGCGGCCATTTTGGATTCTATTGTTTTGGCTAAAACATTATGGGATGCTCAGGGTGCAAATGACCCAAAAACTGTAGAGTGGAGTCGCGCCAATATATTATTTTTCTATTTCACTCTAACCATAGTGTTGTATGACTTACTATCTACATGTTTTGTGTATTGTTGTATAATTTTGTACAAATTCATTGCTTTAATTAAATTAGGTTTTCGTTGTTTTTCAAGGCCAAATGTTACTAGCTTACACCCTGGGCATCCCATAATTTCTTCATAATTCAAGATGGCCGCCGTATCGGTAAAAAGGTCTATAATTCACCTCAGGCTCAGTGATTATGGTGAAGATTCATCTCGACGAAAAATAATCCATGCAGGAACAAGGGTAACCTTCATTGTTCTGTCCCAAGAAGAACAATTCTAAATCTAATTTTATTTTTTAAAGGGCACAGAAAGAGTAAAAATAAAAAGAGAGTAAAATATCTCAATATAAAAAGTTAAACAAATCGGAAATATATATTATGGGATATGTTTGATATCTGACCAATCAGAACCGCCCAAGACAACAATAGCGAATAATTTTGCTTATTTTTACTAGGTTTACCCGATACAATATGTTTTACAATTGGCATGTCACTGGATAACCTTCATATCTTTAAAAAAACGGAGAAACTTTATCTTATAATGTACTTTACGATTTAGCCATTGTGTTTAAGCCAATGGGATCACTAGTTTTAACAAAAGAACATGCAAACATTCCATCGTGCATTGCCGTTCAGTCCCCCGCTGACCATTACAGTTGAGCCTCCGGTCGCGACCACTCTCGTAAGCGACCACCTCTCCTAAGCGACCAGTTTTCCAAAATACCAAAACATCAGTTCCAAGTCAAATCACCATAGTTGGAACCTCTCGTAAGCGACCACAAAACTTGACATTTTGGTTGGTCGCTTACGGGAGGTTCGGCTGTATTTAAAATTGACGACATCTTCTTTCTCACGCTCTCTTTCGGTATTGTGGCGTGGAAACGAGACCTTTCCAATCGCTTATTATTACTTACGAGACTATCTCATACAGTAGAAGCTCACGTAAGCGACCACCTCGGGAATTCGAAAAAGTGGTCGTAACTAGAGCTGGTCGCTTACGAGAATCGATATGGGCTCTTATAAGCGACCACGCGCTGAAACAATAGAGGCTGGTCGCTTACGAGAGCTTTTAGCTCTTGTGATGTATTGTAATACGTAAGAACGATACCTGCCCATTACTACAGTATTGTACACTTGCAAACAACGTTTCACACAACAATATTTTGAGTCTAAGACTTTTTGAAGAAGTTCTCGAGTGTTGACTACCTAATACGAATCGGACTCAGAGTGGTCGCTTACGAGAGCTAAGGCAAAAACAAGGGAAGCACGTAGTTAGTAATTGCCAAAAGTGGTCGCGGTCGCTTACGGGAGCGGTCGCTTACGGGAGCTTTTAATAGACCATTTTACCGATACGGCGGCCATTTTGGATTCTATTGTTTTTTCTAAAACATTATGGGATGTTCCGGGTGCAAATGACCCAAAAACTCCCAAAAACTGGACAGTGTGGAGTCGCGTCAATATAATATTTTTCTATTTCACTCTAACCAAGATGGCCGCCGTATCGGTAAAAAGGTCTATTATAGAATTTGAGTGACAATTCAAACAGGGTTTCGTAAAGGTGGTCGTAACTAGAGCTGGTCGCTTACGGGAACGGTCGCTAACGAGAGCTTTTAATTACAGACTTTGAGTGACAATACAAACGGGGTTTCGTAAAGGTGGTCGTAACTAGAGCTGGACGCTTACGGGAGCGGTCGCAAGGATAACTTCGACTGTACATGTAAATGTGGGCTTCCTGTGGTAAGATTACTTTGATTAATAAGTACATAAATAGACGTCTTATCCTAAATGACAAGAATCCATGATGGATACCTACTGGATCGACAGATCAATTGTTCACGGCCTGGGGCATGGGTACTACATAAGGTTGTGCCATCTGTACACCCCCACCCCCACTCCCCTGGGGCATGACTATGACAATGGGCTGTTGGTTCTGTCCTTGGGCGTAGTTTTGCAGCTGTTGTGGCATGACAATCACCACTGGTTGTTGCTGTTGGTTGGATGAGCTTTGAACGTCGTGACCGCTGACCATACCCCCTGCCTGCTCAACTCCTTGGCGGTTGCCGGATAAAGAAGGGATTTGGACCACGTACGGTCGTTGGATTTGAACAGCTTCGTCTACTTTGAGCTTCGAAGGAGATGGACTATCATCTAATGCTCGCTTCTTCGCGCGGGGTGCGGTATATGTTGAGGTAGTCTTGCGCTTTTCTGTGCTGTGCGAAGGTGAGTCGGTTTTCAATGAGTCGGTATGCTGTGTTCTCATGTGTTCATACACCCCTGACTTACTGATGCAGATGCAGCCACATAGACAGCAGTGGTAGTGTGAGTTGAGGATGCGCTTACCGGTAGAACGACAGCATCCAAGTTTACACCTCAACATCTGGTACCCTGGGGGGAACAACAAAACAGGTCACTGTTGGAAGCATTATAGAGTACCGAAGTGTGACGTCACGAAAACAATAATTTTCGCTTTATCAACTTTCGATCCCCGATTTCTAAAGAACATCAATAAAGAAGCTTACATGCCAAATTTGAGAGCAATCGGTTAAATAGCGGCTGAGATATGGCCGGTTGAATATATAATTTCCTCACACAAATCACTGTAATTTCGGCCTGGATCATAACTTTATTTTTATGACGTCATCACTTCGGTACTCTATTATAGAACACCTTGAAAGCGTATTGCGAATTGAGTCGCCAATACGAACTTAGCAGCGTTGTGACAAGCTGTATTGGCTTTCGACGAGAGTATTGTTGTCATCATCATCAATACATCCATCAACCATCATCTTCAACAATAGCACAATTCTCATCGTTATGACGATGATGAAGAGTGATAATGGTGATCATTAACATGGTAATGTTCAGCATCATTTTTATCACAAATACCACCATCATCATCACTATCAACATCATCATCACTATTCAACATCAACATCATCATCATCATCACTATTCAACAACATCATCACCATCACTATTCAACATCAACATCATCATCACTATTCAACATCATCATCACTATTCAACAACATCATCATCATCACTATCATCATCACTATTCAACATCAACATCATCATCACTATTCAACATCAACATCATCATCACTATCATCATCACTATTCAACATCAACATCATCACTATTCAACATCATCATCATCATCACTATCATCATCACTATTCAACATCAACATCATTACTATTCAACATCATCATCATCGCTATTCAAAATCAACATCATCACTATTCAACATCATCATCACTATTCAACATCATCATCACTATTCAACATCAACATCATCACTATTCAACATCATCATCACTATTCAACATCATCATCACTAATCAAAATCAACATCATCACTATTCAACATCATCTTCACTATTCAACATCATCATCACTAATCAAAATCAACATCATCACTATTCAACATCATCATCACTAATCAAAATCAACATCATCACTATTCAACATCATCATCACTATTCAACATCATCATCACTAATCAAAATCAACATCATCACTATTCAACATCATCATCACTAATCAAAATCAACATCATCACTATTCAACATCATCATCACTAATCAAAATCAACATCATCACTATTCAACATCAACATCATCACTATTCAACATCATCATCACTATCATCATCATCACTATTCAACATCAACATCATTACTATTCAACATCATCATCATCGCTATTCAAAATCAACATCATCACTATTCAACATCATCATCACTATTCAACATCATCACTATTCAACATCATCATCACTATTCAATATCATCATCACTAATCAAAATCAACATCATCACTATTCAACATCATCATCAATATTCAACATCATCATCACTATTCAACATCATCACTAATCAAAATCAACATCATCACTATTCAACATCATCATCACTAATCAAAATCAACATCATCACTATTCAACATCATCATCACTATTCAACATCATCATCACTAATCAAAATCAACATCATCACTATTCAACATCATCATCACTAATCAAAATCAACATCATCACTATTCAACATCATCATCACTAATCAAAATCAACATCATCACTATTCAAGATCATCATCACTAATCAAAATCAACATCATCACTATTCAAGATCATCATCACTATTCAAAATCAACATCATCATCACTATTCAACATCATCATCATCATCACTACTGAATCAGCTTCAGTATTATCGCCATCACCATCGATCCCACAAACACCTTCACTAGCACAGCATCAGTTATCACAACATCAACTAACCAATGAAGACATACCTTGATATCTGATAATCAAGTTTTCCGAGTGGATCTTCCTGAAGTGTTCTCTAATCCTCCCTGGTTTGTTAGGAAGGCACATGCACAATGGACAATGATACAGCCTGCAGTCACACTCTGTGTTCTTACACCTGGACACCTCAAAGCTAGTCTGCTCAGGCACCACGGACGCATGCTGAAAGATACTCTCGACGCGAGGTTTCACATCAGAGAACAGCTTGTTGAACACAGTGTCGTCGCCTTGGCTCGCTTGGCCGATCTTCAGAAGCTGGAGTGAATCATGATCGGGAGTTTTATAATTCCTCAAGGACGGATCGCCGTCGGGAAAGGACGGGGTCTGAAACTGGGACGTGGAATCGCTTGTCATCAAAGACTCATTCCTCATGGGGGTGGGCATAGTATGAGTTGGTATCGATTGGCTTGCCACAATGGATCCTACTTGCGAGACAGCCACGGGCGTGGTGGACACTAAGTCGTTGATATCCAGACTGTTGTTTACGCCAGACAATTCCACCCCCACCCCTACCCCCATGGGATCTTGGGTACCCAGCCCGCAAGGCACACCGGGAAGATCTTGGGCCTTCTGCATTGCTTGGTCAGCAGTACTCGAAGGCGCTCCTTCAAACACCACGACCCCGCCTTGTGCAGGGTTGGGTTGATCGTTGGACAGTTCGCTGTAATGTTGGCCAAATGCGAGTTGTCGTGGAGGTTCGTGGGTTTGTGACGTGTACGTATGGAATGACGTCATACCCGTTGTTGTGTTGGTGGATACTGGACTTTCAGAACAACCAACAACTCGACTTTCTTCTGTGGAAACAAAACAGCGGTCAGACAAGATGTACTTTTGATTTAACTGGTCAAATATATGCACACGAACCCCCCCCTGATTTCACCCTCCTCGATTTCACCCCCTGCCCACCCTGATTTCACCCCCCTTGATTTCACCCCCCCTGGTTTCACCCCCCCTGATTTCACACCCCCCCTGATTTCACCCCCCCCCCCCCCCTTGATTTCTTATGGTCGAATATGCAAAAGACAATGTACCATTAAACGTTTAGTTAATGTAATCATGGTTTTTATCTCTTTCAATAGCGAACTTCAGATACGACTACGAGAACTGTGATTAATGAGGGTTTATCATGTAATTTCAAAACTCATAGGACAAAAATTGATTATCATAGCTGGAAAGAGCTCGTTGAAATTAGTAAAAATGTGAAGTTTGGAAAAGATCGCTTCACAAATTGCGAAGATATGAATTTTCAAAAATCGAAATTTTGCACGAAAACCTTTGTTGGAGGCAAGAGTTGCCTACCAGCGTAAATTTCCAATGGTTTTCCTACAATATTTCTTTGTCCTATGAGTTTTGGAATTACATGATAAACCCTCATTCAGCCAATCAAAACACTCGAACCCACTCTTCCAACATTTGCCGCTGACCAGTAAGACACCAAGACACCTACCCTGGTTAAGAATAGCTTCCAAATCTTGGCCGTCTCCGTGTTGTGAAATTCCACCCAGTTCTTGAATTTGATTGGTTGCTTGCGATGAAGTGAGCACCTGAAGACTTGGGTTCAACTGGTCAGCGGTAGGAATCTGTATGGTATCAGCTTGACTGCTGACCGGTACTACTGTTAGTGTTTCACCGTTTTCCATGGATTGAACGTATACCACCTGGAAGAGAAACGACACTGAACAATTATGTTTTATTATATTTGAATATGGTTTCTAATGTGCCAGTTGAGCAGTGGATCCAATTAGCCATTAACAAAACGAGCAGGGGACTGGGACCAAGTCCGTAAAACTAATTCAATTAAAAACTAGCAAACATTTTCTGAGAGAGCAGATCAAACTTAGCTAGTCTGGAAAGTTTGGTGAACTTTGGCTTAATATTGACGATGCTAGAGGGCATGAAAGATGTCTATTTTCCCATACAAACTCTGTAAATTTTTGACGTTGTCCAGTCAAACCATATATTCACTGTAAAATTTTGGCTGGACAACACAATTTCAAAAGTTTATAATTCCGACAGAATTCGCTCAAATCACATCACACTTTGCACAGATGCTAATTTCAACATTCTGTTTCATGTCATAAACTTAATTTCGTAATTACATTAATTATAATAAACTCGTTCACAGTCCCCTGCTCGTTTAGGTAATGGCTAATGGCAATACAGTCATTCCTCTATTAAGCGGTCACCCTCGGGAAATAGCCAACTGACCGCTTAATAGAGGTGACCGCTTAATAGAGGTCTAGTTTACAGTAAGTATGCCGGAATGAATGAATGAACTTTATTTATTTAAACACGGAATCAAAATCACCCAAAATTAAAATTAATTACAAAGTGCTCTCCCTTTGAGCCGTGTAAAAAGATAATTCTACCTAATTATTGTAATATATAAAGATCCCAGTATGGGGTCCGATTTCCGGGAATTTGAGTGTAAGTAACCACTTAATAGAGGGTGACCGCTTATCAGAGGTTTGACTGTATTAGTATATATGTATGCATCATGGTGACATCATCATCATCATCATCATCATCATCATCATCATCAGCTAAATAAACAAAGTCCAAATGAACACCCCCCCCCCCCCCCCCCAAGAGGTGCTATACTGGGGGGAGGGGGGGGGGGGTGTACTACTGGCGATTATATTACAAATCCCAATCTCTCTAAATAAACTTAATATGCACCTGAGTACCATCGGCAAGCGTCACCATGTTCTCAGTCTGCCCCGAATCAGCAATACTGCATGCAAGTTGTGAAGTCTGTAAAACGGTATCATCTGCTGTATCGTCTTCGCCTTCTTCGTCGTCTTCTTGCTCCTCGTCGTCTTGTTCCTCTTCAGTCTTAGACGCATCCATCAGTTCATCCTCTACATCCTTAGCAGTGCCCAGGGCGTGGGCTTGTAAATGACAACATAAGTGTACCTTACGCAAGCAGACGCGGCCACATAGGCAGCAGTGGTAGTGAGAACAATCAGTGATGCGGCCATTGGCGCGACTGCACTTGAGCTTACATCGCAGGATACGGTAGCCTGTAAGAGATATGATAGAACCTGTCCACAATACCGCTCAAAATAACTTAAGGTGCCTATAACCCCTGTGAGTTTGTTCTAAAAATATTTTATTTTTTATTTTTTTTATTTTTTATTTTTAATAACAAACTTTATTATACATTACAAATATTATTCTTGTAAGAGATATGATAGAACCTGTCCACAATACCGCTCAAAAATAACTTCGCGGCATACTTTTGTCTCACCATCCTTCAATTAGCTGTTAGATCAGAGATAAGAAAGCTGATTACTTTGGATAATGGCAGAGACGAAAGCATGCGAATACATTAGGTGGTTATACATTTGCGCTTCGTGCTGTAGCAGGACCTATATCGATTAACGACATGAGAATGTCGTATAGCGATACGAGATTATATTACTGCCAGACCAGGTGATGAACAAAAAATAGTCAAAAAATAATATTTTTTTGGGGAACATTAGAGCCGTTTTCGTATGAGTGGGAAACCTACGGCAGGGAGTTACGGTCACGGTACGGAATCGAACACATTGTATTATTATATCTATCTATATTGTATCTATTTTATTTTATGTTATGTTAAATTATATTGTTGTAGTTGACAAAGAGTTATTAAAGTGCCTATAACCCCTGTGAGTTTGTTTTAAAAATCGATTATATATTAAGTGAATAGTTACAGGTTTCAGTATTTTGTGATTTGAACTTCGTGTTTGTGAGTTATAGAGGTTTGAAATCGGGATATGTTAATTTGGTGACGTAACTTAAGGAATGATGCCATAGCTTATTTAGTTGTGTTCTTTCTGAAATAGGATAAAAAGTTTATCAAATCATATCCATAAACTGTGAAAAGATATTGCAAGTTTCAAAATGTCAGTAATTTGCACAAGGGTGTTTTTGTATAAGACCTGATTCCTTAAAGTGCGTCATTTTGACGTCATCTGATTTCCATACGGCGATTTCAAACCTCTATAACTTGCAAACGCAAAGTTCAAATCACAAAATACTGAAACCTGCAACTATTCACTTAATATATAATCGATTTTTAAAACAAATCCACAGGGGTTATAGGCACTTTAAACATTAAACATCTATTCAACCAATCACATCGCGCAAAATCATTACTCAACCAATCAAAATGCTTGGACACGGCACGGCCACGGCCACACCGTACCGTAACTACTTCCCACTCATACGACAACGACTCTATCAAACCAATCAACTCACCTTCATGCTCAATCACGTGCTTGCCAGCGTGCATAGTAAAGAAATGTCTGCGCATCCGTCCAGGCTTTTGAGGCTTGTTGTCACACAGCGGACAATGATAGCGTCTATTGCTCTTGGTACACGGGAATAGACACCGTGACGGGTCGGGACAGCGATACACATCGAGCATTTGCGAACCAGCAAGAACAGAGAGATGCACGGTTGCTTCTAGGTTATCAGCTGCTGGGACTAAGTCTGTTGGTAGATTGTCACTGGGGAGAGAATTTAAAGACAAATCTAAGGGTGCGTTCGATTGACCTTATTCCAGAAACAATCGACTAGACACTATTTTGTGCTTAGACAGTTGTATTTTAGCATGTTTAACATTTTGCATCTCATTAGATCCAAAGGGTCGGTGCAGTAATGAACATATAGTATTTTTTTTAACGATTACGATAATACATTTTAGTGTTCGTTTTCCAGATATGTTTCGACGTACTCACGTCATCTTCAGTGTGATTACATGCAAGTAGCCAAGGCTAAGTATATATACTCTATTTACATGTTGGTATGTATAATGTAAAGACCAATAATAGAACAATTAAACTAATTATTCAAAGTTAGTTTAGCATGGAACAGGATGACTTGTTGATTTAAATTAAGGTTTTCCCACTTAATGTGTAGAATGCAAACCATATATAGACCAATAATAGAACAATTAAACTAATTATTCAAAGTTAGTTTAGCATGGATGACTTGTTGATTTAAATTAAGGTTTTCCCACTTAATGTGTAGAATGCAAACCATATATAGACCAATAATAGAACAATTAAACTAATTATTCAAAGTTAGTTTAGCATGGATGACTTGTTGATTTAAATTAAGGTTTTCCCACTTAATGTGTAGAATGCAAATCATATATAGACCAATAATAGAACAATTAAACTAATTATTCAAAGTTAGTTTAGCATGGATGACTTGTTGATTTAAATTAAGGTTTTCCCACTTAATGTGTAGAATGCAAACCATATATAGACCAATAATAGAACAATTAAACTAATTATTCAAAGTTAGTTTAGCATGGATGACTTGTTGATTTAAATTAGGGTTTTCCCACTTAATGTGTAGAATGCAAACCATATATAGACCAATAATAGAACAATTAAACTAATTATTCAAAGTTAGTTTAGCATGGATGACTTGTTGATTTAAATTAAGGTTTTCCCACTTAATGTGTAGAATGCAAACCATATATAGACCAATAATAGAACAATTAAACTAATTATTCAAAGTTAGTTTAGCATGGATGACTTGTTGATTTAAATTAAGGTTTTCCCACTTAATGTGTAGAATGCAAACCATATATAGACCAATAATAGAACAATTAAACTAATTATTCAAAGTTAGTTTAGCATGGATGACTTGTTGATTTAAATTAAGGTTTTCCCACTTAATGTGTAGAATGCAAACCATATATAGACCAATAATAGAACAATTAAACTAATTATTCAAAGTTAGTTTAGCATGGATGACTTGTTGATTTAAATTAAGGTTTTCCCACTTAATGTGTAGAATGCAAACCATATGTCCGTGAAATAGTACTATTACTAAATAGTACTAAATAGTGTTATCTCTATTGTTTTCTATTGTTTCATCAGTGCTATTTAGTACTAATTAGTTAGTAATGTTTCACGGACATATGGTTTGTACTCTATTGCTTCTTTTAAAGTGCATATCAGGGTTATTCGTTTCTTGAATTTGAAGTATTTTTAAGATTGGTCAATAACTATTTACACGGATTTGTACATGTCGCCAAGTATCGAATTATTATTATTATATATATTATAGTTTTAAAAAGGAGTGAAATTAAAGAAGAGCTTGGTAAAAAATAAGAACTGGAAAAATAATAAATAATAATAAATAATAATAAAATATAATAATAATAAGAAGAAATAATAATAAGAAGAAAAATCAATAATAATAAGAAAAAATAAGAAAATAATTCCCTTCGTGACAACAATAACGTTATATTGGTCAATTTTATACTTCTTTTATACAAGTATTTTATATACAGATGTAGGAATATTTCTTTGTTAGGTATCAGGGTACCCCAAACGACGATCATGCACGCAACACGCTCTAGCGCGTACTCATTACGTTAAAACCTCTATAAAGTATACATTTTCTGAAAGCTGAATAAATGCAGAATTCAATAAAACAATAAGTTTTTAGAACAAAAACAGTATATTTGAAATAGGCAAAAAAGTTCAGATTTTCACATCATTATCATCGCCGAGGTCCCATACAGCCGCAATTTATCGGAAATCCTCGACTAATACCTTTATAAGCTCATGAGATATAGCTTACAAAAAAAGTGTCTCCGTTTATCGATAAATTAACCCGTTGCGTTTTTATACGGTCCTAAACTTCGAGCTCTGCAAAACTGGAAAACACTTTACAAAACAAGTTATAACTTTCGAAGGAAATTGAATATTAAAATTCGGAGACACGTTTTTGAAGAATATTTATTTGACAAAGTGTCTACCAAATTTCAGCTAAATCGGATAAAATCCTGTGACCCGGAACTCAAAATGTGCGCTTGATTCATGGCTATTTTGTTTCCGAAATAAAGGCAAAAGAGTTTTCGGCGCCTTTGTTTACACAAGCGTGGATAATCCACCACAAATATGTGATCCAATACCTGATGACATATGAATGGCAGTCAAAAGAAGATAGCCTTACAGTACGTAGCGTTCGTACTGACAAAGAGGCAGGAAAACAAAGTTATTACTGGCGGAAAATACGAGCATTTTGACCGTGAGTGGTTTGGCATCGTTATTCAAGGATGTTTTGAGTGAGCAGTTACGATTTTTGGATACTTTCTTCGCATCTGAATCTTTGTGGGAAGTCTGTTGCGTGAGTACTGTTGACAGCTTGCTTGTCAACATCGTTTTGCATCAAATGAAACCAAAATTCGTTTTTTGATTCTAACTTTTTAGGAAAAATATATTTTTAGATTGTCAAAAAAAATCAAAACCGGTGGTTTAAAAGGTTTTTGGGGTACCCTGATACCTTAAAGGGGCAGTGTCAAGCCTCACGCATGCGCATTAAAATCAAAACAATAACACTCGGTTGAGAAGCCTACCTTGCCCAGTAGTGAGTTGCAAAACCCTCCTAAAACCGTTCTAATCGCTAAATAAATGACCTACAGGACTCATGTAGATACTAATCTTTATTTAGAAAGCAATTTTAGAACTTCAATATATCAAAAAGACTGAATTCAAGAAGTGAATTCACGGCGATATCATTTTCCAACGGCCGATCAAATAAAACACAGGAAGCCCAACACATAAGTAGATGGTGGGAAGCTCACCGGGTTTACAAGTAGTTCTACGTGAGTTTTTCTCTTCAAAAGTCATGAACAGTACTGCACCTACGATTGGTGATCAAGATTCCTTCGCAATCGACCAGAATTGCCGGTTTACAATTCGGTTTTCTTCACTCGAGGATGATGGCGGCCTGCCTCTCAACGGCTGTTCGACACCTTTTTCAACGGCTTCAAAGTCAGTCCTAAGATGAAATAATCCCCACTAGGAATTGTTGAAAATGAAGAACATGCTTTGAATTATTACTAGTGATCCATTAGACGCTTGAACAAACATGATTAAGGTCGATGGAAACGGATTCAAAACATCGAAAATAATAAAAGTCCACGGTGGACTTTTATTATTTCTCGCTTCTTCGTACCCAGGCTTACGCGGTCATATAGCTTGACACTGCCCCTTTAAGGTTTCCAAACCTTATTGAAACACTACGAAAAGTTAGAATATACTATTGCCTATAAGAATAACAATGATCATTTCACCTGACAAAATTTGAAAAGTTGAGAAATGCACTTGATGCTAAAAAAAAAGAAGACTTTTATACATATTGCTCAATCTTTACAGTCCCAATACCTAGTTAACTATATTGTATATTGGATATCGTAGTGGATATCGTATTGTATATTATATGTTATTTATATGTGCTGTTATTTATATTTGTACAATTGACTTTTTTTTTTTTTAATTCAAAAAATAAATAAAATAAATAAATAAATCAATCAATCAATCAATCAATCAATCAATCAATCAATCAATCAATCAATCAATCAATCAATCAAAAAGAACTGATATATCCCAGCAATTTTGTACAAAATATATTCATGTATACACCTATTTCAAAAAAGGTTGTCAGAGAGAAAGGAGATAGGAGAATGCTTATTCAAAGACCAAAGTTGACTGCTGGTCAGTTTAAATTATTCTATTTTGGTTTCGTAATAATTACTTACAACTGAAAGCTTTATGAACTAAATTGTCAGGTTATTTGCATATACATATACACATCTCTAGTTCCATCTGGTCTTAGAATGACCATTCACCATTCTCCTATCGCCTTTCTCTCTGACAACCTTTTTCGAAATAGGTGTATATACAAATTAAGGAATGGTTAACGCTTTAGCTGTGCGTCCATCGAGTTATGGAGAACTTGGAAATTTGGGAGAGCACGAGTTCGTGAAGCTAGAGTTGCTCTCGGCGTTCGTCTCGGACTGGAAACCCCGTCTAGTCCTCATTCTCGGCTTTGAAACATTACATCTCGAATGTCAGTAGGGTTTAAAAAAAGTTAACCATTCATTGTCACATTTATATGTAAAGGGTTGGCTGTTCTAGAACAATACAGCAAACGATAGAACTGATTTTAGGGTTTTTCTGATATTTTTCTGTAATTCGTACAGTCGACTTACTTTTTTTAACGAATGTTTCACTCACGCAAAGTATATCAGCAATACCTTTTGTAGACATGCCTCTCTGCTTTAACATTATAACTCTCCATCGAAGGAAACGAATTCGAAAAAGGCTTGAAACTCCTGCTTGAATCAATTACTCCGGGAAAATGTGCCGTGATAGACCACAGGTAGCCCAAGCTCAGTATCAGTGGCGTAAATACATTAAATGTATAGGCTTTCTTGTTCTGGTGTACTTGAATAAATAAATAAAAAATCGTTTGCCTTTATTCGACTCGTACTTGTTCCTTATGTTGTTCTTTACCTCTGTAGGAATTTCTAGGCCATTCCGCTTGAAATTGAGAGAGTTACGGCGGTTTAAAAAAAATTCCCTACCAGTAAGAAAATATAGAAGGTAGGTCACTCATGGCCGCCAGCGAACTCACATGGTCCCACTCAAATGCTCGTAAATCTCTCGAAACTAGACATAACGCCAAATTTCTTTCGGTAAACTGTTTCTTTCTCTTACTCATCGCTATCTGCATCCAAGAGCAAGGTTTTTGTGACTTTTATCGGCAACATGAACCTCTGTACCTTCAAGTCTGACACGGATTTTGAACGGCCGTACAAAAAATGCATACACCGGGGAGGGACAGAGGTACAATACAATACAATAGTTTATTTCAACACGTGTCGTCCAGGAGCGTGAAGCTCGTTCAAAATACGAACGTGCAGTATGTAATAATCTAATCAAGTTGACACTTGAATAAAATTTCGTTCTATCATAGATTACAGTATTTCTTCTGTCAAATTAATGCTTCTGATTTCAAGGAAAAGGCCTTTGGAGCAAATTCCAAATGGGGTATTGAAAATCAACACGAATTCGAAGAAAAGATTTTGTTATAATCTCTGACAAGATATGGTTGCAATCCTCACGGGAGGGTACGGAAATTGTATTCAAGTGTCAAATGTACCTCTGTCCCTCCCCGGTGTGTGCATTTTTTGTACGGCCGTTCAAAATCCGTGTCAGACTTGAAGGTACAGAGGTTCATGTTGCCGATAAAAGTCACAAAAACCTTGCTCTTGGATGCAGATAGCGATGAGTAACAGAAGGGAATGGCAGTGTGATTTATCGGACTTGTATTGGACTACAGTTTACCGAAAGAAATTTGGCGTTATGTCTAGTTTCGAGAGATTTACGAGCATTTGAGTGGGACCATGGGAGTTCGCTGGCGGCCATGAGTGACCTACCTTCTATATTTTCTTACTGGTAGGGATTTTTTTTTTAAACCGCCGTAACTCTCTCAATTTCAAGCGGAATGGCCTAGAAATTTCTACAGAGGTAAAGAACAACACAAGGAACAAGTACGAGTCGAATAAAGGCAAACGATTTTTTATTTATTTATTCAAGTACACCAGAACAAGAAAGCCTATTTACTGTATTTACGCCACTGATACTGAGCTTGGGCTACCTGTGGATAGACTAAATCGGCTAACGCACTGTTTACATTCTTTGACCCATTACAAACCTTTTGAGAATACGATTCTTTCTCTGTTGTATTTCGATTTCAGTAGAGCATTGACATGATAATGAAATGGAAATGTTTGGAACAAAAAGCTCTTATTCCCAAAGGTTTTGAATTAGGTTAAAGAATGTTAGCATTGCGTTAGCCGATTTTGTCTATTGTCGTGAAAACTGTTTGATTGACGTCCACCAAAAGTCAACTTTGTCGTCGAGACAAATGTAGCTTTCGCTGCGTGTTACTGAGAACGAGTGTAATTCTTAATCCCCCACAAATATTTAAAACACGCGGAAGTAGCTCTTCGCAAAATAATTGACCTTGCGGCTTGTTATGTATGTGTCACGAGTAGCAGAGCGTAAAATTTAAACTACATGCTGATAAGTAGTGCTTTCGAATTCAAGCATCCTGATCGGCCACAACAGGTTTTGCTCTCTGCTCACAAAGGCTATAAAGCATTATACTCAGGTACCCAGGATTAACATATACAGCTCGTTTTAACAGATTTACGAATGAAGTAATTGTTACTGATTTATTTCTGTTTTATAGAACGAGATAACGAGACAAGATATTAACGAAATGGCTCCAATGCTTCCATTGAATCGCCGTAGATGTCTACGAGGTGTTAAGTTGGGAATAATGTACTGCATCGTGGCCGCTCGAGTTTTGGGTATGGTTTTGTACATTGTATGGGTACTGGACTGCCAACTCAGAGAATTCAAGATGGCGATTATTTGCGAGAATTTTTCTCTCTATCCCCACCCTGAAATAGTAACACCTATTTGGCTTATGATAGTGAGTTTGACGTCCATATTTTTAATCGCCTACATACAACGCCTGCCAACATCTCCTGGCTTCAAGCAAATCACCCATCATCTGCTACGAAAGAAGTATTTCTATAAAATCTCTGTGACTCTGGCATTGGTGACAATCTACGATTTGATAACCATCGCTGATGAAGCGACCTTCCTATACATTGCCTTCCCCGTAGAACATACAACTTCCATAGCACTGGTGTTTACATTAAACTTCGCCGTTCTTGCAAAGTTTATCAAGAATACGGACTCCCGATGGAACATGGTTGGTGTTGTTTACAAGGCGACTTTGGCCATCTATGCAATTGAGAATTACACGATGTTCATATTGAATACAATGCTAGCCGCGTACCATCTCTTCATCTTCAATCCATGTTTTAGTGAAGGTCTTGCAAACAATTCTTCACTGACAACCGTGATTTCCACCCATGATTCCACCAAGACCAGTAAGCCGGTCCGCTGCCATGATGCCAAATCAACGATTATGTTACTGCTCCGCTTGGCACTCATTTCATTTCGATACATGGTCGGGGACTTCTTTTTGACGAAACTGTTCCGAGAAAACAGCGACGTACTTCACGAACCACTGGATCCGATAGCTTCACTGAGTGAAGGAGTTGAGATGTTGGATATTCCTGAAGGAATTTCCAATGATGATAGAAGGCCTGATGTCTGATAAATACACGGCAGTTTATGATTATTATTATTAACCATTTTTTTATAGAACCACGCAGTAGCAGCACAGGGAGCCCAAGCTCATTATCTGTGAAGACCGTTGTTTAATTTGCATATTTACAGTAAATGTATGTGGCTTTAAAACATCCCTCCGTATTTCAAGATTTTTCGTAAATAATAAAACGTTATTTTCACTAATGTGTTGTTCTTACTACTTTCGATGCTGTGACGGCGTTTCAGCGTTCGTGAAAAACGCTCTAATGACGCTGAAACGCCGTCACAGCATCGAAAGTAGTAAGAACAACACATTAGTGAAAAAAAAGTTTTATTATTTACGAAAAATCTTGAAATACGGAGGGATGTTTTAAAGCCACATACATTTACTGTAAATATGCAAATTAAACAACGGTCTTCACAGATAATGAGCTTGGCTCCCTGTGGTAGCAGTAGCATAAAGACCCGCAAAATAGGACCAGCTCTCCCTATTTTGGAGTGGACGCGTGGTTCTATGGCCTCGAAGACACCGCGAGCAGCTTTTGGTTTGATGTTTCTAGTCGACTGTGGGAATTCAACCGTTCAAGAGGTTCAAGTCCCTGTCTATAGCTAATTGCATAATCGTTGTCGGGTTGAAAATCATAAATCATAAAAGCTGAGACCGCAAGGATGGATGGGTAATCAGTTCATGACCCGCATTACATGCAGATATATTCAATGTTCTCGTAGTTTTGAAGGTATATGAGCTATTTAACTAAGATCCTACAAGTCTGGATAAAAAGGTCGATGATTTGACGATGTTATTTGAGAGTTTTAATTTCCCAGAATTCCTTTTGATCATAGCTTTCATGATTTTCAACCCGACAACGATTATGCAATTAGCTATACAGCTATTTCAAAAAAGGTTGGTGAAGGTTTTGTTGCATCTTGCATGTTGCATCTTGCATACCAAGCCCGAAATGCACTATGGGCGATGTGAATGGAGTCAGCGAAAGGTCACAACAATATGGACTCTGGGAAATTTTCCAAAACTTTATCTTTGCAATATGAAGCCGGCATATTTTCTTCTGTATGTGCATGAAGACATTGTTTACATATGATCCACAATACATTTCGGGATTGGTATGCAAGATGCAAGATGCAAGATGCAACAAAACCTTCACAAACCTTTTTTTAAATAGCTGTATATGAAGTAACTGATCCAGTACCGCAGACCAAGAAAACTTAAGAAAACTTTAATTTAATGCCGCATCCAGCAAGGCCAACACAATAATTTTCAGCACTATTTTGTGATTAAACAGTTGTATTTTAGCATGTTTAACATTTTGCATCTCATTAGATATCTTGTATCTCATTAGATATTGGTATAAATGTATACTACAACGTTTCTGCAGTTGAGTGTATATATTAGCCTATTAAAATGTATATTCAGTTTATAATCCAATCGTATAGGGTAATGCCTTTACTGCTGTGCGTTGTGTGTAATGTCTAAGCTTTCACTGTCTACGGCGTCGTCAGAGACTGAGTGAAGAAAATATTCGTATGCTAAGGGTGGACCATTAGACTACTGATAGGGGGGGGGGGGGAGGGTTGCACAAATCCCAAAAAAATATCGAACAAGCCTTTCCTAAGGAAAAAAATCGGGTAACATAAAAAGGAAGGAAAAAACTATAGAGCAAGCAATATAGATTCCAATATACAGTCAATGTCATTAACGTTGTCCAGCTAAAAAGAGATTAACACTACAGTAAATGTCACTGACGTGTCTCATTCTATATTCGTTTTGCATACATGAAATTATTAAAATTCCACGCGTGCAAAACGAATATAGAATGAGACACGTGACATTTATCGTAGTGTTAATCTCTTTTTAGCTGGACAACGTTAATGACATTGACTGTATAAATATTAAAACATTATTATTATTATTAAAAGACAATAAAGACCGAAACGTCTATTTGAAAAATATTTTTTCAATATAAACTTCAAGTCAGAGACAACACCTGTATTCTTGTTGCAATAAAGATCGTTTGATTACAAAAACGATAATTGGGTTTTAATCATTGGAACACTGCCTTACTCCCCAGACACCCACTCAAGTTGTCATGTATCAATTTCCACAGGGAATCCAATGATATTGTACGGCAATAAGAGCTCTCAAATTTCAAATTTTCGGTTAACTACTTCAAATATTCAGGCCCGTAGCAGGGGGAGGGACCAGAAAAGGTAACGTGTCCAATCCCATAATGCCTTGCATGTTGTTTTGATGTTGTGTTTACAATTGAAGGGCTCCCTGTAGGAAAAACGCAAGTGATCTCTGATCAAAATCTAAATTCTCCTCCAGATTCTGTGAATTTCAAAGGAGAATTTGGATTTGGATCACAAGTCATTTACTCTGTTTCTATTCTTGCAGGGACCCCTTCAATTATACAGTCATTCTCAAAAAGGTTGTCCAGATGAAAAGAGCTACAATACTACAATAAAGTCACGCGATTCATTATGTTTTCAATTTCTGCGCGCGGAACTGCGAGTTGATACCAGCGGCATTACATTCAGTTCTCACAATGCCGTGTACTTTTGCATCTCAAAATAGTTGAAATTCCACGCGAGGAAATTGAATACATAATGAATCACGTGACTTTATTGTAGTATTGTAGTCTTTTCATCTGGACAACGTTTTTGAGAATGTACATGCCCTGCTAAAAGTTCCTTAAAATATAAGACCGAAGAATTTAGTCAAGGGTGGGTCAAACTGATGCCATATCGTCCAGATTTTGTCTGATCTAAAATCGCTTTCAAATTTCGATTTTCAAAGATTATTCAAATATTATGTGCTTGCAAGGCATCATGGGCTTCAAGGTCTTCAAGGGCTTCAAATATCAGACGGCAAAATTAACGGTTTTCTATGGAAAATTGAAATTTAATCATCAAATTGAACTCCTTTTGCTTGTTTCGATCTGTCGAAATAACAAAAGAAAAAGCCAATCAGAAACCCTAGATGAGAGGTCTGGATACTCTCATTATAGTTACTGCTTATGGGCTAAACTGAGGTTTAATTGAGTTCTATATGTCTGGTGGCAGCTGCTGTCAGTAGCAATGTTCAAACTTGCCATTCAATGCATTTTCAAACATATTGTTTAGAAAACGTTTGATTTTATTTTTAATGTCATTTCTCCTGTGTCATACATTATGAGCTGAAACTCCGTCCTTTTACTAATTTCGAGCTGCTCTTTTGCATTTCTGGAGTTCATTTTGACACTGTTGTTCGATTTAAGGGAGTTGGGGTCACGTGACCTCTTAGTGCAAGTCGCCTATTACTAGGGCTTGGCAATTCCGGCTCACCTAAAGGTCTCATCCTGGTTGTTCAAGTATTGTTTAATAAATGAGCAGGTCGAGTGTTTTTATCCGATAAAAAACGATCTGCGAGTTATTAAACAGCTTAAAAAATATGTAACTCCATTTCATATATAGCTAATTGCATAATCGTTGTCGGGTTGAAAATCATAAATCATAGAAGCTGAGACCGCAAGGATGGATGGCAAATCAGTTCATGAGCCGCATTACATGCAGATATATTCAATGTTCTCATAGTTTTGAAGGTATATGAGCTATTTAACTAAGATCCTACAAGTCTGGATAAAAAGGTCCATGATTTGACAGTGTTATTTGAGAGTTTTAATTTCCCAGAATTCCTTTTGGTCATAGCTTTCATGATTTTCAACCCGACAACGATTATGCAATTAGTTATATTCTGCAAAAATTTTCAAGATTGAAATAATTTTGGCCAAGAAAATCCAAGTTAAAGTAGTATTCAAATTAGGACGAATCTATATCAGATATACAATGTAAAGACACTGTCACGGTGATGATTTGTATTGTATTTTGCTAATTAATTATTCATGATTTTCTTAAAGAGTGGATAATACCTATCCAATAAATGTATCTACTGGATAAAACACGGTATACCATATGTCAATACTGTATATTTACAGTATACCAGTATACAGTTTACCAAGTACCGCACGGTACATGTTTACTATTTTTATTCACTGTATATGTATGTTACAGTACCGTATACCAGTAATAAAGAAAACATTGAGTTCAACATCTGAGAAAAGAAATAAGTGCCCTGCTTCCAATAAGCGCCCCCCTCGAATAAGCGCCTCCCCCTAGAGGTCTAAACAAATTATAAGCGCCCAGGGCGCTAAATCGAGCATTTACGGTATCTACATTGTAATCTATAGACTCTTTAAACAACCAAGCCCTGGTCAAAGCTACACACTGTATTTGGAACTACAGAATACAGTATACATTGTCATTTACAGTAGCCTGACTCATGGAGGTGACACGCAGCTGCTCAGCAGAGCTATTGTGATTGGATAATACAAACAATAGAATTCATTATCTACTATTGTCTACTCGTTCTAGCCTGCCCGATGAGGTGACACGCAGCTGCTCAGAAGAGCTGTTGTGATTGGATAATACAAACAATAGAATTCATCATCTACTATTGTCTACTCGTTCTAGCCTGCCCGATGAGGTGACACGCAGCTGCTTAGAAGAGCTGTTGTGATTGGATAATACAAACAATAGAATTCATTATCTACTATTGTCTACTCATTCTAGCCTGCCCGATGAGGTGACACGCAGCTGCTTAGAAGAGCTGTTGTGATTGGATAATACAAACAATAGAATTCATTATCTAGTATTGTCTACTCATTCTAGCCTGCCCGATGAGGTGACACGCAGCTGCTTAGAAGAGCTGTTGTGATTGGATAATACAAACAATAGAATTCATTATCTACTATTGTCTACTCATTCTAGCCTGCCCGATGAAGTGACACGCAGCTTCTCAGAAGAGCTGTTGTGATTGGATAATACAAACAATAGAATTCATTATCTAGTATTGTCTACTCGTTCTAGCCTGCCCGATGAGGTGACACGCAGCTGCTCAGAAGAGCTGTTGTGATTGGATAATACAAACAATAGAATTCATTATCTACTATCGTCTACTCATTCTATTGTTTTGTTTCTATTGTTTTACTCTAATAGTATTGACCCAATTGGCATAGATCTTTTACATGTTAAGAGCTACAGGCCTGCCCGATTGATCTCAACATGGCCCACATACCACCATATTGTTGTTGTGTGACAGAACCAAGATGTAAACAATATTGAGTACTTACTTTCGGCTGCCAGGATTCACTAAACTATATCCAGGCTTTCTCTTGACTGTGGGAACTTGAATCTTTTTGGGTGGAAGATCTACACATTGAATAACATGTTGTTAAAAGAAGTTTTTAACACAGGAACTTGCTTCATACATGTACACGTACATGTATATTATACATGCACATGTATATAAATCATCATGGCAGGAACTGTCTCTATTTTTGTTTCAGCTCTGGCTTGTCTTTAGCTTTGTAATTGAATTTGTCTCCAGAGATGTTTCCTGCCTTGTCACACAATGCTAATCACTTCCAACACCACTGATGACATAGAAAACAGCTAGACTGAGGAGACTATGAGAGCTGAGCACAGCACAGCACAGACAGCACAGAAGAGTAGAGAGCTGAACATACATGTAGCACAGCACAGCACAGCACAGCACAGCACAGCACAGCACAGCACAGCACAGCACAGCACAGCACAGCACAGCACAGCACAGCACAGCACAGCACAGCACAGCACAGCACAGCACAGCACAGCACAGCACAGCACAGCACAGCACAGCACAGCACAGCACAGCACAGCAGCACAGCACAGCACAGCACAGCACTACACACTACAGCACACTACAGCACAGCACAGCACAGCACAGCACAGCACAGCACAGCACAGCACAGCACAGCACAGCACAGCACAGCACAGCACAGCACAGCACAGCGCAGCGCAGCACAGCACAGCACAGCACAGTGCACAGCACAGCACAGCACAGCACAGCACAGCACAGCACAGCACAGCACAGCACAGCACAGCACAGCACAGCACAGCAGAGTAGGGGAGAGCTGAACATAGCACAGCACAGTTGGTGAGGAGAACAACAGAGTACAGTTGAGCACAGTAAAGTTGAGTACAAGAGTGATGAGAGTAATGAGTAAAGTGAGAGTATATGTACTGTACATTATGTATCTTGAACGAGGCTTTTGAGGTAAGTACTTCATGTAAGCCCACTTGAAATGGACTCTATTCTTTATAGCCGTTCTATTTGAAGTTTTTGTATTATCTGTCATGTTGGCAATGTGCGTACTTATACCACATTGAAAAGATGAAGGAATTGTGACAGATAATACAAAAACTTCAAAAAGAACGGCTATAAAGAATAGAGTCCATTTCAAGTGGGCTTACATGAAGTACTAGCCCATTTTCATATGAGACAATAATTTGACAATGATATATAGCTAATTGCATAATCGTTGTCGGATTGAAAATCATGAAAGCTATGACCAAAAGGAATTCTGGGAAATTAAAACTCTCAAATAACGCCATCAAATGATCAACCTTTTTATCCAGACTTGTAGGATCTTAGTTAAATAGCTCATATACCTTCAAAACTACGAGAACATTGAATATATCTGTATGTAATGCAGGTCATGAATTGATTTCCCATCCATCCTTGCGGTCTCAGCTTCTATGATTTATCATTTTCAACCCGACAATGATTATGCAATTAGCTATATACAATGTACATGTATGTATTCTTTGTCTCACCAAAAATTGTTGATCCACTGGGATTTGACTCTTTCTGACTCTTTTGCCTTTCAAGAGATTCTGTTGTTGCTATAAAAGGGATATTTATGAGTGTTAATAATCTACTGTAATTGTCTCTGCATGTTCCAAGAGCAGTTTTACGACTTCAACCGGGGCCACTTAGATAACAAGAATGCTCTCTCCTGATTGGCTGAAGTACACAATTTTTGAAATTGGCTTTGTTTTCGTCTGAATTATGATTGGTTATCGTTGTCTAAGTGGCCCGCCTGCATGGTTACAGTAGTCGCACTGTAAGTGTCACACATGGGATACAGTAAATCCCAAGTTTTCTAATTTTGATCTATAATTAGTACAAGTCTATCAATAGTCAGGCTGGACACAAAATCTGTAGATACAGTTTACATGTATAATGTGAAACAGATTGTTCTCAGATTTGTCACACGTCGGGTCACCAGGGCCATACACAGCACCAGGGGCAGGGGTCAGCTGCCCCCCTAGCAAAGTGAAAACATACAAATGAAATAATAAGAGAACCGTACCAAAAATGTCTGCTGAATATATTTTGCTAAGTACTGCCCCCCAGAAATGGAATTTGGGTTACAATGTATGTACGGCCCTGGCCACAGCTTGTTCTTGTTCGTGACTTACAGTGTATACAATATATGCAGAGTTGTTGAAAAGTATCAGTGGCAAAGTTGCTGGCTACTTTTTATGAATCGTTGTTTGTGTGCCCAGAAAAAGCAAGAAAGGGGCCGAGGACTGTCCCACCGCAAAAAATATCCCGCCGCAAAAGTGATCCCCGCCACAAAATCAGTAGTCAGTCACGACCAGAACAACATTCACTTATAATCGAAGACCAAAAACCAACAGAGAAAATAATGAAGAGTTTCAACCCAAATTCATTCTTAACATGGGGGATTAGGTTGCAATGGGTTTGTCACCTGTCACATGACTTTTTAAATTTTCACCGAAGGCAGACGAAAATACCATAACTTGAAAGAGCATACTAAAATTTATAGTAAAAGTTGAAAATTTCAAAAGAATCAAGCAAATAAGAAAGTTTCCCGCTTTGACAAGGATTTGTAAAAGGCAAAGTTTGAATGCCTGTAACTATTGCCATGCTCTTTCCAGTTATGGTATTTTCGTTCGTCTTCGGTGAAAATTTAAAAAGTCACGTGACTGACATAAGCTCATTCAGGGACGCACATTCTGTTCCTTTCTCCTGTCACACCTTTAATGTACTTCTGTCTCATTTGCTTGTAAATTGTGTGTCTATCTTAATTTTAAAAAAATTGTCATTTGCTTGTAAATTATGTAACTGTGACATCATTAAACTAAACTAAACTAAACTAAACCAAACCAAACTAAACCAAACCAAACTAAACTAAACTAAACCATAACTAAACTAAACTAAACCAAACTAAACCAAACTAAACTAAACCAAACTAAACTAAACCAAACTAAACCAAACCAAACTAAACTAAACCGTAACTAAACTAAACTAAACCAAACCAAACTAAACTAAACCGTAACTAAACTAAACTAAACCAAACTAAACCAAACTAAACTAAACTAAACCAAACTAAACCAAACCAAACTAAACTAAACCATAACTAAACTAAACTAAACTAAACTAAACCAAACTAGAGTGCAAACCATATGTCCGTGAAATAGTACTATTACTAAATAGTACTAAATAGTGTTATCTCCATTGTTTTCTATTGTTTCATCAGTGCTATTTAGTACTAATTAGTTAGTATTGTTTCACGGACATATGGTTTGCACTCTAAACTAAACCAAACTAAACTAAACCAAACCAAACCAAACTAAACTAAACTAAGCCAAACTAAACTAACAAAAATAGTAAATACTGGTACCTACATACCAAAAAGAGATTACTAATAGATGAAAAACATGCCACTTGAATGACTAAATACATGTACACCTAATTGCAGAAAGGTTGTCCACCTCGGAAAAGCACATTTACACATTTGCACATTTACACATTTGCACATTCGCAACATCACGTGTATATTTGTTTTGCGCAAGTGGAACCCAGAGTCAATAGATTCAGTAGAAGTATACTGCCATAAGAATGCCGCGGCCTTATACAGAAGATTTCAGGTGGATAGTTGTATTTCAGCGCTTGTAAAAGTGCAAATGTGTAAATGTGCAAATGTTTAAATGTGTAAATGTGCTTTTCCGAGGTGGACAACCTTTCTGCAATTAGGTGTAGCTCTAATATAAAATATCGGGAAAATCAGAGTGAGATCCCTAATGTACCGGGTATGTACATTTTGTGCTGCTTTCTTTGAAGCTTGTGATGCTTTGGTTCTATAAAATCTTGAATAGGCCTCCATAGTCTTCTCAATGTCGTCGTGACTTGGCTTATCAAATTGTAGCAGGCGCATAGTGTACATACATGTACGTACATGTAGTTCTTGCAACGTTTCCTCTTCAATGCCAAATATCGATTTTTCAAGGTGTCTGGAATTTGACCATTAAACCTCAGATGGAGAAGCTAAGTCCTAGGGATCGATGTGGAGATTCCTTGTACAGTCTCTGATACAAAGGTAAGTTTTATACCCAGGGCTGGAGTTTATGCTTTCTTCAACAGGATTCATCATGTCGAAACGTATCTTTTCCTTCCAAGTCCCTGTGTTGTCGGCATGTAGGCGAAGCTGCGAATGATTCTCACTCCTAGTTATCTACAGACTTGCTCAACCATTCCCTTGAACTCGGTTCCTTGATCGCTCTGTAATATTTCTGGAACACCACATGTGATCAGAATAGATATTTATCAGTTCCCGTACGAAGATTGCCAATTCCTTGCTTTCAATACTCGAGTACAAGTGTAGATATCTACTAATTACTACATGACTGTAATAATATCAATTACTGATCAAATATATTTGTAGGTCTTACCGTTAATTAATATCGGTAGGCTACTCATATCAACAAGATCTTCTTGATTGCGCTCTTGCACTGTTCCAGCTGTAATGGGACTCAGAGGTGCCTTGTTTTTTATTGTTGGTCCAAACTGTTGTTGTTCTTTCATATTGTTCAGAACTTTATGGACTGTCTTTTCAGAAGTCGCTGCATAAATGTTCAGCATGTTTCTTCGGATCTTCCTCGCACCTTCTCCATTAGTTTGTTCATAATAGCTCTTGACTACATTTTCCATCTCCGACTTCTTCAGTACAATTTTTCCTGTTAACTTTTCTACTACTCGTTCAGTTTTCCCTTCAGCGTATCTTGGATCTTTGACCAGCCTTAGCTCATATAGGCCACTTTTCCATCTACGGTATACTTTTTGCCTCAAGGATGGATGGTCTTTCTTGGACCATTTGGCGAATGTTTCTTTCTTTGCCAAAATGGCCATCAACTTTTCATAGACATCATCAGGAAGACTACTACCTCTAGTATTCTTTTTCTCTTGGTTGGTAAGAGCGTCCTGTAAACCCAGACATACAAGGTGGCTCTGTTAGAGTACAAAACTGCGATGTCACAAACAAATTAATAAGGTACATGACTTGTACAGTACATTTATTAATTTATTATTATTATTATTAATATTATTATTATTTATTATTATATAATGATAACTTATTATTATTTATTATTATTTATTATTATTTATTATTATTATTTATTATTATATTATTATTTATTATTATTATTATTATTTGTTATTGTTATTATTATTATTTATTATTATTATTATTATTATTTATTATTGTTATTATTATTATTTTATTATTATATATTATTATTTTTATTTATTATTTATTATTATTATTTATTATTATTATTATTTATTATTTATTATTGTTATTATTATTATTATTATTTATTATTGTTATTATTTATTATTAATATTTATTAATTATTACATATTATTAATAGTTGCAATTTTTCATGTTACTCAGTCACCAAAACGTTCGGACATTTTCTATTCAATGGACGTACAAACGCACTAACTTTTGTACAGTTTATCGACTCGATTTAGATGTTCGATTCTCTAAATATTAACAAAATCTTGTTTATCAGCCTTAGTTAAAATAGTTTTGCTAATACTTAGAGAATCGAACCACTAAATCGAGTCGATAAACTGTACAAACGTTAGTGCGTTTGTACGGCAATTCACGGCAATGTCCGAACTTTTTGGTGACAGTAACATGAAGTACACCATGTGAGCTCTACGGGTCAATCAGTGAATTAGAGTCGTCTTCATGAGTGGGAAGTAGCTACGGTACGGTTCGTACCATACAGTAGTGGTACTGTGCCATGACTGTGCCATATCCAAGCATTCTGATTGGCTGAGCAATGATTTTGCGCACTGTGATTGGCTGAATACAATGTCTTCGATTCCGTACCGTGACCGTAACTCAGTACTGTAAGTTTCCCACTCATACCAAAATGACTCTAAAGGCATTTCAATACACTAACATGTGTATAAATAATATGACTATAAATTAAGGGAATATCAGGAATTTGTTTAATTTGTGAATTTATTTACAAGACAAAGCTGTATGTACTCACCTGGTTTTTGTCATCGTTAGATTCTGATTCCCCTGAATCAGTCAAACAAAAGATCGTCGTGAAAATTTGCGGTTAAAACAATTGAAGATACATGAATGCATGTTTTTTTTCTAAAAATCTGGCCTACAAAGTGCACATTAATGTATATATACATAGCAGTTTTCTTTTACAACATTTACAGTTCATTGCGAAACACTGCTAAGAGGAATTTGACTGTGATTGGTCGCTGAATATACCGTATATATACGGTATATATATATTTATCAGACAAGGAAACCATTTGAATGTCAGAAAATCACTCGACATAACAATTAACTTTGCAAGTTTATAGGCATTATTATTCAAGCAGGGCTTATGGTTTGATGCGCGGATGCGGAACCGCATAATTTGGCTTGCTCTGCATAAATCGCATAATCCGGCAATTCCCGCATAATCCCGCATAATTTGGAGAAATTTGTAGAAAATAATAAAACAGGTATCTATTTTCGCTATTTCTCAAAGATTCTTCACAAATTAACCGAAGTTATCAGTAGATTTCCTTCAATACCTAGATTCCCAAATCGTCGAAATGTACGATTCACACTGGAATGACAAGGCGTTCTATGTTAAAAACCGTGGGCTGTTGTCTAAATTTCGTGTTTATGTTTTCCCGGAAAAACAAGCTGAGTTCAATTATGGTTTAAAAACATGGATAATTATGTTGTAAAAGAATCAAAAGAGGAAATTAGATGGAAATGAAATGTCACGAAGCGATATAAAATGTTTCAGCTCGACTGAATAAATCATTTAATACCCACGTGCAATCTTGTATGGAATACTTTATAGGTTCAGTTGAAGTTTAATGTAGAATTTCTAGTACATAGATTTGAGATAATCAACCATCTCTCTTTAATATTCAACAACCAGCTTTTTATTTCGGCCCTTATCGCGTTTCTGAGGATATGAGAACGGCTCTCTCTGATTGGTCGGAAACAGCCCATATAATCTTTACGATCAAATTGAAGAAATCGTTCATTTCAAGTTTCAATTCAGTTTCAAAAGGACAGGAACGAAGCATGCAAGAGAAATTGCCTCTAATTTGAAGCAATATAAGCTTGTTTGAAGTGAAACACGATAAAACAATTTTATTTCTGCTTTAAAATGTATGACGTCATCCCGCATAATTTCCCGCATAATTCACGATTTTTCCCGCATAATTCGCCAAAAAATCCCGCATAATTTTGATTTTTTTCCCGCATCCTACCATAAGCCCTGTTCAAGCTGTCTTGAAATGCAAGATTTTAATTTTTTTCTTTCTCAGGTACATATATACATTTGTACGTTGCCATATTAGGTATTCAACTGTTTTCTCCTAACTTTAGCAACTTCATATAGATTTATTATAGTTCATCTTGTATTTTTACACGTTCGTATTTTGAACGAGCTTTTGCTCTTTGACGTAACGTGGATAAATAAAATAATGATTGATTGATTGATTGATTGAAGTTTAGTTGAAACTGGATAACATCGGAATTAACCCCATAAAACCTCCATGTATCGATAAGTTATAACATTAAGACATTAAAAATAGATCAAAATTAAGAAAGGAAGAGTGAAAAAAAGGAAAGAAAAAAGAATGAATTTTAATAAAATAAATTCAGGAAATTCAGAAATAAAAAGGATTTTGCTTTTGTTGAAAAACTGATTATTGTTTGACAAGACAAATATAATAATGCAATTTTGGCTCACTCCCAGATTCTCAAATTTCCCAGGATCATTTTTGTGGCGAGGATCATTTTTGTGGCTGGAATCATTTTTGCAGTGGGGATCATTTTTGCGCCAACTTAGGGAACAATTTTTCAGGTGGGATCATTTTTGCGGCAGGGACCATTTTTGTGGCAACTGAGGGATCATTTTTGCGGCAGGGATCACTTTCGCAGGTGGAATCATTTTTGCGGAGGGGACCATTTTTGCGGCGAATTGGGGATCATTTTTGCGGCAGAGATCACTTTTGTGGCTGGGCTCATTTTTGAGGCGGTACCCTGGACTCCCTGACCTCAGAGCAGTCTACATGTACTTCAATTTCTTCTCCTTAGACTACCAGTAATAAAAATCATTTTGACAACAATACATGTACCAAAGATATGCTTATAAGGAAAATTATTATATGGCACATCCGTGAGTGGGAAAGATGAGTCGAATCCTGTGATCTGATTGGCTACCCGAGTGGGCACGATGGGCCCATCTTGCCCCACCCCGGAAGATCCAGATCTATCCTCCCCTCCCCCCTCCCCCCCCCCCCCCCAAAAAAAATATTATTGAGACTTTTCAATGTTTTTCATCTTTACCGAATAAAAAATAAATAAAATAAATATTAATTATCTCATGTAAAATGGTTCAAGACGAAAACAAAGAAGACAACGATGTACTGTAGACAAGTTCATCTTCTAGGTTTTGTTTTGAATAAAACACATTTGAATTATTTTTGCTTCACGGATCTGCCATATAATAAAAGCATTTATTGACCAAGCTTGTTTGTCACAAAAACAGAACTCGACCAATATCCAGCTACTTTGACCTCTTGCTTGGCCAATAACTTCTATTTATCATATGACATGTATTTCCCAACCATTGGAAAAAGAAGGTCGGGTGGGTCATATGATTATTATATGATTAAATGCTTATTGACTGAGTTGCAAAATGTACATGTAGGTCAGGCCGGATGGGAAAATAATTGGCTCTTGGTCATTCAGCATGGACCTCGCACGGCCATGACCTTGAGCAAATATTTTCCATCCGGTCCTCACACTTAGTCAATAGAGAGATTTAGCAAACACGACATGACGTGAAAGAGGACGCTGCACACGCTGACGAGTAACTGTGAAAACGACCGTTGGCATCCTCAACGTCATGAAGAGGATGTGAAAACAAGTGAAATGGCATTGTGAACTAGACGACGCAACGTTGTCATGGTAGTCACGCAATGACCAAATCATCTAACGTCGCATTCTCACGTTGCGTCGTGTTTGCTAAATCTCTATAATAAGTACATGTACTTCGATGCCCTAACCACAGGTAACCCAATTTAAGTAGAAAAACCCTGTAGATGTACCTTTAAGTTTGTCCGTCAGCGTCGTAATGTTATCGGCCATCCAAAGTATGAGATGTTGTAGTTCAGACTTCCTTTCATCGCAGTTTGCCTCATACAGATCTAGCCGTAAGATAGATTCTGCTGCACCAACCATCAATGACACCTTGCTGGCTTCTGGGCTAATCATCAAGTTACCACAATGAAAGTCTGATCTGAAATCATCAGATAATATTAGAAAAGAGTTTTTAAACTATTACTTGGGGGTTTACACATGACGTCATCAAAAAGCTAAAATCAAAAATATTCATCATACAAAACTGTTTGTTTGATATTTTGTTTATATCCATAAGAAAAGTCTTCGCAAAAAAATGTGTGTGCTTTCGATGTTCGGCTTTTGATTTATTGAGAGTCACGCAACACTGTCATGCAACACTGTCACTCAACAGTCACATGTACATGTATTCTCCCAGAGATTTAGGGAAGTTTGCTTCAAATGATACATATTTTACTTCGTAAATGATAAGTACATGTAAGTTTGATTTGATTAATATTTCTATTGAGAAACTGAGTTGTTTGTAATACATTGTATATCTAATGTGATTTTGATCCTTGGTGTTTTGGCCGCCATGTTGGTGTACTACGGTTGTACACCAAGGCCCCTAAGACCTTTTGTTCCATAGAGTACCGAAGTGATGACGTCATCAAAAATTTGTTTTCGCTTTATCAACATTCGATCCCCGATTTCGAAAGAACATCAATAAATAAGCTTACATGCCAAATTTGAGAGCAATCGGTTAATTAAATAGCGGCTGAGATATGGCCAGTTGAATATATAATTTCCCCACACAAATCACTGTAATTTCGGCCTGGATCAAAAGTTGATAAAGCGAAAATTATTGTTTTCGTGACGTCACACTTCGGCACTCTATTATACTCAATATAAGGCCCAGAAAATTGTATGATGACATAAGTGAAAACCGGCAATCAAAATAATTCCTGCTATAGATATAATAAATAATTATTGTTGTAATAATATACTTTGATCACTAGTTTAGCTATCAAATTTATATAATTTATTTGTTTCAGAATACTAACCTTATTTTAGTGAGAAATGCTTCACATGTATCTACTTGAGCAAGTACGATCTGCCAGAGATAAAACAATAACTGTATTAAATATGTTTTATCAGATTTAAATTTCATGCAAACACATGTATTTGCGAGCAGAGGTTAATTTTTTTCTACTCGCCCAGGAGTGACAAGTTTATTCTTGTGACTGCATGTATCATAATAATAATTATAATAATAAGTTATGTAACTTGCAAGGCGCAAATTCTATATGGATATATTCAAATGCGCCATAAAATAAAAAATATATAACTTACAATTTAAAACATATAATAACTTATCGAATTCATGAATAATTAATGAGGGAAATACAATAGAAATCATAAGCGTAGCAGACATCTGTAAATCGGCAAGAGATTCGTCCTCATTTGCATTCAACTTTAACTTGGATTTTCTTGGCCAAACTGTTTCCTAGCTATCATCAAAATTATAGTAAAACATCCACTTATACATCGTTGGATTCGATAAGTAATATACAATATTCGCGTCCGATCTGTATGGGATTTACAAACTCTCGCCTACATGTATGGCTCGAGTTTGTAAATCCCATACAGATCGGCCGCTCATATTGTATATTAATATAGTACATAGAAGTTATTATAGAGTGCACATCTGTGAAACAATTACTAACAACATGTAATTAGTGCGTAATAGTTTTTAGTATACAACTATTTAGTTCTCGACAAACTAAGAATTCACAGTATTACAAGGAATGAACATTTGGTTTTATTGTTATCATTTAAAAATTGAATGTTTGTACAAATTAATGCAATTGGACAATGGGCTTGTAACACCTGCCACGTGACTTTTTAAATTTTCACCGAAGACAAACGAAAATACCATAACTTGAAAGAGCATACTAAAATAGTAAAATTTGCAAATTTGAAAGACTAACTTTAGTATGCTCTTTCCAGTTATGATATTTTCGTTTGTCTGTGGTGAAAATTTAAAAAGTCACGTGACAGGTGTTACACGCCCATTAAATTTACATATTTAGTTTCCAATTGTTTCACGGATATATGGCGTGCACTCTCTGATCTATATACATTGTACATGTAAAGCTGAATTGTGGTAACTTTTTACTTATGCAACCCATAGTTAACAGAGGTTATATTATAGTGACATTACACCATATCGTAAACAATACATGTACATTTAAGAATTGGTTCATGCTTAGCGTGTGTCTATTGAGTTATGGATGCACGCGGGAAGTTTGGAGAGCATGAGAGAAGCGTAAGAGTTGCTCCAGGCACAGCCAAGATCACGGATCGCCTGGTAAAATAAGTAGTACTCCTTAAGTCCGTACTTAAAGCTCCCTCACATTAGACTTTCAAAAACAGTATGACTCGTCTTGGATGTGAGAAATAAAATATATAAAAACTTCAAGCTAATTTGAAAATTCAAGATCGCTGCCTCGACTGACGGATCAGATTTGCAATGTTGACTTCTGGTTATTACATTTCATTGTTCTTCGTTCAATCAGCGTTTCGCCCAAAATACGGGCAAACAACACAACTTCTGTGTAGGATTGGTGTCAGGCCCACCTTTTCCCCCTACGCCCGCCCCCGTCCCCCTCTCCCCCTCCTATCCCCCCTTTGGGCCTGAAACTCAGGTTAGTTATGGATGCACGCTCGCGCTAATGAATTTCATAGCACCATAAAATGAACTGTGTTATAAATCCATATCTTACATAGGAATCAATGTGTTCCCTGTCCATCTCCAGTCTCCATACACTTATGCCATCGCTAGTGCTAGACAACATGAAAGAGAATCCAATTAAGCAATAACTCATTAAAACTAAAATAAATATAATAATAAAAATAATAATAATAATAATAAATAAAATAAAATAACTCATAACTACAGTATGGACACTCCAACCGTGAACACCTAGGTTTTTTTCTAAGACAATTTGAGAGGAAAAAACTTGAAGTGTTCACGGTTTGAGTGTTGACACTGTAATGTAGGTTTACTCAATATCCTTTTCAAACACTGCAGCATTTAGTAGAGTGCAAACACTAAAACCATGAAACAGTGCTAACTTTAATTAGCACTAAATAGTGCAATGTCTTTTGTTTTCTATTGTTTCATTGGTGCTATTTAGCACTAAATAGTTTGTACTGTTTCATGGTATTAGCGTTTGCACTCTATATTGTACATGTAAGTAGTGGTTAAAAGGATGGATGTACGTGAACAGGATTCTCTCAGAATATATACATGTACGTCTGGTATCTGGCTTCTACTGAAAACCTTGCATGGATGAATGAATGAATGAATGAACAAATAAGAAACTGAATGAATGAATAAGAATAGGAAACTGAATGAATGAATGAATAAGAATAAGAAACTGAATGAATGAATAAGAATAAGAAACTGAATGAATGAATGAATGAATAAGAAACTGAATGAATGAATGAATGAATAAGTATAGGAAACTGAATGAATGAATAAATAAGAATAGGAAACTGAATGAATGAATAAATAAGAATAGGAAACTGAATGAATGAATGAATAAGAAACTGAATGAATGAATGAATGAATAAGAATAGGAAACTGAATGAATGAATGAATGAATAAGAATAGGAAACTGAATGAATGAATAAATAAGAATAGGAAACTGAATGAATGAATGAATAAGAAACTGAATGAATGAATGAATGAATATGATACTGAATGAATGAATGAATGAATAAGAAACTGAATGAATAAATAAGAATAGGAAACTGAATGAATGAATGAATAAGAAACTGAATGAATGAATGAATGAATAAGAAACTGAATGAATGAATGAAATAAATCAAAGTTTGTAAACTATGTAGATGCAAATGTTTGTATTTTGTCAACAATACAAAAATTTGTATTTTATTACCTGTAGTCCATATTCATTGTTAATTTACGAATTCAAGTAGCATTTATTGATTGTGTTTGCACAAAATGGTTCAGATTGATTGACCAACACCATCCAAACATCATAACATTTCAAAATTGAACACTTCAGAGCAAATTTCTACAGTTTTTTTATGGAAATGCAATTGTTTTCGACCAAAAAGTACACTAAATGAGTAACTAAAATATCTGCTTCTTGTTGACAGACACTGAGACAGCTAGCGAACATGATTTGCTCCCGAGGTTGTACTACACATACACCTATTTCAAAAAAGGTTGTCGAGGACATCAGTCCATAGGCAATAGGTTATACGTCGTTGCAAGACCGAACTGCATTATGGTAACAGCTTGAATAGCTAAAACGGTATGAAAGGCTGTATGATATCGTATCTATTTCAATGTCAACATGCCAAGACACATTTTGAATCGAATTTTATGAAATATTTCTGACATACATGTCATTCAAGCTGTTACCATATTTGCAGTTCGGTCTTGCAACGACCTATAACCTATTGCTTATGGACTGATGTCCTCGACAATCTTTATTGAAATAGGTGTATACGAGTGGTAGGGATGATCGACCATCGTATTTTTTAGGGGTTGCATGAAATCGTCATTTTGGTATTTTTAATAATAATAATAATAATAATAATTTATTTAAAGTCGATAACATAGGGAGTGGTTACCCAATCTCCCGAGCCAGAGGCTCATGCTAAAAACGCTCGACTAACAATAGGGTTGTCAAGGCGAAGTCCTGATTCATTCCTGAAAACTGGACTATCTTTAGGGTACTCTCACGACAGAATGCTAAACAAAGTCAAGTCTTGAATCACGGGTGCCAAGCCAACAATAAACGGTGAAACAGTTACTGTAGTCAGTTATTTTTGTAGGTATTTTGTAGGTTTTTTTCAGACTACGAAGTATTTTTTTAAAGCATAGGCAGTTTTTACGGCTTGGTATATTTTAGGGTATTTTTTTAAGTTTTCCGATGGTCATCTATACCCTTTTTACCCTGAAGTACCCCCCCCCCCCCCCCCCCCCCCCCCAGGTTCAGATTGACCAACATCGCAAACATCATAAAATTTCAAAATTGTACACTTCAGAGCAAAATTCAACAGTTTTTATGGAAATGCGATTGTTTTCGACCAAAAAGTACACTAAATGAGTAACTAAAATGTCTGCTTCTTATAAGACTTACTTATATGTAAGCTTACTTTGAACATGATTTCGTGATTTGCTGCAGCGAGTGCGAGCGAAACAAATATTAAAGTTAAAAGCTTATATTTAGAAAGAATAGTCGTATTTCGGCAATTTCCAGCCATCAGAGTTCTTTAAAAACTGACTTTAAAACATAATTTATTTCACGGCTATCGTATCGAAATCTTCGAGTTTCAGGAACCAATATCCAATATTCAACTTTTAGGATCGAATTGGAGCACAAAGCTTCCCTTCTTCCATCGCAAAAAATCATATTTACAAGCCTCTGTACTCTTTAAACCTTGCTGAGATGAAAATTCTCGCCATTGTAGACGAGAAGCTGTTAAAATTATCGCTTTTTTGGTGGAGTTTTGGTTGTGTTTTTGGTTGGATTTGACAGGAACACAACACAAGGACAGGAAAGGATCGAATTTGAGCACAAATCTTCCCTTCTTCCATCGCTAAAAATCATATTTACAAGCCTCTGTACTCTTTAAACCTTGGTAAGTTGGAAATTCTCGCCTCTGTAGACGAGAAACCGATAAATTTATCGCTTTTTGGTGGAGTTTTGGTTGTGTTTTTTGGTCGGATTTGACAGGGACATGAAACGGTTGGGCGAAGGGAGCACGTTTTTTTGTCCCTAAAACAAAACGGCCCTCGAATCGCTGAAGGAACTCACTTGATTATCCACGAAGAATTCTCCAAACAGAGTCTAGTCCACACAAGAAACTTTCTTTCGCCATAGAGAAGGGTGTTTAGTAGCGAATTGACGCCATTTTCGGTCACAATTTGGCACAAATCGACGGCTGAAGACGCCATTTTTCTTGCTCCTTGGATCGTCTTCGTGTAGGGCCTCGAGGGTCCTCACCAGGCCCTTGCCTCGATTCGGTACTTCAAAATTTGCATTTTCTCACCACAGGTAGCCCAAGCATTATTAGTACATTATTATAAGAGAATGTATGTCAATAAAATCAATAAGATAATAAAGGTAAAAGAAAATCCTCTATAAAATCGTCTGTATATTTTTCAATTACTCCTTTATTGCCTGTGAAGATTTGAAGCGATTTGGACGAGAATTGAGCGAGTTAATATACACCCTATGCATAAATCGATTTATGTAATTTGCATAAATTTGCAAAAACTGAAAGAATAACGAGTTAAGTAAAGGTAAAATAATAGACTGAAAGATCATCCACAGTTTAGTAATTACCCCAAAAGTGCATTAATAAAAATGAAACCATCATAAAGTAATAAGCGTTTGAAAGGCGCAAAATACATGGAAACGAGGCTGGTAGGCCCAAAGTCCGGTTTCTGGCACAAATCTTTGTAATTTCAAGTCACTATATCTTTTCAAGATTTCGTAGTACAGCCCTAAAATTTGGTGTGTTCATTTTTGATAACACTCTCTTCAAAGAGATGGTCAGATATTACTGTAACATATTCCCAATAACGAAGTGAATGTGATTTTACGATTCTACCATTTATGCATAGGGTGTATAGCAAGAGCCATTTTAAAATTAGCAAATCTTCGCAGGCAATAAAGGAATGATTGCAAAAGATGCAGACGATTTTATGGAGGATTTTATTTTACCTTTATTATCTTATTGATCTTATTGACATACACCTAATTTCAAAAACGTTGTCCAAATAGCCAAATACGAATTCATTCAAAAAGACAAAAGAAACAGTTCAGCTTGAGTACACTTCTTTTGTCTTTTAATGAAATCCTATTTGGCTTTTTTGATTATTATTGGACAACGTTTTTGAAATTAGGTGTATATTCTCTTATACAAATGTACTGATACACAGCTTGGGCTACCTGTGTTCTCACTGAGTGCTGAAACAAATATAAAACCAATGGATTAAATCAGTCGATTCAGGAGCCCATTACTAGGAGCCTCCCTCTAGTAATAGGTTCATGTGACATCAAATGCACAAATTGGGCTATTTTTAGATATGCAAATTTCCGAAGAATTTCAAATTGAAAAATAAAATGGCCGCCAAACGGAAGACGCGAGGACTTGATCCAAAATATTGATATTCTTAATCCATGGAAGTCCAAGTCTAATTTTCCCTTGCACAAGAACGAGACAACTGTGTACAATGAATGAATCACATGTATCAATAAACTGACATACTGCCAGAGCGCTTAGTGGCGACTTTTAGTTTGGCGACTCACGTTGGCGGCGAAACTGATTCTTCTACGTTCTTATACCTATCGCTTCATATGTTTATTCTTGTTTTGTCAACTTTCTTTTGTTGGTTTTTGATTCATGATTTAGTCTTAGTAAGAATGAAGCGTTCTCCAATGATTTCGACTCTGATGAAGCAAAAGTTGGATAGCGGCGCCAACCACACAAATGTGCACTTTGCTAAAAGAACTTCTTCGCCGAAAGATAGTCGAAAAACAACTGAAACTTTCAACCGACGAACCGTGCCTTAAAGAGCGGCAAAGAACACTAAAACAAGAGGGTTATCACTGAGTGTATGCGAAGTTCATTCGCCAAAGGAGTCTTCAGTTCAAAGAAGGTAAGAAAGCCGGCACTCCAAGATCAGTCGATGAATAAAAATGCGATAAAATCTTCATCCAGGCCACAGAAAAACAAGCTCCTCTGTACCTCACTTCGCTGTTTTAGAAGGAACTTTGTGACAATGTCGAGAATTTTCGACAAAATCCTACTTAAATTAGCTTCAAAGTTCGTGATTCATTTTGCTGCGTTTCAGATAACAACTTGCTAATTAGCAAAACACACCGGCGGTTTGGAATATTCATAGCTTGGTTCTCACTGATAGTCCTGCACAAGTTAAATTAGGTTCTTCGTAAGAGATTATCCATGATACCAGATCGTTGAATTCCTTCTCAGAAAGAGCAGAAGATGTTCGTTTTTTGGCCGGGTTTTGAACTGGCCTTTGAACTAGTAGCTTTGTTTTTAGAAGTTCACTTGAAGTTTTGATATAAATAATAATACCTGGAGTTAGCTTTTTTGTTTTGTTTTTAATGTTTTCGATCATTGTTCTTCCTCGCTTGATGAAGTACTGAAGTCGGCAAACGACGAAACTAATCTGAAATTTCACTAGATTCTGATTCTTTTATTAGAATCACTGGAACTACACGGTACGCTTTCGGCCGACATTGAAAGCAAAGCTAGCAGTGTTGAATCTGACGTCAAATTCCTATTGTGTAAGACGCGACATGATTGGTTAATCGCGCGGAATTTTTAATGAGTGTTCTATTTTTAGCCCAATTTGTGCATTTGATGTCACACAAACCAGGAGCCCATTACTAGGAGCCTCCCTCTAGTAATAGGTTCATACGACATCATTTGCACAAATTGGGCTATTTTTAGATATGCAAATTTCCGAAGAATTTCAAATTGAAAAATAAAATGACGACCGGCAAACGGAAGACGCGAGGACTTGATCCAAAATATTGATATTCTTATTCCATGGAAGTCCAAGTCTATTTTTCCCTTGCACAAGAACGAGACGAACTGTGTACAATGAATGTATCACATGTATCAATAAACCGACTGACATAGTGCCAGAGCGCTTAGTGGCGACTTTTAGTTTGGCGACTCACGATATCGCGAAATTCTTCTACGTTCTTATACCTATCGCTTCATATGTTTATTCTTGTTTTATCAACTTTCTTCTGTTGGTTTTTGATTCATGATTTAGTCTACGTGCCGCAAGAATGAAGCGTTTTCTCACAGTGATTTCGACTCTGAGTGAAGCAAAATCCATGCACCTTCGTCATCACTGATATAGTTTTGGATAGCGACGCCAATATAACCAACCACACAAATGTGCACTTTGCTAAATAACTTCTTCGCCGAAAGATTGTCGAAAAACAACTGAAACTTTCATCCGACGAACCGTGCCTTAAAGAGCGGCAAAGAACACTAAAACAAGAGGGTTATCACTGAGTGTTACTGTATGCGAAGCTCTTTCACCAAAGGCTTCTTCAGTTCAAAGAAGGCAAGAAAGCCGGCACTCCAAGATCAGCCGCTGAATAAAAATGCGATAAAATCTTCATCCAGGCCACAGAAAAAGAAGCTCCCCTGTACCTCACTTCGCTGTTTTAGAAAGAACTTTGTGTCAATGTCGAGAATTTTCGACAAAATCCTACTTCAAAGACCTTCAAAGTTCGTGATTCATTTTGCTGCGTTTCAGACAACAAATGCTAATTAGCAAAACACAACGGCGGTTTGGAATATTATTCATAGCTTGGTTCTCACTGCTAGTCCTGCACAAGTTTAATTAGGTTCTTCGTAAGAGATTATCCATGATACCAGATCGTTGAATTCCTTCTCAGAAAGAGCAGAAGATGTTCATTTTTTTGGCCGGGTTGGTTTTGAACTGCTAGCTTTGTTTTTAGAAGTTCTCGCACTTGAAGTTTTGATATAAATAATAATACCTTGAGTTAGTTTTTTTGTTTTGTTTTTAATGTTTTCAATCATTGTTCTTTCTCGCTTGATGAAGTACTGAAGTCAGACGACGAAACTGATCTGAAATTTCACTAGATTCTGATTCTTCACTAGAATCACTGGAACTACGCTTTCGGCCGACATTGAAAGCAAAGCAGTGTTGAATCTGACGTCAAAAACCTATTGTGTATGACGAGACATGATTGGTTAATCGCGCGGAATTTATAATGAGTGTTCTATTTTTAGCTCAATTTGTGCAAATGATGTCGTACAAACCTATTATAGGAGAGGAAGGCTCCTAGTAATGGGCTCCTGCACAAACCTATTATAGGAGAGGAAGGCTCCTAGTAATGGGCTCCTGGTCGATTAAATTGTTTTAGCAATTTCTTGGACTTATTTACGATACTCGAAAAAAGAAATATCGTAAACTATGTACCATGAAATAAGAAGAAAAGGAAAAAGAGAAAACAAATATTGCTGCGGGCGCGTCTTGCGGGACGCGCACAGGGAGCCCAATTACCATTATACCTTTCTATGCACAGGAAGCCCAATATAATACGTATTGCGCGCGGGCACTCTACCACAGGAAACCCATCAAAAAGACGCAAATATATTTTTATTTAGTATTTAGTAGCCTCAAAAGGAATGGTTGGGCTGCCTGTGGGTTTAGCTGCTATATCGGCACCCCCCAGACACTTTTAAAATCAAAATCTTACATTTCTGGCGTATGAATGTTTTACTCGCTGACATTACGCAACCGCGGCACTCAGATTACAGACTCAGGTTTATCACAAGAAAAAGGCCTGGTTCGAGATGACAATGACGTCATATTTAATTAACGCGCGCGACATGTGACGTCATAGTGGTATTGCTACGTCACACCTTCATTAACGTTAATTAGTTGAAATCGTTCTTTATAGAAACTTGACTAACAATGCCTTCGTTGAAAACAATTCTTCTTGGTGGGATAGCAATCGGTGGTGTAGCCGTTGCTGGCTACATCACTTACAGATGGTTCACACAAACTGAGCCAAAAGTACTGAAGTTTGCTGGACAAATGAACTGCGACACAATGGACAAGATAATTGAAATGAAAAAGAGAGCGAGGGCCAGGGCCATCTTTGACCCGACCAACGTCGCATTCGCCAGCCATCGTGACCGAGTCATCAGCAAAGCCGACTTACCTCGAGATGACACAGACAAACTACAACCCGAGGTCGATGAGGAAGACTCGACTCGCTCTACGACAGCTGAAGATATAGCAAGCACTGCTGACGTTGCTGAAACAGGCTCCACCAGCAGCCACGAGCTCCCTGTAGAGGACGTTGTTAAAGAAGAACCGAGCAGTGGTTCCGTAGTCGACCTCACAACAAATAAGGCGGAAGAGGAAACACTCAGAGGAGAGTCTCCCGAGACAACCTTGGAGCAAGACTATCAAGTGAACCAAACAACTGCAATTCAAATCCCCACAATCCTCCAGGGCATGACTAGTATGCGAGAATTCGAGCAGACATTTGAAGCTCTGGCCGCGTATCTGCTGAGGCAGGACAGAAGTGAAGACGAACTGCGTGAGGTACAAAGAGAACTAGGATGGTGGTGGAATGTGGTCGTGGCATTCCAAGACAGGCTGCCCAAAAACGTGCCTGATTTTGAAAATATGTTACCGCTGGAAAATGAAGACGGCATGCAGTCAGTTGACTGAGCTCGGACTATAATGCTTTATATTATATATCAGACGAACTTTTATATTTAAATTATTGTAATATTGTAACTCCTAGTTTGCTAGAACAAATGGACTACTTTATGCGCAAAATTATGTATAGAGAAAAGCCTTACGTATATCATGTATGTTATACTTTTCTCTTTACATAATTTTGCGTGCTTTAAATATTTTAACTCCTCCGTTCAGTTACAATAAATATATATTTTTGTATTTTTATAATCACAAACTTATTTGTCAATAAAATATTTATTCCTTGTTTGTAGCATAGCATAGCATAGCATAGCATAGCATAGCATAGCATAGCATAGCATAGCATAGCATAGCATAGCATAGCATAGCATAGCATAGCATAGCATAGCATAGCATAGCATAGCATAGCATAGCATAGCATAGCATAGCATAGCATAGCATAGCATAGCATAGCATAGCATAGCATAGCATAGCATAGCATAGCATAGCATAGCATAGCATAGCAATTTAAAGATCGAATCTTTTATTTTATGGCGAAAAAGCAAAAATATGGTACCCAATTTAAGGGTCTGGAGGTTCAAAAACCATACCCTATTTGGCGGCACATACCTATATAGCGTATATATGGGAGTATCCCCCCCCCCCCCCCCCCCCCCCCCCCCCTCCTCAAAAATCTCGAAATCTCGAAATCTCGAAAATCAACCGATTCTGAAAAAGTCCTTTCAAAAGTACATAACGTAGAAATTTTCCATATAGAGCCATTATGGGAAAACTGGTTTTTGGTAATTTCTAGCCATTCTATTTGTTGTGGCTGCTCAGAATCTTTTGCAAACCTACTTTTTGAGGAAAGCCAAGACTTTGACGCAAAGAAATCTCGAAAATAAACCGATTCTGAAAAAGTCCTCTCAAAATTACATAACGTAGAAATTTTCCATATACAGCTAATATGAGAAAACTGGTTTTTGCGTAATTTCTAGCCATTGTATTTGTTGTGGCTGCTCAGAATCTTTTGCAAACCTACTTTTTGAGGAAAGCCAAGACTTTGACGCAAAGAAATCTCGAAAATAAACCGATTCTGAAAAAGTCCTCTCAAAATTACATAACGTAGAAATTTTCCATATACAGCTAATATGAGAAAACTGGTTTTTGCGTAATTTCTAGCCATTGTATTTGTTGTGGCTGCTCAGAATCTTTTGAAAACCTAATTTTTGAGGAAAGCCAAGACTTTGACGCAAAGAAATCTCGAAAATAAACCGATTCTGAAAAAGTCCTCTCAAAATTACATAACGTAGAAATTTTCCATATAGAGCTAATATGAGAAAACTGGTTTTTGCGTAATTTCTAGCCATTGTATTTGTTGTGGCTGCTCAGAATCTTTTGAAAACCTAATTTTTGAGGAAAGCCAAGACTTTGACGCAAAGAAATCTCGAAAATAAACCGATTCTGAAAAAGTCCTCTCAAAATTACATAACGTAGAAATTTGCCATTTAGAGCTAATATGGGAAAACTGGTTTTTTGTAACTTCCCCGGGCGGCTAATACCAGTAGACTCGCCTCAAACTCTTCATGGTGATCTTTTTATTGCACTTTAACTTTCCTACGTGACCATCTTTCCTTAGTATAATGTAAATGTTATTTACCGCAAACTGCCATCTTATATTTTAAATGACTCACGGCCTGTTGCCAGTCTGTCCATTTGTGGATATGGGTATAATTTATAGCACTTTTGCTTTCCTTCAAATTTGCCACTTTTCCTAGTGATGGATTGATTGATTGTTTGATTGATTAAATTCATTTTAATATTAAAGTGTATATGACACGAATTTTTTTTATTTTGAAAATCGATTATATATGAAGTGAGTAGTGGGATGGTTCAGTATTTTTTGATTTGAGATTCGCATTTGCGAGTTATAAAGGTTTGAAATCGTGATATGCTAATTCGGTGACGTCAGAGTGGGTTTAATTTATTATACAAAAGCGTCATTGTGCAAATTATTGACATTTTTAATCTGGCAAAAAGTTTTCTACAACTTATATAAATGATATTAAACTTTTTTTTCTATTTCAGAAAAGAATGCTACTTGAAATAATACAAATAAGTTATGAAAAAAAACAATCTGACGTCACCGAATTAGCATAACTCGCAAATGCGAAGCTCAAATCACAAAATACTGAACCATCCCACTATTCACTTCATATATAATCGATTTTCAAAATAAAAAATGTCGTGTCATATACACTTTAATAGACAGGACTCATGACTACGATTCTCTAGACCGCGTTACGCTATAACTGCATGCATGGTTCGTATATTTTCTGAATATGACTCATAAATTCTAGCAATAAATTTCTATCTTGTTTCGTAGCGATTACCTTTTTTTTTTGCAACAGTATCTATATTCTAGCTATTTTTAAATACTCCGTTACTAAGATTAATTTCAAGTCAATCCTAATTGCCGTATATCATTATGCCGTCACGGTTTGTTAATGAGACGGACAGAATCGTCAAGACAATAAACATTTGAACGAAATTGGCTCTGATGAGAAAATATAATTTTGAAATAAAGTATTGATTTATTATTATTGTTATTATTGTTATTATTATTATTATTATTATTATTATTATTATTATTATTATTATTATTATTATTATTATTATTATTATTATTATTATTATTATTATTATTATTATTATTATTATGCCATATTTCTTTGGGTGAATAACTTGAGAATAAATAAAATGACGAGAAGTGTATATTGCATAAAATTTGTCAGTACATAAAATATGTATACACTTCTCGTCATTTTATTTATTTATTATTATTATTATTATTATTATTATTATTATTATTATTATTATTATTATTATTATTATTATTATTATTATTATTATTATTATTATTATTATTATTATTATTATTATTATTGTTTTCAAATATTTATCCAAAGTATTTACTGTATTTATTGTCTGTTACCGCTATTCTACGTGTTACTATACAGGGCACTATTGCACAGTCATAGCCTATATTGAAATTAGCCTAGTCATTGCTTGTGTGATATCAGACCGCTCAGATCTCTAGTGGCTATTTACGTACTAAAAAATATTGCACCCCCATTATAAGAGATCGTCGAGTCACACGTACGAACTACACTACAAGAAGACTCAAGATGAAGCTAATGCTAACTGCTATTTGTGTTGCGTTTATTGTGCTTCAATCAGGTATTTA
>JAUJYZ010000788.1:0-67500 GCA_033675265.1 Actinostola sp. cb2023 | reverse complement strand
CCTGCATGTCTGGCTTCGAGTAATCCATGATGATTCAGATTAGTTAGTGGTCATGATCATATCGGCTTTTACGGTCATACAATAGAGGAGTCCGACTGCTCTCCGACTGCTCTCCGACTGCTCTCCGACTGCTCTCCGACGCTGTTGTTCTATTGTCTCGCATCTTCGTACCAATCCTGGTCACGTGGGTGAAACAAATGGTAAAGCTTCGGTAGACACACCCTTTCCACTTCCAATTTTGCTTTCAGTACTCTGATAGGCAAACAGAAGCTAAATTAAATTGGGGAGACGTTTTGAGCATTGTCAACGCACTGTGTAGATATAACTGCATTATGTATGGCATTCCTACATTCTAGCTGCAGCCAACAGGCATTATTGTGCAGGCATTGTGCAGGCATTGTGCAGGCATTGTGCAGGCATTGTGCAGGCATTGTGCAGGCATTGTGCAGGCATTGTGCAGGCATTGTGCAGGCATTGTGCAGGCATTGTGCAGGCATTGTGCAGGCATTGTGCAGGCATTGTGCAGGCATTGTGCAGGCATTGTGCAGGCATTGTGCAGGCATTGTGCAGGCATTGTGCAGGCATTGTGCAGGCATTGTGCAGGCATTGTGCAGGCATTGTGCAGGCATTGTGCAGGCATTGTGCAGGCATTGTGCAGGCATTGTGCAGGCATTGTGCAGGCATTGTGCAGGCATTGTGCAGGCATTGTGCAGGCATTGTGCAGGCATTGTGCAGGCATTGTGCAGGCATTGTGCAGGCATTGTGCAGGCATTGTGCAGGCATTGTGCAGGCATTGTGCAGGCATTGTGCAGGCATTGTGCAGGCATTGTGCAGGCATTGTGCAGGCATTGTGCAGGCATTGTGCAGGCATTGTGCAGGCATTGTGCAGGCATTGTGCAGGCATTGTGCAGGCATTGTGCAGGCATTGTGCAGGCATTGTGCAGGCATTGTGCAGGCATTGTGCAGGCATTGTGCAGGCATTGTGCAGGCATTGTGCAGGCATTGTGCAGGCATTGTGCAGGCATTGTGCAGGCATTGTGCAGGCATTGTGCAGGCATTGTGCAGGCATTGTGCAGGCATTGTGCAGGCATTGTGCAGGCATTGTGCAGGCATTGTGCAGGCATTGTGCAGGCATTGTGCAGGCATTGTGCAGGCATTGTGCAGGCATTGTGCAGGCATTGTGCAGGCATTGTGCAGGCATTGTGCAGGCATTCTGCAGGCATTCTGCAGGCAGGCAGACAGATAGATAGATTTTGTCGTACAGGCCCTTTTCACTTGAAGCGGTCCAATTATAGTTTTATAAGGTGCTAATGTAATCACACAACGCGCAAGGTATCATGGGCTCAAACACGGCGTCTTTAAAGTACCTGTCCATCAAGTCTACATCTTCTCCTCCCCATTTATGTCTGAATTGTTCTTCGTCCATTCCGCCGACTCTATCCCAGTCGGACTTGTACGCGCCAAATAGACCGTAACCAAAGGTATCCCATCCGCCCTGCGAATAGCTTGGCGAAAACCCGCACTTGAGCTTGAGTAGTTTTGGTGTGAAAACTGTTTTGCCTTCAATCGTATGCTGTTGTTCAAAACGAAACGTATTCAAGGATTATTTGAATAATGTCCGCGGCTGAGAGATGGTCCGAAAAATGAACAGTTGGCCGAGAAGCGAAGCTTCGAGGGCAACTGTGATATTTTGAGGACCATCTCTAAGCCAAGGACATTATCAGCCGATATACCAGTAAGCCAGAAAGGGGTTTATTTATTTTATAACCCTTCGATAAATTTTCTACGTCGACTTCAATGTTGAAGAAACCGAAACAAAATGACGGATGAAGAAAACAAGTTTCATCGAGTTCAAATATCCGTTCCGTTTGAGATCTTTTCATGTGTAAACTTCAAAAAACGTATTCGAAAATAAAAGATTGATAGTTTTTGAAGCTTTTTGAGTGGTTTTCTTGATATTTTGGGATTTATTTGAGTGACTTTTTGGGCGCCGATTTTGACGTTTGTTCGTAGTTCAAGGATCGAAAAATTATAAAAAATACCTCAAATACCTGTCGTATCGACGTTAAAATCCCCCAAAATGGAAAAAGCACACCACATGTATGTTATACAAGCTAATTTACCTATTAAAATTACATTACAGTCTTAAAAAAGTTCAGATAATTTCATTTTTCTCCAAAGTGGGGGATATCATCTCAAAACTGGGGGATATTACCTGACATCCGTCCATTGAAATTGTACCACGTGACCCGTTTTAACCAATGGGCGCTCGCGAAAATTTATCGATGGGTTATAATACGTTGTACACTGTTGCATGGGAGACTGGGGAAAAGCCACTAATTAATTTCTCACTAATTAATCGGTCATTATAATAGAGTCTTTTTCGTACGAGTGGGAAACCTATACGGTATCGTGACACTGAAATGGCTTCCTTTCTGAACCAATCAAAAAGCGTGCAGATGCATCTCATCCAATCAAACTCTTTCAATACGACACGGTACCGTGACACTCAAATGGCTTCCTTTCTGAACCAATCAAAAAGCGTGTAGATACATCTCATCGATCCAATCAAACTCTTTCAATACGACACGGTACCGTGACACTCAAATGGCTTCTTTTCTGAACCAATCAAAAAGCGTGTAGATGCATCTCATCCAATCAAACTCTTTCAATACGACACGGTACCGTGACACTCAAATGGCTTCTTTTCTGAACCAATCAAAAAGCGTGTAGATGCATCTCATCCAATCAAACTCTTTCAATACGGCACGGTACCGTAACTCTCCCACTCATACGAAAACGACTCTAATGAGTCACTAATTAAGGAACCATCTTTTACTAACCTTTCTAATCGCGTCAAATATATTTGCTGGTAGCTTTAGGTGAAGATCCATTGTAAATATTATACTGTGAGGATCCTACAAGAATGGCCACATATAGTTAGAACATTCTAAAATGCAGGTTTATCATGTAATTTCAAAACTCATAGGACAAAAAAATATTATTATAGCTGGAAAGAGCTCGTTGAAATTAGTAAAAATATGAAGTTTGGAAAAGATCGCTTCACAAATTGCGAAGATATGAATTTTCAAAAATCGGAATTTATATGAAAACCTTTGGAAATTTACGTGCATTTTTTTTCAACTTGGTAAAGATATAATCATCAAATGACATTTACTTGGAAAGCTTGTTCATTAAATTTTGTATCCCATAATTTCAGCCCCCCCCCCTCGACCCCGCCCCCCCTCTTCATCGTAATTAACACGTGGATATTGACGTACCTTTACAAGAGCAGCGCCTTCATTCAGACCACGTGTCTTCCAAAATGGCGCGCTTTTCTTTATAATGTTGTATCTGAAATGAACGAGGGTATTTGGAGTCAAATGGTTGACCTAAGGGGGAGGTGCTCGGTAATTTCTTGACTACAATTGACGTCAATTCCGGTTGGTCTAGTGAAGAATTTTCATCAGCCCTGAATAAATTGCACCTTTTCAATGGAATTCAATCGATTTATGTTTTCAATTTCGTTTTTACGATTGTGATTTTTTTGATGATGTAGATACACCGTGTTTAAAAAAATGAATAGAAGAAAGAAATGGTTGAAAGGGAGTGACAAACGCTTTCAACAAATTTGAACGAATGTTGAAGTAAATGTTGAAACCGTTTGCCAGGGTGTTTACTGAGTTCATGGTCTCTTATTCGTAGGTGCGCGCGCAGTCTTCTACAATTCGAAAGTTGCATTTGAATCGTAGTCGTAGAATCGTACTCGCTGATTACCTAAAAATAACTATGCGCAAATACAGCTATTTCAAAAAAGGTTGGTGAAGGTTTTAATTGTTGCATCTTGCATACCAAGCCCGAAATGTATTGTGGATCATATATAAATAATGTCAGCATGCACATACAGAAGAAAATATGCTGGCTCCATATTGCGAAGACAAAGTTTGGGAAAATTCCCAGAGTCCATATTGTTGTGACCTTTCGCTGACTCCATTCACATTGCCCATAGTGCATTTCAGGCTTGGTATGCAACATGCAACAAAACCTTCACCAACCTTTCTTGAAATAGCTGTATACTCAACGATCCTCACTGGTCCTCACTAGCGACATAAGCACAAGCACAAGCACAAGCACAAGCAACATAGGCAGACTCAGTAATGCATTGCTCATTAACGGTGCTTGTCTTTTGTCACACCTATTGCATAAATGGTGTCCTGAGTCTGCGTATGTTGCTTGTGCTTGTGTCGCTAGTGAGGACCAGGCTTTACTGAGTCTGCGTATGTTGCTTGTGCTTATGTCGCTAGTGAGGACCAGGCTTTACTGAGTCTGCGTATGTTGCTTGTGCTTGTGTCGCTAGTGAGGACCAGGCTTTACTGAGTCTGCGTATGTTGCTTGTGCTTATGTCGCTAGTGAGGACCAGGCTTTACTGAGTCTGCGTATGTTGCTTGTGCTTATGTCGCTAGTGAGGACCAGGCTTTACTGAGTCTGCGTATGTTGCTTGTGCTTGTGTCGCTAGTGAGGACCAGGCTTTACTGAGTCTGCGTATGTTGCTTGTGCTTATGTCGCTAGTGAGGACCAGGCTTTACTGAGTCTGCGTATGTTGCTTGTGCTTTCGCTAGTGAGGACCAGGCTTGACTGAGTCTGCGTATGTTGCTTGTGCTTTCGCTAGTGAGGACCAGGCTTGACTGAGTCTGCGTATGTTGCTTGTGCTTATGTCGCTAGTGAGGACCAGGCTTTACTGAGTCTGCGTATGTTGCTTGTGCTTTCGCTAGTGAGGACCAGGCTTTACTGAGTCTGCGTATGTTGCTTGTGCTTATGTCACTTGTGAGGACCAGGCTTTACTGAGTCTGCGTATGTTGCTTGTGCTTATGTCGCTAGTGAGGACCAGGCTTTACTGAGTCTGCGTATGTTGCTTGTGCTTGTGTCGCTAGTGAGGACCAGGCTTTACTGAGTCTGCGTATGTTGCTTGTGCTTGTGTCGCTAGTGAGGACCAGGCTTTACTGAGTCTGCGTATGTTGCTTGTGCTTGTGTCGCTAGTGAGGACCAGGCTTTACTGAGTCTGCGTAAGTTACTTGTGCTTATGTCACTAGTGAGGACCAGGCTTTACTGAGTCTGCGTATGTTGCTTGTGCTTATGTCGCTAGTGAGGACCAGGCTTTACTGAGTCTGCGTATGTTGCTTGTGCTTATGTCGCTAGTGAGGACCAGGCTTTACTGAGTCTGCGTATGTTGCTTGTGCTTATGTCGCTAGTGAGGACCAGGCTTTACTGAGTCTGCGTATGTTGCTTGTGCTTATGTCGCTAGTGAGGACCAGGCATAATTAAGCTCTCTACTAACCTGTGTCTAAGATCACTCTTGTCCATATATTCTCTAAGGTTTATATCTGTACTGTTAAAGTCTATTATTGTTAGATAGAAGTTACGATCGATTCCTTCTCTGTAGAACTGCAAATGAGAAACAATACATGGTTGAAATTAAGGAAGGTTGGTTTTCATTTAATTTTGAACAATAATTTTAATATAGTTCCTTAATTAGGGACCTTGGGAATGGACCTTTCCAACTCTATAATTGGATATTTCGTCCACAAAACAAACCGAGTTATTTCACTAGGGGACTTCGCCTTTGCGAAGGGAAGCTGACCGGGAGAAACAAATTTCGACTTGGTCTCGAGCAGCCAATCACCGCGTGAGGCTAAAAATAGAAACACAGGCTAAAAATAGCCACCGCGCGAATTATCATGGGAACACACATCTATTCTCTTATATAATGGTCTCTTGACCTAGCTCTCTATATATATCAGGCCCCGGTTGCACGAAAGGTGAATAGCGCTAACCACTGGATAACTCTTATCCAACGGATAAAACTGATGCAGTTATCCAATAAATGTTATCCGTTGGATAGGACTTATCCGGTGGATAGCGCTATTCACCTTTCGTGCAACCGGGGCCAGCTGGCCAAACCACAGGCATCCCAAACACTTCTTCCGAGGCTATTTATAATAAAGACACAGATATTTGTATGAGCATTGAAAAGACGCGCGCATACAAATATCTATACTATAAATAGCCTCAGAAGAAATGGTTGGGCTTCCTGGGCCAAACCAGCCTTGGCTTGTTGTCCATTGAGCAGGGTACTTTACATACAGGTTACAGAGAAACTTTTTCTTCTATATATTTTAATTGTACTCACCCTTTCCAGCTGTGTTACTAAATCTTTAATCCAGTAGCCATAATTCATCGCTGAAACGAGAAAAAAGGAAAATGAATCGGCTCAACATGGACAGCAGCATGCTCGAAGATTCAGCGGTTGTGCCACGTGGTTGTGCCCGGCGCTCTGACTTCGGAGAAAAAACCGCTGGATCCTCGAGCATGGGACAGCGGTTTGACAATTAACTCGACCTCGTATACAGCAATTTCAAAAAACGTTGATACTGAATATAGTGTATTCCAAGACCGAAATGCATTATGGGACTTGTGTTTTATTGTCTAAAGTAATATAAATAATAATGTTTTATTTTATTTTTTGTGTATTCCATCAGAAACAATATACTAGCTCCATATGGCGAACAAATCGCTGTATATTTACTTTTTATTTCAAAATAACGAGGCCCGCACTAGGAATGCACTATTCAGTATGCAGTATTCAGTTTTCAACATTTTTTGAAATTGCTGTATTGTGCCTTATGCCCCATTCACACCAAAACTTGTTTAGATAAACTGGATTTTTCTAGCTTCTATAATCTGAGAGCATCTAATTTCACAAGCATCAAACTATCTGGTATTTCTACTATGCAACACAAAGGATAGTTTACCAGCAGTTTTGTGCCAAATGTTGCGTAGCGTTTGTAGATAATTTCTAAACCTGTTTAGTTAAACCACTGTTTAAAACATGTTTTAGCCTCGGTGTGAACGGGGCATTACCGTTCGGCTGCGTGTTGTAATAATTATATATAGTAAAAAAGTGTTTACTCGCTTTCAAATTTGATTGAAAGCGAGTGACTGCATGAATTGAAGGGAATGTGCTGTTAAAAAATCTCCATTTGAAACATTGGATAAAAGGTAGAAACGAGAAGCAAATACTGCAAACAAGTTGTTAGAGTTTTTAATATCACTGACAAACCTGTAACGATCATATAAATAGGTGTATCTCTCCTCCACTCGTAACCTTGTGGATAACACAGCTTAGACATGTTGCTTCGCGTAGGACTGTAAAGATATCTTGACAAACGAACAGTTCCATCTGTTGATCGTGATAAAATGGTCAGGTCTTCGTGTAGCTGCACAAAAGTCCTGGCTATACGCCCTATGCACGCGTCCTGATTTTCGATATCAGAATACTAGAATCTGTCACATAAAAATAACCACTGCCATCTGAAAAAGCATTTATTCATCGACATTTTTGGAAAAGTTCAAAAGTATTGGATAAAATCCCGCGAAGATATCATAAATGACATTTATAGGGTTTAGTATGGGATTTTGCTGTCATCAGTACACAGCCTCGTTCTGGTGTATTTTCAGAATTAAAAACGTTCATAACTCCGCAAAGACATGCCCTAAAACTTTTACACTTATCTTATATAAATATGTTATTTTAGTGAATCGTGTTTATCGAATACTATAATTGACCTTTTCCAAACATATTGATGAATAATTGCTTTATCAGATGGCAGTGGTTATTTTTATGTGAAAGATTCTAGTATTCTGATCTTGAAAATCAGCACTCGTGTATAAGGCCTATAGTGATCATGATCCACGCTTCCTTTAATATATTCTCACAGATTTTATAAAAACTAGAATCTCAAACTCTTTTTCTATTCAAATGTTTATATCCGGCAAGGTATCAACAATAGTAGATTATTGCGAGGGGAACTTCTTTTAAAATAAAACACTATTTGTATAACACATCACCTTTTTGTTTCTCTTTGAGATCCTATTAAAAGATAACAAGAGTTAGTGATAAAAGTCCCTATCCAATACCCTCCAATACAATGATATAATGGCATAACTACGTCAGGTATTTACTAGCGCAATTAAGCATGCCTGTGCCTGTGCCTGTGCCTGTGCCTGTGCCTGTGCCTGTGCCTGTGCCTGTGCCTGTGCCTGTGCCTGTGCCTGTGCCTGTGCCTGTGCCTGTGCCTGTGCCTGTGCCTGTGCCTGTGCCTGTGCCTGTGCCTGTGCCTGTGCCTGTGCCTGTGCCTGTGCCTGTGCCTGTGCCTGTGCCTGTGCCTGTGCCTGTGCCTGTGCCTGTGCCTGTGCCTGTGCCTGTGCCTGTGCCTGTGCCTGTGCCTGTGCCTGTGCCTGTGCCTGTGCCTGTGCCTGTGCCTGTGCATCTATAACGAGCTTAATTCATACCAGTTCAATGAAGTAGCGAACTCTACCATCTGAATCGTACTTAGCTTCAATTTGAACAACGCGGTTGAGCTGGAACTTATCACTAAACAGAAAATATTAGAAGCTTTAAATATTAGAATAGAAACAACGTTTGCTGTGGTATCCGCATACATCGCAAGCAGATCAATATATTTGTACCAGGCACGATCTTTAACGCTGGTTTTTCGCGCAAAGTTGCAGGAAACGATCGAGCGCAGGACGATTTTTAGTGCTTCAAAATTGAATAACGTTCAAACACCCACAATAATGTTGATGTTGCCAATTTTTTGTCGGAATTGTGTCGTGTAATATTAGCCGTGCGTGCAAACTAAGCTATATACGCACCCTTGTTGTGCTTTCAAGGCATTCATGTATTTGGTGATGAGACTTTTGGCTTCCTGTTGAAAACAAAACATGCAAGCTCAAATTTCAAGCCCGATCCGCCATCGGCTTGTTGAGAACGAGACTTCGAGACAGGGTATCTGTTCTTACTCAACTTCTTCTCAATATATAGTACCAGTCCCTGGGTACCAGAGGTGGGCTCCTCCGGCCTCTGGAGCCCAGGGCACCTCAATCTCTATTCAAGGACGTATCGATAATAAACAACACTGAAGACAAACCTTGTCGGGAATGATAACGTTGCCCTCACTTCTGTCGTCTTCTTTATCAGCTTTGTACAAGGCGGTGTTATCGTTGGGATATACAGCAGTATGGCGTATCTACGATCAATTGATATATAGCTTAGCTAGCTACCCCCAAAAATAAAAAAATAAAATATTTTTCAAATAAAATATTTTTCAAATAAAATATTTTTCAAATAAAATATTTTTCAAATAAAATATTTTTCAAATAAAATATTTTTTTAAATAAAAATAAAAATAAAATAAAATATTTTTAAATAAAAGCTTTCTATAGTACTTACAATTAGCTGGGAATCAAATTGTTTTTCTAAGGGTTTGCTAAGGTACTTTGGCTGGTATGGACATACTGGCAGGACATTGTCGACTTCGGAATGCTTGAGCAATTTGGCTATCAAAAAGATGAAATAGATGATAAAATGGACAATAAACTTTGTATCAATCTATCCAATTAACGAGAAATCGAGATATAAGATTTATCACAACATCACGACCTGCTTTTTACAACCGAACGTTCCATTCTACCCTTGTTCTCGTTATGTATCCCAGTATACATTGCGACATGATAGTCAGGGATATTCGGATGTACTGTAAAAGTGAGCACCAATTCTAGACACAGGGAGCCCAAGCTCTGTTTTTGCTCACTTGGTGCTCACTTTTCCTTTGTAATAATCTCACAATGCATTGCGCGCGTACCGGAAGTCTGGAACTCTTGATGCTTGTATACTCCAGTTTCGAGACACCGCTGTACTCCTTGACAAAAGATGCATTTGCTTAGGCTTAGCCTCAATTCAGTGTAAATTATGCACAAATACCGACGAGAACGCGAAGAAATGTTGACATTCAACAATAGAAACCATTTTTAATTGCACGGGTTATTCTCTGGATTGAGGCTAAGCCTGAGCAAACGCGTCTTTTGTCAAGGAGTACAGCAGTGCGTAAACAACTCGAAACTGGAGTATTGCCTCAACAATATTAAAAAAGAAATGTTGCAGGGACTTGCTCGCTCAAATGTTTGCAACAACACTCTTGAAACAGAGTGTTCAAACGCTGCCAACATGTTGGGCCCAACAATGTGGTGTTGGTGAATTCACCGGTGTTTAGGTCTATACAAGCATCAAGAGTTCCAGACTTCCGGTATTATTACAAAGGAAAAGTGAGCACCAATTCTAGACACGGAGCCCAAGCTATGTTTTTGCTCACTTGGTGCTCACTTTTCCTTTGTAATAATCTCACAATGCATTGCGCGCGTACCGGAAGTCTGAAACTCTTGATGCTTGTATATACTACAGTAATAAAGCACTGTACCTTTGATAAAATATTCATCTCGAAATTCTGGCTTCTGGACTTGTATAAACTATAAGAAATGTGTTAAAACAAATATAACATGTACACAGTTCGGCGTACACTAAATTGAAGAATCGTTGTCGGGTTCAAAATCATAGAACATTGAAGCTGAGACCGCTAGGATGTATGGGTAAGCGGTAAATCAGCTAAGTTTTATGTAGTCAGAGGAAAATGTTGGTGTTTATTGAAAGAAATGATCTCTCTAAGCAAAATTCTACACATATTCGGGAAATAAATTACGAATAAGCGACGTTGACTCATTTACCGCTTTCCCAGGTATCCCTTGCGGTCTTAGCTTCTATGTTCTATGATTTTGAACCCGACCCGATTCTTCAAATTAGTGTATGTCCCCGTATAAGAGAGGTTCTACATTATAACGCTTTTCACCTTGAGATATCGCAATACTATGCTGGGAACTCCTTTCATTATGCATTCTTCTCTCTTAGCAAGATGTATTTTGTTACTTTCGATCAGTTTCGTACCTATAACCAAGCAACAACAGTGTACGTGATTATTATTGCTATTAACAGACTGTTATATGAACAACTTTAGATAATAATAATAATAATAATAATAACAACAATAATAATAATAATAATAATAATAATAATAATAATAATAATAATAATAATAATAATAATAATAATAATAATAATAATAATAATAATAATATAATAATAACGAATTGAAAGTATTTAACTTCGTCAGGCAAAAGAAATAGACGACAAACGCGTATTCAGACGTTTCGCCGGTGAAGGCTTCATCAGTAGTATATTTTAAACTGAAAATCACTCTCTAAATAACTTACATTTGAATAGTGAAATACCCAGTGGTATTAGTTGATTAAACAATGCTTAATAATTACAATACAGTAAATAGATGTGGTGTCCTGGGAATAGTAATAACAATGTACTGAGTTATATGCAGAGAAACCTGCCTATAATAATAATAATAATAATAATAATAATAATAATAATAATAATACTTTATTATTTATAAAGCGCTTTTTCTAGTGCTCAAAGCACTATCCCGCCCCTATATCAAACTATAGCTCTTGTAGGGGCACACTTGTTTGCCTAAAGGACGTCAAATTCGTCTCGGTGAATATTCACCATAATCACTGAGCCTGAGGTGAATAATTGTTTTAGTATAATTTTAGACTTGGATATCAGAGAAAAGACGAAATTCAGGATTAAAAAAACCCGTTTTATTAGTACTTCCGCACACTAGTGATTTTACTTCCGCTCTCGACCAGTGATTATCGTTTCATAATCACTGGTTGCTCGACCAATGACAGCGCGCGAAACTCTATATTCAAGTCTAAAATTATACTAATTTTATTTTATATTTGTTACTTGCTTCTATTTGTTTTGTTGGTTTGCAATTAATACACTTACTTATATATTGGGACAGATATCTTGATCCAATAACTTCTATGTCCTTGCTCTCTGGAATTCGCCACTGCAGAACGCGAAAGAATAAAAATAGAAATGTCATCGCTTCATCAAAGGGAAATATCACAATGTAATTTCATTGCATCTAGATGTTGCATGTGATTGGTTCAACTCCAGTAGCAATTACTAGTATTCCTGTACAATTACTCCCGAAAAAATGCCGCGCCCTTGCGCCAAAGTTGAGAAATTGCTGGTTTGCACATGACGTCATGGCGGCCATGTTGGATCCCGATAACAAAGCATTCCCCATTAGCTTCTCTTGTTTGTACCACCAACATGGCCGCTGCGTCTTTGTACTTTAAATCTCCAGGGATTGATTGCAAACCAGCAATTGCGTGCCAAAGGCTAAATATTATTATTATTATATCATCATCATCATCGTCCTGATATCATCATCATCATCATCAATTATTATTATTATTATTATTATTATTATTATTATTATTATTTTATTTGGCGCGAGCCTCTAGACGGATTTTAGGTGTGGAATTTCTTCAGATGCCAAACCCTGCATTTCTGAGAAGTTGTGCGCTTCAGGCGGAAGCCACAAGAAAATATATTTGAATTTACCCAATGAATGCCAAATCCAACCTTTCAGAGTAACCTTTTTCTGTGCGCTGAAGGCGCGAGCTATTGGAAATCAATCCAGGCAATTCTGGGGAATGTTTTATCTAGATTCTCATAAGATGTCATTGCCAGCATTCCTGAGCAAAACAGCCCAACAGACTTCTAATCAATCACAAAGCTTGAGATTATCCATTCACCCCCTTTTAATCAAACTAAAATAACCTGATAACTGATCCCCCATTTCCTGTGTGAGCCCCCTAAAAACAAACCTACGCCCCCAGGCGATAAATATACGTACCGCTACTTGCATGTGGTCCTGATGATCTTTCTTCTTCTGATACATCTCAATAAAGTACGATCGTCCTTCTGTTAGACTTTAAAAATAGATTATTTCAGTCACTCCTTTTCCCTCCAGACTCAGTAAAAAGAGTTTTTAAATCCTGTAGACGCGAGGAGAATGGGGACAGGAGAGAGGGAGACTAGGAAAGGTAGGGTCTGCAGGTGTTGTCCACATTCCGTTCTTTTCCTCTCCCTTCTCCGCCCCCTAAACTCTAGCCTCCCCAATCCTCGTGCGTCCGGGATCGGATTTTCCCGGGATCGGTTTTTCTCTCGTTCGACTGAGTCTAGAGGGAACCGTTTTCCCGTGAAAAGAGGACGATCAAGTTAAATCAACATCATCATCTCCATGCATTAGGTCATTCATAAACGTAAGGTTTTGAAATGAGATAAAGCTCACGGAAAGGGTCTGCAGAAGGTAGACGCAAAACTGTCTCTATCAATCAAATGAGACGATAATTCCTCGCGTCCTTCTGCGTGTCAACACGTTCCGGCTCAAACTTCTCACTCGAATTTAGACGGTTTCATGCCATATGAATAAGTATGGACACGGCAGCGTATATAGATGTAAACCAACCTTATGTTTTGAGATTGCTGCGATCTTTGGGAATAATCTCCTGGTTGAGAACTTCCTCCATATTGATTAGAAGCCTAGTGTAACATATGATACAAAGAACAGTAAGAACGGGAAGGAAAGTTAAACATATATTGAATAAAAAATAAAAAATAAACGCTTTACTACGATGTTGGAATATTTTGAGCACATTTTTAAAACAAATAGAAGATGGCTTTCTATGTTCTATACAAAAATGATGCACTTCTGAGCTCTTGAAATGCAAGTAAGTGGATGCACGAGCGATAGCGAGTACATTCAGCCGCATCATCATTTTTGTATAGAACATAGAAAGCCATCTTAATTATATTTATTTTATAATATAAAAGTCGAAAATTATTTCACTGGAAAAGACCAACATTCTGAAGTTGTTGTAAACGTTCGAGTTAATTAATATTCAACATTAGTTTATGTAAATTAGATAATGACATTCCAGCGTGCAGCGCGCGAACTTCAACTAAAATTTTATTCAAAAACACAACAGAATCCTCAACTTTCTTGACATTTTGTTCACCATTCTTGTTCTTTTTCATCAAAATTCCATAGTTTCGGTGTATCGCAATCTTTTCAACACCAAATTATAAAGTCAAGGAAACGTTTGATTTTAAGATTGTTTTAGCTATTCAGTTTGAACCTAAGCTCACAGCCGTGCACCATGAAAAGTTTGCAATTTGATTGGTAGCTAGGCGTGTACCATACAAAATAGTGCACGCCTATATAGCATCCAATGAAATCGCGCGTTCTTAGGATGTTAGCAATGTTTATATTATAAAATGGACTTGGATACTTATAGCACAAAAATAAACTGCTATGTTTACAAACCTCTCCGATATACGCTATCATCCTTGTATTCCGTGGTTGGTCGTCTGTACTGAGCCACAAGTCTGAGGAATCTTCTGAACTGATGAAGAACTGATAGACACCTACGTGAAAGAACTTTATGAACTTCGCGTTTCTAGAAAACGCATTAATCACGTGGATTTCCATAGGACAACAATATGTATGGACCTTTCCTTTAGTGTATTGAGGAAAATATGACTACTGTAACGAATCAAGAACAGAAGAAACATATTTTCTTTGCTTGAGAATTTGCATCTATCTTTGTAATTCTTCTTACGCACTTTAATTTAAAAGTCTAAGTTTTTTACTGAATTTCTTCATTCTCTCTTAACAATTTCGATCTATTTTTATCCCTGACCTCGCTTGCACGCGCAGAATCATGAAGCATTCTGGGAAACTACGGAAAGGTCCATTGCCATTCTCGTTCCCAGAGCTCCTCGGTTTCGGTCCTCTCCCGAGAAGGCTCTGGTCGCAGCCATTTGAGGCTCGATGCTGATTGGACGAAATATAACGCATGCGCATTTGAAAACATATATCAAGAACAATCAAGAACAATGAGTCCACCGGTAACCCAGGTAACCGCAAAGCAAACGCCTGCGGATGGACACGGCAGATTTTTAGCCGACTTGTCGACCTTCAAAAAATTATATTTCCGGATAGAGTGGGAAAAAAAAGTGACTAAAAGCTCATTTAAAAGAGAATTTATTTGAGAATGTGTGATTATTTAAGCTATTTGAGTGTTTGGATGCTTTTGGAGCTAGCGACAGTTGTCGTAAACATTTGGTGGCCGGAGTTGCAAACCTTTCCTATTATACGGTATGTTCGAAACGAGTGAAATTTTCGAATCGCTCAAAACCACTCAAAAATACAATTTCTTGCTCAGATTTCTACACTGAATGTGTTCTTTAATTATCAGACTACTGTTGTGAAGACATTTTTGAGAATCTCATACCCTTTGAAGGCTTTCTAAGAGCTCATTCCTGAGACCATTCGGAAATCCAACGGTCAAACGAATATTCAACGACGTCACGGCCCACTGATTCTACGTTTGGGCTACCTTTGGGCTCATTGTTCTTATTGTTATTGATATATGTTTTCAAATACGCATGTGTTATATTTCGTCCAATCAGCATCGAGCCTCAAATGGCTGCGACCAGAGCCTTCTCGGGAGAGGACCGAAACCGAGGAGCTCTGGGAACGAGAATGGTCCATTGCTATATAATGATTAATTTGTATGCGCACGTCTTTTTTGGTGGGTTTCCTGTGGTAGAGCGCGCGCAATACGTTGAAACAATGGGGAGTTTGCAGGTCTTGCGTGACATTTTAAATTTGAATCCAACAAAAGCAAAAATTTAATATTTGAAAAGAGCACACCAAAGTTAGCAAAAATTGAAATTTTGAAGTAATTTCGATGAATAGAGCGAAAGTTATGGACGACCGAAGTTGGCTTTGTGCACCGGACAGCGTTAAAATTTAAAATGTCACGCAAGACCTGCAAACTCCCCATTGAAACAACATGCTTGACAAGGAACTTTTCCAGTTGAAACAGTTGAAGCCGCATCTACACGAGCAAGTTTTCCTGGACAAGGAAAAATTGACAATTTTTTGTCATCTACACGAGCAAGTTTTCCTTGACAAGGAAAAATTGGCGATATTTTTGTCGTCTGACACGAGCAAGTTTTCCTTGACAAGGAAAAATTGACAATTTTTTGTCATCTACACGAGCAAGTTTTCCTTGTCAAGGAAAAATTGGCGATGTTTTTTGTCGTCTACACGAGCAAGTCTTCCTTGCCAAGGAAAAATTGACAATGAAAACTTGTTCGTGTAGATGCGGCTTAACTGAAAGGCAAAGGTCGCACCATGTGTATCTCGCAGTGTACTGACCTGTTTTCGGTGGATGGATATAACCAAATACTCTTTTCCCACTATATTGTTTGAAAGCTGTTCGCTGTACTCTTAGTTCCTTTATGGTAGTTTTTATCTATAAATAAGAACACAAGTTTCATAATCAGTAGCCACAATGTACAAGTACAATATCGTCATTTGGAGATGATTGCTCATTCAAATTGGTTCTTTTTTGTTTTTGTTTACCAACAATGATTTTGGTAGCAGCTTTCTTAGAATGCAAACACGTAATTATGGTAGCGATCGAATACACTTACTCTTGGGAGGTATGGAAAGTTTGGGTCTCTTCGCAAGTCGTCAGTTGTGAAACCACACCAGCCATACCATATATGGAGATTGACACTACCATTCATAACCTGAAACGTAAAGAAAATACGAACTAAACAAGGTATCATTACCGATATTGTTCAGCAGCCCCTCCCTCTCCTCCCTCTCCTCCCTCTCCTCCCTCTCCTCCCTCTCCTCCCTCTCCTCCCTCTCCTCCCTCTCCTCCCTCTCCTCCCTCTCCACCTCTCCTCCCTCTCCACCTCTCCTCCCTCTCCTACCTCTCCTCCCTCTCCTCCCTCTCCTCCCTCTCCTCCCACTCCTCCCTCTCCTCTCTCTCCTCCCTCTCCTCTCTCTCCTCCCTCTCCTCTCTCTCCTCCCACTCCTCCCTTTCCTCATATGATGTAGATTGTGGAGTTATACAATTTTGCTTCCGCCGTATATAATATAATTGTTGATAACTAGGCATAGCTTTCATAGACAAGAAGGTGACTCGACTGACGAAGTGGCGCCGGGGAGTGTTTGTCTGGGGTCTTTGACAACGCGAAGGCATCTCATTCGGCTCCATAAATGGCATTAGCTGGTTACTTATCTCTCGAAAGGGCCAAGATATCCTGAAACGAGGCCAATTTAACAAGAATAATTCTCCTTACGAGACTCAGTTTTCCCATTGTTGGGCTCATAATTCCACTTTAACACTGGTCATCCGCATCGATCGGAGAGTTATGGTTGTGGTGATATTTCGGCTACAAATTAAATGTGTCGAAAACGTCAATATATCTGAAAGACTCTCGATAAAACATACCTTACACGTGCACAGTCTACTTTAAGTAGACTGTAGCTTTGCCTAATTAGTCGAGGCAAGAAGTGAGAAAACATGTCATATAAAAGTCGCTTTATACTTGGCAGTGGAGAACATGAGTTCAGTGTATTTCCAGTCAGATGAACGTCACATGTTTTTGAACGTTCAAGGTAGGGATCGGCAGAATATATCAACACAAACTTTCTTTTGTTTACAAGAAAATTCACTCTTACGGACAAGGGATATCATTCATGTCAGCAACCATGCATATCACATTGCATAGAACAAAAGCGGGAGTTCGTAATTATATCGGTACATGAAGTATTTTCCGACTAACACGATGGCATAGTGTCTACTGCTTCTATTCTGAAAAAAAAACAGTAGACACAAAAATTGTGTGCTTTCAAAAGTAGAAAGCCATGAAGACTAGAGTTCAATAAAAGTCGGTACGAGCTTCTTTCAAAACGTAATTACGCATAAAGTTGTGTACTTTCAAAAGTCGGTACCGGCATGCGAACTTCTTTCGCAAGTAAATCTAAGGCCGTGTTTACACTTGAGCGCTTTACCAAGGTATATTACTAGATAAAGAAACTATGATGAGCATAGACAGAACAAATGTTCGGAAAAAATCAGACGCCTCGAGCGGGATTCGAACCCAAGACACCCCGATTTCATGACAGGTGCTCTAACCACTGAGCTACCGAGACAACTATAGATCCTTTTAATAAATCCCACAATGCATGATTTTCCGTCAACTTATTCTTTTGAATTCTATTCAAAACTATACAAAGACTGAAAACAATGAAGGAAAATGATTGGAATTCAAAAGAATAAATTTGACATCAAGCGCGGGAAATCATGCATTGTGGGATGTATTAAAAGGGTCTATAGTGGCGTGGAGTTCAAATTAGCTCAAAGACGCTGATTTTATCAGAAAACTGAGGCTATTCGCTCAATAAACAATAGTTTTCTAATTTCTACCAAGGTAACTCGTATACTTCAGTAAACCACCAAGTGTAAAAACGGCCTAAGAACAGAATTGTGATTTTTGCCAAGCACAAAGAGTATCGATTTAGCAATTCATATATTGTACAAGTTTACACTTCTAATTTTGACTCCGAAAACGCGCCATAAATAGCACCCGACATTGTTGTCGCTTGATCGAGGTATTACAGGTGTCAATGACGGTGTCAATCAAATCTTCGACGTCACACAAGCAGAGCTATCTCATTGGATAAGAAATTCGGTGAGTTGTGGCAGGGAGGTGTCTCCCTGGTTGTGGTGAAGGAAGTGAACCCAGAGCCGATCATTAACCTTGTTCAAAAAGCTTCGTGCCTACTGTTCGAATTCCGGCACACCTCAGATTCTGCTCAACTCTAAAGCTGTCATGACGGACAATGATGAATCTGCATGGCCTAATACCAAAAAAGAATTTCTTCTATGGTTCTGGAAATATTCGAATGGCGCCAATGACTTGATAGAGGAACTGAATAAATGTCCTATAGAAGATCGTGGGGGTGACTTCATTCGACGAGATGCATGGCCTAAAACCGAAAAAGAATTTCTTCCGTGGTTCTGGAATGAATCGAATGGCAATGACTTGATAAAGGAACTGAATCTTTCTAAAGATCATGGTGACGACTTCATTCGACGAGAGAAAGAAAGGCCAACGATATATGCCATCGTCATTGATGATGACATACTCGAGTTTGAATGCGACAACTGGAAGTTGGTTAAAGTGGGATTTACTCATCGTGGTACAGAACCAGATACTATCAATAGAATGGAACAAGTAAAGAACAAAATAGAAAGCAAATATAAGGCCAGTATATTGTTTGTTCTACCTATCGGAGCTGTTGACACTACATCATTTCACGACACGGAAAAGAGAATTCGTGAAAAAGTTGGAACGCCAGTACTTAAAGACAAAGCGAAAGATCTTGGCCTGCCTTGTTCTACAGAGTGGGTTTTGACGACGCAAGCTCATATCGACAAGATCAAGGAAGAAATAAAAAATGGAGAAGATATAGATCTCTTCAAGGTCAACCGTCCAGCCGATAAGCCAGTTATCACAGCCCCGACCCTGCCAGCTGACAAATTTACCGACTGGGTTGCGTCGTCAGATTTCTTCTTTAATATAGCATATGAGATCGTCAGCACAGGCTGAGAAGGCTGATGCTTTATCACCTAAACGTAAGGGTAAGAAATGACAAAAACGGTCGATCAGATCTGAAGCTAAATTGTGGAGCCATTTTAACGAAGAATATTGCAAACTATGAAAGAGCTTTTTCTTCAAAATGATATGGAATAGATACTAGTCACCGATGCAAGTGTCACTTAGTTGTTAAACACTCGAAGTATCTCTCGCAGAGATAGAATTGGTTCCGTTATCTCAGCGATCGTTACTGCAGATTGGATCGCTTACTGAACACAGTTTTCGAGGATCGCAGCGATCGTAGCGATAATAATATAATGGCAACCACGCTTTAAATAATGATAAAAATGTTTTCGCAATTATGCTAACTATATAGCACACATACTGTAATACTGCATGTTTCACTGTAATGGCTTTAGTTTGAATTAAAATGATTTGTGTATTCGGTCAGAGAATACAAATTTTATTTCCGGTCTCACTGTTTGTTGGCGCGCGTCACAAGTCAAAATCTAAAGCTGACTCATTCTCAGCAGACAAAACAAAGTCAGTACCGAGACGAAAACAACTGAAGATGCATATTATAAAGCAAAACAATGCCAGCAGGGGTTGGCGTCATGATGAAGGGGGGTTAATAAATCATCTCAAGCTACACGTAAAAATTAATTTTCACTCTCAAACTTCTCAGTATATCAGGCCCTATACTCCCGGTATACTGACTCTAACTTATATGGAGATACTACGTACTAAAGTGATGACGTCATTACAATGTTTTCGCGGTATCATCAGTTTTTGGTTCCTAATTTCGATATTTGTTATCATAATCTACATGTTACCTCTCCACTGGCTCGTCCATTAATTCCACAACCGCGAAATTCATCATCATATTTTTTGGTCGTCTTTACAGCTGAGCCTAAAGGTTCGTCAATGCGCTGAACACTCAACAGGCTTTTCTTGTTATTCGGCTCCCAATTCTCGAAAAAGAAGACTGAAAAAGAAAAGAATCACAAACTAATTGACAATGAATACTGTACGTACTCTAACCCAAGTTTGTTGACACTTCAGAGTAAAAAAACAAACAGCCAAAAATCCCGGGGGAAGGGATGTGGTACTTATTGGTTATTCCATGGTTTTCTATGGAATACGAGCGAATATTTCACGAAAAAATTATATTATTTGGTATACAACGAGCCTTTAGGCGAGTTGTATACTAAAATAATATAATTTTTTAAGTGAAATTTTCGCCCGTATTCCATAGAAAACCATGGAATAACCATATTATCCTATACATATTACATCAACAATTAAAACTGTCAAGTCGTTTCTACTTAGCTTTTCGAGTTTCGTTGCACGGTTCCTGAGAAATAAATGCTATGAATTTCGAATTCGTCGTGTCAACTGTTGTTTTCTAACGCTTCTTCTGAGAGTGAAGGAAGATTTGAATTATTTCTCGAACTTGAAGCCATGTTTATAACGCTTTGAATCGTTGAATGAGTTTGGATTTCGAAATTAAAAAAACATTTTATGCAAATATTGGTAAATGTAGCAACACGACGCGAGCGCGTCCAGTGGAAGAAAAAAGCGGGAAAATTTACAACATTTTGATTGGCTAATACAAACTATGAAATACCGCTCTGTATTTCATAGAAAAATCTATGAAATACCGCTCTGTATTTCATAGAAATGGTGAGCTCTGATTGGCTGAGATGTAATATGTATAGGATAATCCCCTGTATAAGCTATACTACAGGGAGCCCAAGCTCATTATCTGTGAAGACCGTTGTTTAAATTGCATATTTACAGTAAATGTATGTGGCTTTAAAACATCCCTCCGTATTTCAAGATTTTTCGTAAATAATAAAACTTGTTTTCACTAATGTGTTGTTCTTACTACTTTCGATGCTAACTTTCAGGGGTATATAAAAAAAAAAACAGCCACAAATCCCGGGGGGGTGGTACTCCCCTGTATAAGCTATACGGGTATGTGCCGTCCGATAGGGTATGGTTTTCGAGCTTCTCAGGTCTGGGATAAGGTATATATTTTGCCCATTTGCACTGGAATAGGGTATGGTTTTTTTTTTACAGCGAGCCAAGTATTTATCATTCTTTTTGCATTTTTACGAGCATTTGAAGATCTCTAATGTTTATAAATGATCGTAGCGGCAAAATACAAATTCTTAGCTTCAAATTGGTCACGAACTTTCAATTTTAAATGAAGCAAGTAGTCCAAGGACTCAGCAAAGACCAATACAACGTATACTTGTTTGGTAACTCAACACGTATTGAACCTTTAGGTCACAATAAGCGTGATGAACTGTAGTTTTTTATCTTTTAATCTATGTTGTAATGTTTTTACGTCATCTATCATCTCCTGTTTCGTCTCATTGTATAATAGCTATATATTTGTACGTATTCACCATTTGTAAATCTCTCCATAACCTGAAGAAGGCTATAGTCTGGCTAGCCGAAATATAGTCACCAAAAAAAATTACGTTGTATTGGTCTTTGCTGAGTCCTTGGACTACTTGCTTAAGCATTGTTTTTGACCATTTAGATCTATACATTAGATCCAACGTTTTCTGGCAGGATACTCGTACACGGCTACTTCTCAAGTTTTCAATTTTAGTCTGTGATAGGGACGTCAATTACCCTGGTTTCAGAGGCTTTGATAAGCTCTATAATACGATGTACGAGCTGCGAAACAGCGAGAAAGAAAAAAAGCCTCTGGAACCAGGGTATGATAGGTATATATACTTTGAAGCCGCTTAGGTCTGGTTCTCGTGGCCACGAGAACAAGTTCTACTTAATGAATTACAAAAATGAAATCACATAGCTCAACCGATTGACACGAAGGACTAACGCATTTAACTTTACATAATGAAACTGTCATAACGGGAACATTAGCTGGTCCATTGGGTCAAACTGCCTCTTATATACATCCAACACTAGCATATAGGTTTCACTGCCTGAAGATCGCGTAAGTGTGAAACTCGAGTAGCAGTAAATGGAGTAATGCTCAAATGTTTTGTCTTTGATTTACCTAGAAACTACTATTTCTGCTCTGCATTATAATGCATTGAGCACTGTTTTATCGGTTTTGACAAATATCACTTGATTTATAATTATAGTATAATTCTATTTTTGTCTTGTCTACTGAAAATGATAAACTTTTCCTTATTTGGCATGGATCAACGTAGCGGATGTGACCCCTGAATTACTGACGCAGACGTTTCCATAGCAACCAACCGTGAGATCAGAATTCCCAGAAATCACTGAATGCGTTTCTGCTTGTAAAAAACGCCTTTAAACAATCAAAGATGGAGTCCTTCCTCGCAAACCTTCAACACGACGTACAATGTTCCTTGTGCAGCGACACAATGATTGAACCTAAGCTTGTAGAATGTTTCCATACATTCTGTAAGCCATGTATAAAGAGGAAAGCCGAACTAATTGGAGACATCAACATCTTCAAGTGTCCAAAATGTTGCTCTGAAACGTTGCTGGGAGAACTAAGCAGCGTGGAAGACCTACCACCAAGTCCTGTACACGCAAGAATCCTACAAGTCTTGGAGTTTCTAGAGACCGATCAGGTTTGCTCTGTTTCAGCGACTCATTCCCCAGCATTGTGGCACTGTTTTGACTGCAATCGCTTGTTGTGTGACGAGTGTCTGAACAACCATTCTGTGTTTATTAAAGACCACAAAGTCGTTTCGTTGTCAGCGAAATCGACGAATGTTCAAGACCTTGAGGCCATCCTGACAAGAGAAAGTATTTGCAAAACTCACTGTAGTCAAAGTTTGTACTTCTTCTGCAAAGACTGTGAGGTATTGATCTGTTGGCTGTGCTTGAAAGACGGCCACAATGATCATAAAATGTTGACTCTGCAAGAGGTCACCGCCATTCAGAAAGCTCTGCTCTCTAAAACCCTTGAGGAGCTTGAGAAGCTACGATGCAACGCAAAGGAAAAGAAACAGCAAGAGGAAATTGCTCTCCAGATAAAAAGCGACGGGGAGAAAGCCAAAGAACAAGTACAGAATGCTACCAAAAAGTTGGTCAAAATTCTACTTGACCAAGAAAACCAATTGCTGAATGAAATCCAGAGAAGCGTAGTGAAGGCTGACAGGAATCTGCGTGTAATACGTCACATCCCAGCAACACAGGAATACATCCGAAACATCCTTGAAAAGGGACTAGTGAGTGAAATGGTCGACATTCAACAGGAAGATTCCTCCAACAAGTGCACCTACAACCCATTCAAAAGAGAAAGTTCGAGAATTGTGTTCGACCCCAATAAAGAGCTAAGTCAACAAGTAAACGCTGGAATTGGAAAAGTACACCTGTCTTGTATTAAGTCAGACCCAATGTTGAGTACAATTCAAGTTGACGGTCATCTTGAGGCACTGAAGAAAGCCAAGCTGACTGTGGAGACTAAAACGTCTGCAGGAGAACTCAATAACGAACCAAGTGATGATGTGGATGTACAGATCAGACCTGAAGATGATGTGAAAGTGGAAGAAAGAAAAATGACAAGTGGTGGTAAAATAGAAGTGGAATTCATCCCTCAAGTAGCTGGTCAATTGACAGCACAGGTTCAAGTGAACGGCAATGCTGTATCTAACAGTCCACTAGTGATGGATGTCAAGCCACAACACATGGAGGAAATAGCAGGAGATTCTAAGTTTAAAAGTGCCTTGAATACAGGATCTAGAAAGTTCAATGGTATTGCAGTGAATAAGACTAACAGTAGGATTGCTGTAGCAGATGATAAATCCCACTGTGTTAGAGTATTCAACATGGATGGAGGTTTGTTACTAACGTATGGTAATAAAGGCAGTGGACAGGGACAGTTGCGTCGTCCTGAAGGTTTAGCATTTCTCAACGAAACAGATTTAGTGATAGTTGACTGGGGTAATAATAGAATATGTATAGTGAACACTATAACAGGGACTCTGGTGAAAACCTTTGGTTGTCATGGTATTGGCAATGGACGGTTTTCTAACCCACTTGGAGTACATGTTGATGATGACTGTAACATTGTTGTGACTGACAGTGGTAATGATCGTGTACAAGTCTTTACAAAGAATGGTGAATATAAATATCAATTTAGTTTATCAAATCAGGGAGGTTTTAGTCCATGTTGTACAGTTACACACAATGGACTGTTTTATGTGAGTGATAATTGTTACAATGTGATTGATGTGATTGAGATGAAAGACAACTCACCAACTATAATATCCACTATTGGAGGGAATTGTCATGCTGCTGGTCGGTTGCAGGGTCCCTTGGGTCTTGCTATTGATAATAACCACAATCTACTGGTGTGTGATTCTTACTCGGTTCATAAGTTTACATTGGATGGTCGTTTTATAGGAAAGACAAGGAAACTAAGTGTCATCAGGCCCACATATATAGCAGTATTAAATGATGGTCAGTTTATTTGCACTACAAATGGTGGAGGTGTTTTCTGTTTTTAAGAAAACAGTCTTCAACATTCAAACTCAGTATTAACTGAAAACTTGGTTGAATTAACCATATTCATTAGAGAGTGGGATAATGTAATGATTGCACATTTTATTGATTTTATTTTTTGTTAGGATTTCAATCAGTTTGTAATTATTAAATAGATTTTAAGTAAGTAAGATTTTATTGTAAGTAGCGCTTTGAGCACCAGAAAAAGGGATTGATAAATAATAAAGTATTATTATTATTATTATTATTATTATTATTATTACTATTATTATTATTATTATTAGAAATTAATGTTTGGAATAATAATTTATTTTAGGTTATTGGAATGTGCTTACTATAGTGCGAATACAAAGAGAAACAAGCCTGATATTCCTACCAATATATTTATTACTCGGGCTTCCTTTACCATGAGCATCCCCGTCACTTTCGTATGGGAGTCAGTATTAATTACCGAATAAAGCAATCACTATCAGCAAAGCAGCAGTTCTTATGCTATCAGTGCTGAGTATGAGAAAGTGTTATTTTTAGATATAATTATTTCAGTCGGGGAGACCCCCCTTTTATTCCTCGATTATATTAGTGTAGTCCCTCCCCCCCCCCCCCCCCTCTTCAACCCCTTCACCCTCCACCAAATATATAGAATATCGACAGCGCATTAAAATAAATTTTTTTTTTTGATTTAGCTCACTAAATCCCGGTCTCACTAAGCCCTATTCCCTAGTAAAACGTATTTATTGTTTGCGAAGTGGAATTTCTACTTATACATTCTCTAAATTTTACGATCACTTAAGGTATGTTTAATACTGTCACGTGTTTTATCCTCTATCAATAAAGTCTTACCTTATACATTAAAACTACAAAATTGTTAACGTACAAATTTTCTGTGGAGGATTCTTATGGATGTTAAACTCAAGGAGAAATTAAGGAGATGCGGTCACCGTATATACGTTTATATCCCGGGGGAGGGGGTACTCCCCTATCTTTGCTATACGGGTATGTGCCGCCCGATAGTATGGTTTTCGAGCTTCTCAGGTCTGGGATAAGGTATATATTTTGAAGGTTAGGTCTGGGATAGGGTATATATTTTGAAGGTTAGGTCTGGGATAGGGTATATATTTTGAAGGTTAGGTCTGGGATAGGGTATATATTTTGAAGGTTAGGTCTGGGATAGGGTATATATTTTGAAAGTTAGGTCTGGGATAGGTATATTTTGAAGGTTAGGTCTGGGATAGGGTATATATTTTGAAGGTTAGGTCTGGGATAGGGTATATATTTTGAAGGTTAGGTCTGGGATAGGGTATATATTTTGAAGGTTAGGTCTGGGATAGGGTATATATTTTGAAGCTTAGGTCTGGGGTAGGGTATATATTTTGAAGCTTAGGTCTGGGATAGGGTATATATGTTGAAATTATTCAAGTTATTTTCATATGAATTGGCAAAACAAAGCGAATTGGCAGATATTTTCTATAAGTGAAGACACAATGAACAGGTTAAAGATTCCAGTAAACACCTGTTGCAAGTAATTCATTATTCACAACTTGTAGTCATAACGTTAGAAGACTTCTGATCCCTAACGTTACGGCCAGTGATAAGGGTCACTTGTGCCAGTTCACGGATTCCTTAATCTTCTTGTGAGAACCAATAATTCTTCCTCTACGTTACGTTATCTTTTAGCATGTATTTCATGTTCAATTATGATTGGCTTAGGATGTTACGCATTGTAACTTTAGTGATTAGATATGCATATCATACCTGTACATTTAGTCAACGTTGTAAGTTAGGATGATGCAATGTAAGGTATAAATAGAGACCGTTGATATTGTAATATCGGAGACCATGTAGCCTTCACGGGTTGCAGAATTCAGAGACCAACTAGCCTCGTGCTAGCTAGAGCGCTGATTAAAGTGTAAGATTCCAGATACAAGAAACTTCCGTGCCTCGTTACTTCAAGTCTCGTACTTACTCGTAGGGTAATTGTACGGGCCCACGCTGAGTGAGTCGCCACTACCAAAGCTAATCACCCCAAAGATTGAGCAAGTTGAATTGGATTTAGTAGAAATAAGCGCAGCTTATTTGCTCACGAACTGCTTGCGAGTAGTCCGAAATTCCTTTCCGTAACACTTAGGTCTGGGATAGGGTATATATTTTGAAGGTTAGGTCTGGGATAGGGTATATATTTTGAAGGTTAGGTCTGGGATAGGGTATATATTTTGAAAGTTAGGTCTGGGATAGGGTATATATTTTGAAGGTTAGGTCTGGGATAGGGTATATATTTTGAAGGTTAGGTCTGGGATAGGGTATATATTTTGAAGCTTAGGTCTGGGGTAGGGTATATATTTTGAAGCTTAGGTCTGGGATAGGGTATATATGTTGAAGCTTAGGTCTGGGATAGGGTATATATTTTGAAGCTTAGGTCTGGGATATGGTATATATTTTGAAGCTTAGGTCTGGGATAGGGTATATATTTTGAAAGCTTAGGTCTGGGATAGGGTATATATTTTGAAGCTTAGGTCTGGGATAGGGTATATATTTTGAAGCTTAGGTCTGGGATAGGGTATATATTTTGAAGCTTAGGTCTGGGATAGGGTATATATTTTGAAGCTTAGGTCTGGGATATGGTATATATTTTGAAGCTTAGGTCTGGGATAGGGTATATATTTTGAAGCTTATGTAAAGGAAGAAAATTAGAGAAATTTAGAAGAAATTTCTAGGCAAATTATTCAAGTTATTTTCATATGAATTGGCAAAACAAAGCGAATTGGCAGATATTTTCTATAAGTGAAGACACAATGAACAGGTTAAAGATTCCAGTAAACACCTGTTGCAAGTAATTCATTATTCACAACTTGTAGTCATAACGTTAGAAGACTTCTGATCCCTAACGTTACGGCCAGTGATAAGGGTCACTTGTGCCAGTTCACGGATTCCTTAATCTTCTTGTGAGAACCAATAATTCTTCCTCTACGTTACGTTATCTTTTAGCATGTATTTCATGTTCAATTATGATTGGCTTAGGATGTTACGCATTGTAACTTTAGTGATTAGATATGCATATCATACCTGTACATTTAGTCAACGTTGTAAGTTAGGATGATGCAATGTAAGGTATAAATAGAGACCGTTGATATTGTAATATCGGAGACCATGTAGCCTTCACGGGTTGCAGAATTCAGAGACCAACTAGCCTCGTGCTAGCTAGAGCGCTGATTAAAGTGTAAGATTCCAGATACAAGAAACTTCCGTGCCTCGTTACTTCAAGTCTCGTACTTACTCGTAGGGTAATTGTACGGGCCCACGCTGAGTGAGTCGCCACTACCAAAGCTAATCACCCCAAAGATTGAGCAAGTTGAATTGGATTTAGTAGAAATAAGCGCAGCTTATTTGCTCACGAACTGCTTGCGAGTAGTCCGAAATTCCTTTCCGTAACAGTGGTGTTAGAACCGTGGTAATTGAAGTCGAGGAGGTCTCTCACGGAAGAAGAAGAAGAAGAAGAAGAAGAAGAAGAAGAAGAAGACGAAGAAACAAGAAGACAAGAAAAACAAGGACAAGCGAAAGAAAAACAACGAGAAGCAAAAGAAAAACAACTGACGACAAAGAAAAGAAAAGAAAAACATTACAAGAAAAACAACCAACGTTCGTTAACGTTGAATATTGTACAAGTGGAGAGTCAACACTAAGAGCCATTGCTGTTGTACAGTGTTGTCGTACAAAGAAGTTAATTCAAAAGAATTGTACATTCGATCTGTGGGAGGACACCGGCGAAAGATACTGTTCGTGGTCAGGAAGGATCAACAAAGAAATTGTGGAACTCCGTGGGAAGTTATTGGTTGAAGTTATTCCGTTATTGTGCGCATGCGTGCGTTTTGGATCCTCAGAGTTTGGATCACACGAGAATTAAGAGAGGAAACGAAATCCTCTGATTTAGAAGGAAACTAGACTCAACAAACGAAACAAAGAATAAAGAATATATTTGTTGGAACGACCGAACAGGTACCAGTAGAAATTGACAGGTGTTGAAACGCTAGATTGAACACTACAAGAGAACTTTGAACACGAAATTAGAGGACAACAAAGGACAACAGGTGGTCGCGAGGACGTTGTACGAATCTCGTGTACAAGATAAATACAAGAACGAACATTACTTACGTATATGCGGAGGCTACGAGAGCGATTCCAAACACCACGAAGAGATTCCGAGGAAGAACAGGACCGCGATCTAGAAAGTAGTTACTGCTTGACAAGGACAGTAACCAGCCCTCATAAGGGGACGTTAGCCGCATTAAAGAAACAGAGGAGGAGTCTTCGCACTCCTAGGACGAAATTAGACTTTTCCAACCTGGATTCATTAAGAGATTCCAGCGACAGCGAAGATACGACGAACGGTGATCCCGAGATCTCGTTTAAACAACCAACGCAGCGTGTTACAGACCAGGAGAATACTAGTGACATAGATAATACAGGAACCGAGACGGAAACTTCAGAACTAAGACTAGAAGACGGTCAAGGTTGGGAAGGTGACGATTTTAGTATCGCCATGGACAGCAACGTTGGATTAAACGCGGCTCCAACTACATCAACGCCGGGACTTCCAAGTGCGCCCTCCGGAATCAGCAATATTGCTACTCCAGAACAAACGCCGGTAATGCAAATGTTGCAGAGAATGTCAGGACAAATGGAACAACAAGTACAGGGAATGGCAGAACAAGGAGAGAGAATGGAACAACAATCACAAGAATTGAAACAACAGAGTCATGACTTGAGAACTGATCTGTCAGGACAAATGAAACAACAGAGTCATGATTTGAGGACTGCACTGTCAGGGAAAATAGAACAACAAGGAAAAGACTTGTTAGCTAAAATCGACAAACAAAGTGAAACTTGTCGTAACGATAACCGGAAACTACGCGACGAACTGATAAACCGAATGGATCAACACAATGAAGAACTTGCATCAACGATAGGCTGTAGGGGACAGTTCTTTAATAGAAACGCAAGTGACGACAGCCTGCTGAGAAACGAAGTGGCCGCAACGCCAGAAGTAAATGAGAGGAAAGCTGTAGCCCCTACCATTGAAAAAGAACCAGAACTGATGATTGAAAAAGAACCAGAACTGATGATTGAAAAGGAACCAGAACTGATGATTGAAAAGGAACCAGAACTGATGATTGAAAAAGAACCAGAACTGATGATCGAAAAAGAACCAGAACTGATGATCGAAAAAGAACCAGAACTGAGGATCGAAAAAGAACCAGAACTGAGGATTGGAAAAGAACCAGAACTGAGGATCGAAAAAGAACCAGAACCGAAATCGACAGAACAAGCACCAGAACACAACCAGGGAACTAGTAAACAAGAAGACGAACAACCAGTACAAGAAAAAGAGTCCATACTCTATCAAGAAGAAGAACTGCTGGAACCAGAACCAAAACAGGAAGTGGAAGACGAACCACAATCAGAACCAGAACGAGAAAAAGGACAACAATTGGAACAGAAAGAGCCAGAACAAACGTATGATCTACAATCGCAAGACCTAGAAGGCGATGACAAGAAGGAAGATAAACTGTCGAATCGATACGAAGAGGAGCCAATTACAGTGGCCCAACAACAGATCCACAACTACCAGAAAGTGGGGGTTGACCAAAATGTGCTGACAGAGCAAGACACCCAACCAGAATACACCGATTGTATGCCAAAATCCCAACGATACGACGCAGAAAACCAAAATGAGAAGAAGAGTCACAGTCTACTACTATCACTACTAGTACTACTACAAATGCAAGGCAAAGGGGTTGGAAGAAGATCCCCCACAAAGAAGAAAGTGAAGGACAAAAAGGGTTCAACTGTTGAAGAAGACCAGCGACAGCAGAGACTCTGGAAAGTTGTAAAAAGGATTCTCTTAAGTTCAGCGTTCACCGAACCACCTCCAGAGAAGGGACCACCTGAGAACAAGATCCGATACACAATGAAGAAACGGATTGGTCATCGCGGAAAATTGCCCTGGACTGGAAATGGAAAGAATGCCTCACAAGGAACTATAATTTAGAATGTAGTAACATTTTATGTTGTCAGAAAACGAATGACTTAATTGAAACTTTAAGTTTTATTGATTGTAACCCCCGGAGATGTCGTATTTAGTCTAGTCCGGTTTGGACAAGGTTGCGTCCCGTGACAGCTACGATAGTGCTCAGATTTTATTGTAATTTTTTCGCAGCCAGGAGGCTTTGCTCTTAAGGTGAGGGTAATGTAAAGGAAGAAAATTAGAGAAATTTAGAAGAAATTTCTAGGCAAATTATTCAAGTTATTTTCATATGAATTGGCAAAACAAAGCGAATTGGCAGATATTTTCTATAAGTGAAGACACAATGAACAGGTTAAAGATTCCAGTAAACACCTGTTGCAAGTAATTCATTATTCACAACTTGTAGTCATAACGTTAGAAGACTTCTGATCCCTAACGTTACGGCCAGTGATAAGGGTCACTTGTGCCAGTTCACGGATTCCTTAATCTTCTTGTGAGAACCAATAATTCTTCCTCTACGTTACGTTATCTTTTAGCATGTATTTCATGTTCAATTATGATTGGCTTAGGATGTTTCGCATTGTAACTTTAGTGATTAGATATGCATATCATATACCTGTACATGTTAGTCAACGTTGTAAGTTAGGATGATGCAATGTAAGGTATAAATAGAGACCGTTGATATTGTAATATCGGAGACCATGTAGCCTTCACGGGTTGCAGAATTCAGAGACCAACTAGCCTCGTGCTAGCTAGAGCGCTGATTAAAGTGTAAGATTCCAGATACAAGAAACTTCCGTGCCTCGTTACTTCAAGTCTCGTACTTACTCGTAGGGTAATTGTACGGGCCCACGCTGAGTGAGTCGCCACTACCAAAGCTAATCACCCCAAAGATTGAGCAAGTTGAATTGGATTTAGTAGAAATAAGCGCAGCTTATTTGCTCACGAACTGCTTGCGAGTAGTCCGAAATTCCTTTCCGTAACACTTAGGTCTGGGATAGGGTATATATTTTGAAGGTTAGGTCTGGGATAGGGTATATATTTTGAAGGTTAGGTCTGGGATAGGGTATATATTTTGAAAGTTAGGTCTGGGATAGGGTATATATTTTGAAGGTTAGGTCTGGGATAGGGTATATATTTTGAAGGTTAGGTCTGGGATAGGGTATATATTTTGAAGCTTAGGTCTGGGGTAGGGTATATATTTTGAAGCTTAGGTCTGGGATAGGGTATATATGTTGAAGCTTAGGTCTGGGATAGGGTATATATTTTGAAGCTTAGGTCTGGGAATGGTATATATTTTGAAGCTTAGGTCTGGGATAGGGTATATATTTTGAAGCTTAGGTCTGGGATAGGGTATATATTTTGAAGCTTAGGTCTGGGATAGGGTATATATTTTGAAGCTTAGGTCTGGGATAGGGTATATATTTTGAAGCTTAGGTCTGGGATAGGGTATATATTTTGAAGCTTAAGTCTGGGATAGGGTACTGAAAAGTTCCGTTTTTTAGGTCTGGGATAGGAGATCATTACATCATAGCAATATAATTTCACAGAAAAGTGATTAATATCAGTTTTCTTCAGTGCATGGAATCTACGTTATTGAAAGCTATAAATTACGTCAGGCTCTAGTAGGACTTACCCCTGGAACATTTCATTGGATTGATGCAGTGGTACTTTGACCATATCACAAGTTGGTAGAAAACGATAGTGACTTGGACAGCGATCAAAATAGCGGCGAAGAATAGTAATCTTGGCAAAGGACATCGAGGCCAAACCGGTCGCTTCCACACTTTGATCTTCATTCTGTTTGAGGTATAAAAATCATAAAGATATCTGAATATTGCTGTACTAGTGTACGTCTGGGTTGTGTTGGTCAAAAATAATGTTTTTCATGTACGTTGTTGTATTTTAGGCCTGGGGCAAACGTCGAACTAACCATGAGCTTAATTCAGTTCCCGGGGGGAGGGATATTCCCGGAAATTTAGGATAGGGGTGTGCCCCCGGGATGTCGAAACCCTGCCCTATTTAAGGATGACAAATTGGAAAATTCATACCCTTTCCAAGGATTTGTCACTGAAATATAGACCCAATTTAAAGAAAAAGTCAATGCTATTCCTCCGGAAATCGCTAATAACAGAAGTGCATACGCTGGCTGTTACGCTAAGCGGATTTTTTAGTCAAAATAAAAAAACTGTACCCAAATTAAAGATCGAATATTTTATTTTAAGGTGAAAAAGCAAAATATGGTACCCCATTTAAGGATCTGGAGCTTCAAAAACCATACTCTATTTGGGGGCACATACCTATATAGCATATATATGGGAGTATCTCCCCCCCCCCCCCCCCCCCATATAGATGAAAATATTAGAAGTTCAAAAATTGATATGTGTTTGAAAAGGCGTTTACAAGTGCGTTGTGGCAAAGTCGCTCCAGAGTCGTATTTTCCGACTTGGCTTGAAACTATTTCCAAAATTAATAGGGTTCGACTGAATTAAGTTCATGGTTAGAACGACGTTTTGTGTCATGAAAAGGCTAAGTCGCTCCAGAGTCGAAATTTCTGACTTGGCTTGAACCTGTAGCTATTTCAAACTAGTTAACTGGGTTCGACTGAATTAAGTTCGTGGTTAGTTCGTCATTTGCCGTAGATGGGATCATTATTAGTTTTATATACCAAGCTCCTTCAAGAGAATGGGCTTAGGCACTGCTATGCAGTGTATCCACCATGGGATCAGTATTAGTTTTATATACAACACTCCTTCAAGAGAATGGGCTTAGGCGCTGCTATGCAGTGTATCCACCATGAGATCAGTATTAGTTTTATATACCACACTCCTTCAAGAGAATGGCCTTAGGCACTGCTATGCAGTGTATCCACCATGAGATCAGTATTAGTTTTATATACAACACTCCTTCAAGAGAATGGGCTTAGGCACTGCTATGCAGTGTATCCACCATGAGATCAGTATTAGTTTTATATACCACACTCCTTCAAGAGAATGGCCTTAGGCACTGCTATGCAGTGTATCCACCATGAGATCAGTATTAGTTTTATATACAACACTCCTTCAAGAGAATGGGCTTAGGCACTGCTATGCAGTGTATCCACCATGAGATCAGTATTAGTTTTATATACCACACTCCTTCAAGAGAATGGCCTTAGGCACTGCTATGCAGTGTATCCACCATGAGATCAGTATTAGTTTTATATACAACACTCCTTCAAGAGAATGGGCTTAGGCACTGCTATGCAGTGTATCCACCATGAGATCAGTATTAGTTTTATATACAACACTCCTTCAAGAGAATGGGCTTAGGCACTGCTATGCAGTGTATCCACCATGAGATCATTATTAGTTTTATATACCACACTCCTTCAAGAGAATGGGCTTAGGCACTGCTATGCAGTGTATCCACCATGAGATCAGTATTAGTTTTATATACAACACTCCTTCAAGAGAATGGGCTTAGGCACTGCTATGCAGTGTATCCACCATGAGATCATTATTAGTTTTATATACCACACTCCTTCAAGAGAATGGGCTTAGGCACTGCTATGCAGTGTATCCACCATGAGATCAGTATTAGTTTTATATACCACACTCCTTCAAGAGAATGGGCTTAGGCACTGCTATGCGGTGTATCCACCATGAGATCAGTATTAGTTTTATATACAACACTCCTTCAAGAGAATGGGCTTAGGCACTGCTATGCAGTGTATCCACCATGAGATCAGTATTAGTTTTATATACACAACACTCCTTCAAGAGAATGGGCTTAGGCACTGCTGTGCAGTGTATCCACCATGAGATCAGTATTAGTTTTATATACAACACTCCTTCAAGAGAATGGGCTTAGGCACTGCTATGCAGTGTATCCACCATGAGATCAGTATTAGTTTTATATACCACACTCCTTCAAGAGAATGGGCTTAGGCACTGCTATGCAGTGTATCCACCATGAGATCAGTATTAGTTTTATATACAACACTCCTTCAAGAGAATGGGCTTAGGCACTGCTATGCAGTGTATCCACCATGAGATCATTATTAGTTTTATATACCACACTCCTTCAAGAGAATGGGCTTAGGCACTGCTATGCAGTGTATCCACCATGAGATCAGTATTAGTTTTATATACCACACTCCTTCAAGAGAATGGGCTTAGGCACTGCTATGCGGTGTATCCACCATGAGATCAGTATTAGTTTTATATACAACACTCCTTCAAGAGAATGGGCTTAGGCACTGCTATGCAGTGTATCCACCATGAGATCAGTATTAGTTTTATATACAACACTCCTTCAAGAGAATGGGCTTAGGCACTGCTGTGCAGTGTATCCACCATGAGATCAGTATTAGTTTTATATACAACACTCCTTCAAGAGAATGGGCTTAGGCACTGCTATGCAGTGTATCCACCATGAGATCAGTATTAGTTTTATATACCACACTCCTTCAAGAGAATGGGCTTAGGCACTGCTATGCAGTGTATCCACCATGAGATCAGTATTAGTTTTATATACAACACTCCTTCAAGAGAATGGGCTTAGGCACTGCTATGCAGTGTATCCACCATGAGATCAGTATTAGTTTTATATACCACACTCCTTCAAGAGAATGGGCTTAGGCACTACTATGCGGTGTATCCACCATGAGATCAGTATTAGTTTTATATACCACACTCCTTCAAGAGAATGGGCTTAGGCACTGCTATGCAGTGTATCCACCATGAGATCAGTATTAGTTTTATATACAACACTCCTTCAAGAGAATGGGCTTAGGCACTGCTATGCAGTGTATCCACCATGAGATCAGTATTAGTTTTATATACCACACTCCTTCAAGAGAATGGGCTTAGGCACTGCTATGCAGTGTATCCACCATGAGATCAGTATTAGTTTTATATACCACACTCCTTCAAGAGAATGGGCTTAGGCACTGCTATGCAGTGTATCCACCATGAGATCAGTATTAGTTTTATATACCACACTCCTTCAAGAGAATGGGCTTAGGCACTGCTGTGCAGTGTATCCACCATGAGATCAGTATTAGTTTTATATACCACACTCCTTCAAGAGAATGGGCTTAGGCACTGCTATGCGGTGTATCCACCATGAGATCAGTATTAGTTTTATATACCACACTCCTTCAAGAGAATGGGCTTAGGCACTGCTATGCAGTGTATCCACCATGAGATCATTATTAGTTTTATATACCAAGCTCCTTCAAGTGCATTTATCACTTTACGTTTTCCAGTGCATTTTAGTAGCTCTTACGTCCGACTTCCACTCAAGTTCCAGTTCTTGAGTTTGCTTTTCTTGTAGCTGACATTCCATGTTCAGTTTTAGTCGTTGATTAGTTATCTAACCACAGGGAGCGCTCTAATGGCGCTGAAACGCCGTCACAACATCGAAAGTAGTAAGGAAAATACATTAGTGAAAAAAAGTTTTATAATTTACGAAAAATCTTGAAAGACGGAGGGATGTTTTAAAGCCACATACATTTACTGTAAATATGCAAATTAAACAACGGTCTTCACAGATAATGAGCTTGGGCTCCCTGTGGTCTAACTAGTAATTCAGTAGTTATCGGTCTATTACCTTTATATATTATACACCAATAAACACTGATTTGCTACTGAGATGGCGGCTACCCTCCACTTTGTAATGTGAGTCGTCAGTTGCTTAAATATGAAACGTTTTCTATATTCGGCTGGGCGAAGCGATAGAGAATCGGTAGACCAATTAGAGATGTCCGTTTTAGCGGCATAAGCTCAAGTTTGGCACAAATTAAGGGACCATTGTTTAAAACCAGTTAGCTGTGACTGCATTTCACAGAAAGTCATTGTTTGTAAAACAAAGCCGCAGAGGAAAGAATTTGGAAAAGAACAGTCTCCAAAATGATTTTGAATACTTCATAGATAAAATCGGCTAACGCAATGTTTACATTATTTAACCCAATTCAAAACCTTTGGGAACAAGAGCTTTTTTTGTTCCAAACAATTCCATTTCATTTCCATGTATGTCAATGCAGATTTTAAATGGGTCAAAGTATATAAGAATGTAAACACTGCGTTAGCCGATTTGGTGAGTTTTGACAGAATTACATTCATAATTTATTTACGGTAAATTGTCGAAAGATACGAAACCATCTGGACCGGCTACTGACCTATACCGGTTTATACAGGAAAATAGAAAATTGGTATAATATTTTACATGTAATACGTCTAGCAGTGTGAGTTCGTACTATATTCCCATTTTTTCATATTCTCATTTTGTTGAGCAGAAAAAAAGAAAAATAGAGGATGCCCTTCCAGATTTATTATCTTCGGTAAAGGAGGCTGCAGAGGCCCATAAAGTGAGAGAGTACTTTTCAAGATAGTGACTAGACGCAGTGTACATCCTGGTCCCGGATTGTTCATAAAGTGGATAGCGCTATCCGTTGGATCTTTATTGAGTGGATTAGTTGATGCTGTTATCCATTGAAAAATCTTTGAACATCCGCCACCTGGATTTCACTAGCGATGCAAGCATAAGTACTTGTGTAGCCAGTATCAATATAAATAGCAGCTCTCAGAAAAAATGTTATTATCTTCGTTGAAATATGCCATTGTCAGAATGATGTATTCATGTTTTCTTATCTTGCGTCAGTGAAAACTGGCTTAATTACTCATCAAATGAAATTACAGGTGTAAAGCACGATTTTTTTCCATAAAATGTTTGCATGTAATCACATCAAAAATGAGTTGTAACTCATTTGATCAATTTAAAAAAGTGTTGACTAATAGTACGAATCAGACTCTGTGGTCTCCATTTCAAGGAAATATGAAATGAGAAGGATGAAAGTAATGCAGGTTGTCATGAAGTTTATTGGTCCAACTACATATCGTGGAAAAGTATAATATTTAAAATTAACCTTAATTAGCCTTGCCCCTAAAAATTCCACCCACTCTAGTTGGATCGATAAGGTATGCACCATGATGCAAGAACGCAAAGACACTCGTCATGTTTAAAGAGTCTACCTTCCTCGAGCTCCCGGAGGTTTCTTCAACTGATTTTCTTACAATATGGGTTCAAAGATCACATTTCATGGAAACTGTTGAGACTGACAAAGTATCAAGAAAATAGTTTACAAAGATCTATGTCAGTGTAGGTTATCTACATGTAGCGAGGGGTTATGGGATATATTCACCGAGGTCGCCCGAGGTTAATATATTCCATGCCATTACCCCGAGCGAAAGTTTGACAAAGATTTTCAAACAAAACACGGTCCTATGAGAAAGATGTCATTAATCAGGTTATGGTTCCTGATTTCCCAAGTGGAATTGCAAACAAATGCTTTGCCATTCTGTATACTGTAATGTTAACGAGCTTCATAAAAAAAAAACCCAGCTAAAGCATTTTTTGTCCAGAAACATTTATCAGTTAGCTCAATGGTATACAGTGTACAGTGTGGTCTAGTAAGCCTAAGGTCTTGGGATCGATTCCCGATATGTCGGTATTTATCAAATATTTTTTTCTTCATAAAAAAAGGTGGAAAAACAAAGAAAACCGTGTCAAATTGAAATTACGAGCTGATAATTCGTTCTCTATTCAAATATTTAGTGTACGACTTCTGTAAAGAGAAAATCTATTATAAAATAAATTATGCTTGGCATAGCTTGTGCCAGTGCCGCTAAAACGGACATCCCTATTAAGGAATGGTCAACGCTTAGCGTGCGTCCATCGAGTTATGGAGCACGCGGGAATTTGGGAGAGCACGAGAGAAGCGTAAGAGTTGCTCGAGGCGAAGCCGAGAGCAACTCTAGCTTCACGAGTGCTCTCACAAATTCCCAAGTGCTCTATAACTCGATGGACGCACAGCTAAAGCGTTGACCATTTCTTTTATATATAACATAGTCACTGCAAATTCAAATAAATCGATTTGATTTTAATCAATTTTTTCCCGATTGAATTCAGAGCGCGCGCTATGCCGATGACGTGAGCGTGTGTCCATATGGGCTTACGGACACACGCTAACCAACCAATCAGAGCGCGCGTTATATCATACCTTGTTATGAATTAAAGTTGTTTCTGAAGGACAGTCATGGCAATAGACCTCTTTAATAGCTTCGTATGTAAATTGCCCATTTCAAACCATGTGATATATATCAACATGACATTCCGGGATAATTGTTCCTATATATTTCTGTAATTTATTCGTTCATATTGAAAGGACCACACCATGCTTGCATCACATGGTTTGAAATGGGCAATTTACATACCAAGCTAAAGAGGTGTATACGAGCTATTGTGAACATTATAATGATCGCTATTATGTACGCAGTTCAGAAACAATCAACTTTAATTGTTTTATAATTAAATTACAAATCACTCAACCGCATAGAATTTCACTGCAATATAAGTACTACCAAGAGAAAATGAGTTGTTGAATATTAGTCCAGTTGATTCAGTGTTTCCTCTATATATACTTCAACCGATGTATTCATGTATGGATGTGATGGAGCTGATACAGTATCGTATATACTGATTGGTTCAGTGATTCAGTGTTTCCTCTATATATACTTCAACCATGTATTCATGTATGGATGTGATGGAGCTGATACAGTATCGTATATACTGATTGGTTCAGTGATTCAGTGTTTCCTCTATATATACTTCAACCATGTATTCATGTATGGATGTGATGGAGCTGATACAGTATCGTATATACTGATTGGTTCAGTGATTCAGTGTTTCCTCTATATATACTTCAACCATGTATTCATGTATGGATGTGATGGAGCTGATACAGTATCGTATACTGATTGGTTCAGTGATTCAGTGTTTCCTCTATATATACTTCAACCATGTATTCATGTATGGATGTGATGGAGCTGATACAGTATCGTATATACTGATTGGTTCAGTGATTCAGTGTTTCCTCTATATATACTTCAACCATGTATTCATGTATGGATGTGATGGAGCTGATACAGTATCGTATACTGAACGGGTTAACACGTGTTTGTGACTTCACACGTTGCCATGGTTTCGGGAAGTGACCAGGAAAATTGCAGTATTCTACTACTTGCTTATGAACACAAATAGTACGTCTGTTAAACGTCCTTGAATCTCGTTGTTTACCTTCGACTGAGGGGCAAAACTTGCCCCGCATGTGAGGTGTGTAATAAATCCTCCCGAGACCGGAAATGACGTCTATTAATATCAAGCAATACTGTGCGCATGTGCGAAACGAGCAAAAAAGTACACTAATATTGTACTTAAATATTTTAGATGGTTACAAATTATAGTTGAAAACTGAAGTCAAAACTTGGATATTCAGGAAAGCAATTAGTACCCAAACCCCTGATTTAGATATTTGTCGCGCGTCGTATTGGGATCCCTGTGGTTAAGCCATGCAAGAAAAGATGGCGGACGGGAAGTTAGTATTTTTAACAGAGTAAAAAAATATCTACATTTTTCTCCCCAAAAGATATTCAATCGTGCAATAGAAGAACATGGAACCTCCAAACTCGACTATTTGCATGGAAGTTTACTCAAATGCTAATCAATTTTGGACTGATTTTTGAATTAACAAAAAATATATATCTATAGGATACATTTACGCGCGGTATTGAGCGCCAAAAACAAAAAGGATGGAATACGTTTTGAGCAATTCAACGATAAGAAAAGCTTTTAGCAAACAGTTCAAGTTATTTGTGATGGTTTTTGACTGAGTAAAAGTGAAATTTAAGCGTTAATCCAAAGTGAAGATTTGATTTGAAAACTGTCCACATGGTAGATCTGTATAAATACATGATATGACACTCACCGAAAAAGCATGAAAATCGCTTTGCCATTAATTACAACGCTAACTGAGCAGTTTTAGACCGACATGTTACTTTGTTTTTTTATAGTTTGTGCTTGGTTAAAATAAAATTGGTCAAAATTGAACGGTGTAGAGCGAAAATTGAAATTCAAACTCGATCCAAAAGGGCTAGTTTATGGCGCTTTGGCGAATGCTACGCGATGTCGAAATAATTCAACAATCTTCTCTTAATTTAATCTGTTTATAACAGAAGAACTTACCGGTTTTCGCTAAGTCTTAGATGCATTACATCCAGGTATCTTTGAATACATGTATTACAAACATAAACCAATTATGTTTACATGAAAGGCAACTGATTAGCTGTCATATAAATATCATTGCCGTCAATGCCTTTTCTTGCTTCTGCTTCAATAAGCTTTGAAGCGTTTTCTCTACTGCCAAGGTTTCGCCAAAACTCCACAGTAGTATTTATGTTACTGTCCTTGTTAAGTTTTTCCTTTCTGTGTATAAACTGTCACCTCTTTGTGTGTATAATTACTACCATGGAAACTTCAAGTCGATGGGAAACATTTTGCTAGGTGGTTGGGGGGTTAAGCGGTTTTTCTTTATATTTTTTGTTACTTGATTTAATTAGTAATATATACACAATGACATAGTTTTATATAGCATAGTATACACTAAATACTCCCGTTTCCAGTTTGTTTAAACACCGCTGTACTCCTTGACAAAAGACGCGTTTGCTCAGGCTTAGCCACAGGCAGCCCAACCATTGCTTTTGAGGCTACTAAATAATTCAAAAAACGATATTTGCGTCTTTTTTTGATGGGTTCCCTGTGGTAAAGCGAGCGCGCGCGCAATACATATGTTGGGTTCCCTGTGCTGAGTAATGTCCTATGTTGGGCTTCCTGTGCCTCCTGCGGGATGCGCCCGCAGCAAATGTGTATATTTATACAAGGTATGAAACTCCATCACGTGACAAATACGTTTTTGACCCTAATTTTGTCAATGTGATGTGAAAATTCAATTTTTCTTCGAATAACTAAACTTTACCGTATTCTCGAAGCACATTGTAAGTGTCAGTCGTCTAACTTCAACGTACGCTGAGAAACTAATTTTTGAAATTTTGCGGAGCGTCGTGGCCCGATGTGCGCCGCGTTTCGTTGGTGCACTTTTCCGTGAGACAGTCGGATTTTACCTTCGAGAGGACATCGGCAAGCGCTCGGCAAATCTGAATTGTGCTCTTTTTTGCAAGTTTTAATATTTATATTTTCACTAAACATAAGTCAAAACATTTACAATATACTTTATTTGTTTTCTGTTTTGACTTTTATATAGTATTTGTATTGTGTTTTGATTTTTATCGATTAAAATGCTTTAAAATTGAGGCATTGTGTTTTATAAATGCAGAATAGTTTCCATATTTAGTACTGCACAACACATTTTTGCTATCAGTGCTAGTAAACAAAATGACAAACAAACGTATTTATTTCAACAATCAGTTAAAATAAGTTTACTAGCTTTTTACACACTGTTTTGCCGTTCTTTCTGTACAATTCATTCACTATATTGATCAGTATTACTATGGATATTGTTTTGTATATAAAAATACAAAATTAATAAATTTTATGCCTGTCACCACAATCGACGAAGTTGTGAATGAATAACAAACATCGGAGTGCGATATTAAAAGCTTACTTACGTTCTTCCGTGAACCATATTTAAAATTACTCTGTGTTTCTCTCAGATGATAGTATTTGCTAAATGAGTTGTACTATGTCAATGACAATAAAGAACAACTGTTAATATTTTAGTTCACGGCTGCTTCATGAGTCCATCGCCATTCATCATGCCGGACTCCTTCGATGTAAGTGAATTAATTTGAGTTCGTCTCAAGGTTTATACTGTGTTGGCGTTCCGGCTTGTGTTGTAAGAAGTACTGTAAGAAAGTACAAAATAACATAGATGAGAGAGTCATAATGTTTAAACAGATAAAGTACTAGGTTCTTTGTTGAACTTGATTGAAGTGTACAATGTGTGTGTAAGTCTTTAATATTTCAATGACAACTGTACACATGTACAAGTGAAATAGCTCGGTCATAAGCTTAATTTATGAAAAATAACTGAAGCAGCCCTTCTGCCATAGTATAGGCAAGTCCTTTCATGTCTTTTATTAGAGAACAGTTAGAGCAAAAACTACTAAAACCTCAAGAAAATAATTCAGAAAATATATTTAGTTCAGCTTAGTTTTCGATTCAACCAAACTGTCGTGTGTCGAGCACAACATACAATTCTCCACCATTCAAAATGAAAAAGGACTACTTTAAAACCGTCAAATTTCATCTAAAGCTACTTAAAGTTGACATGAATTGTCAACTTCTAAACTTACCATGGATAAGGAAAAGAATCCAAACGCTTACACCGAAAAAATCATGTTTTGCTTCATCAACATCTCCGCCATTTTTCAAAACTTCAGCGACTTCACCCTGGGCACCCCCCACGGGCCTGTAGCGTACGACGACTTCGGCTCTTCGGTTCCCGGAAAAGTGCACCAACGAAACGCGGCGCACATCAGGCCATCACGTGACTGGAGTTTCATACCTTGTATAAATATACACATTTGCTGCGGGCGCATCCCGCAGGAGGCACAGGAAGCCCAACATAGGACATTACTCAGCACAGGGAACCCAACATATGTATTGCGCGCGCGCTCGCTTTACCACAGGGAACCCATAAAAAAAAGACGCAATTATCGTTTTTTGAATTATTTAGTAGCCTCAAAAGCAATGGTTGGGCTGCCTGTGGCTTAGCCTCAATCCAGAGAATAACCTGTACAATTAAAAATGGTTTCTATTAAGTGTTGAATGTCAACACTTTTTCGCGTTCTCGTTGGTATTTGTGAATAATTTACACTGAATTGAGGCTAAGCCTGAGCAAATGCGTCTTTTGTCAAGGACAGCGGTCATCGCTTAACAACTCGAAACTGGAGTATTGAAGAATCGCCGGTTGTCGAGTTCAAAATCATAGAACATAGAAGCTAAGACCGCTAGGATACCTGAGAAAGCGGTAAATGAGTCAAATAATGTCGCTTATTCGTAATTTATTTCCCGAATATGTGTAGAATTTTGCTTAGAGAGATCATTTCTTTCAATAAACACCAACATTTTCCTCTGACTACATAAAACTTAGCTGATTATACATCCTAGCGGTCTCAGCTTCAATGTTCTACGATTTTGAACTCGACAACCAGCGATTCTTCAATGTAGTGTATTCGCGTTCGCTTCTTTTTTCTCTTCATGATCGCTTTCTTGTTTTGTCAATTCTTGGTTTCCGCATGACGTCATCAAAACACTAAAATCTAAAATATTCATCGTACAAAACTGTTTGTTTGATATTTTGTTTATATCCATAAGAAAAGTCTTCACACAAAAAGCTGTTTACTTTCGATGTTTGGTTTTCTGATTTATTGAGAGTCAATTTCTGTCACGCAACACTGTCACGTGTATTCTAAAACCAGACAATTAGGGAAATTTGCTTCAAATGTTACGTTTTTTACTTCGTCAATGGTATGTAAGTTTGATTTTATTAATATCTCTATTGAGAAACTGAGTTGTTTGTAATATTAACGTGATTTTTGGCCGCCATGTTGGTGTACTACGGTTGTACACCAAGATGGCGGCCCCATACATTCACACTAAATAATGCGCACATTTGATCGCTCATATCTCGGCATTGAAAGCTTCTTATAACTCAAAATTTGGTTGAGATACATGATTTTGGCTGCTCTTTTGGTTGTAAGACCTTTTGTTCAATTATACTCAATATAAGACCCAGAAAATGTTACGATGACGTAAGTGCACTGAACCAGCAATTTTGTAAAGCGCCTTAGAACTTTAGTATCTGTGCGCTATACTAAAGTATTATTATTCAGGTTATTTATTTTAGCGTAACGTTTCCCGAAGATAGCTTTATAAGAAGCGAGTCAAGGCTACGGTACATGCGAAATTATTAATACAGCTAATTGCATAATCGTTGTCGGATTGAAAATCATGAAAGCTATGACCAAAAGGAATTCTGGGAAATTAAAACTCTCAAATAACACCGTCAAATGATCGACCTTTTTATCCAGACTTGTAGGATCTTAGTTAAATAGCTCATATACCTTCAAAACTATGAGAAAATTGAATATATCTGTATGTAATGTGGCTCCTGAACTGATTTCCCATCCATCCTTGCGGTCTCAGCTTCTATGATTTATGATTTTGAACCGACAACGATTATGCAATTAGCTATATATGTAGTGTGTACTGGTCTTTAAATTACATAATAATAAACTGTACTGATTTTGTGCTCTATCACTAAAATTAATTCACAAATTTGCGGTATTAAAAATAGACTTTGGATTGGATCTCGCATATTTAATATAAACCTATTGAGTATAAAAAGTTTACACATTTGCGACTTTCATTCATACACAAACTTGTTTCACTGACCGGGAAGCCGCGTCTACACGAGCAAGTTTTCCTTGACAAGTTTTCCTTGACAAGGAAAACTTGTTCGTGTAGATGGAGAAAAATGGTCTATTTTTCCTTGACAAGGAAAAGCTGGCATGCTTGCTTTTCCTTGACAAGGAAAAATTGTCAAGGCCGAAATTTGCTCGTGTAAACGTCAACAAGGAAAATGTGTCAAGGAATATTAATGAGTTCAGTTCCCAGTCTTTACAGACTCATTTGATTTTGCTCGACAGGAGACTGGAACCAATTTTATTGTCGCTCCGCTGATTGAAAGATATTGCGGGCACAACCGAAACTTGTCAAGAAAAACTTGCCCGTGTAGATAGATGATCGATAAAATGAATTTTGAGAAGAAAGTTGTACAATTGACTCGGGTTTCTTTGTTATTCATAAGGCTAATTTCTCCCATAAAGACCTGAATTGAATATTGAATGAATTGAATTGCTCAGTATGAATTCACAGGAGAATATTTGGCAATATTCCAGTTTCGAGTTGTTTAAACACCGCTGTACTCCTTGACAAATTAAAATACGCATTTGCTCAGCCTCAATCCAATTTGTGCATAATTTATACTGAATTAAGGCTAAGCCTGAGCAAATGCGTCTTTTGTCAAGGAGTACAGCGGTCTCTAAACAACTCGAAACTGGATTGTTGATTTGTTACATCATACTGGTTGTTTATGTGAAAATCTTTTCAACTGTAAATAAACTAATGCCGTGTTACACTTGGAGGTTTACTGAAGTAAACGAGTTACCGAATCTTGGTATAAATTTGAAACCTTAGTTTTCTGATTTGTACCTTGGTAAAGCGCTCAAGTGTAAAAACGGCATTAGTCAATTAATTACCACAAGCCTCTGCTTTTATCACAGGCAGCCCAACCATTCCTTTTGAGGCTACTAAATAATTCAATAAAATGATATTTGCGTCTTTTTATGGGTTTCCTGTGGTAGAGTGCGCGCGAATTATGATGGGTTCCCAGCTGTGTTGAGTAATGTTCTATGTTGGGATCCCTGTGTGCATCCTGTGGGACGCGCCCGCAGCAATGTAATATACACGCGCGGGATGCACACAGGAAGCCCAACATACTCAACACAGGGAACCCAACATAATACGCATTGCGCGCGTGCACGCTCTACCACAGGAAACCCATCAAAAAAAGACGCAAATATCATTTTATTGAATTATTTTATTTAGTAGCCTCAAAAGCAATGGTTGGGCTGCCTGTGCTTTGATCGGCTTACTATCACGCACTTTAGTCGTATTAAAAAGGCAGAACGTTGGTAATAATATATATTAGTATAATTACACAGGTGATTATAGAAAATCAAGCGCGCTGATTGGTCGAGAACTTCGGACTATTTCTCGATAGATACCTACAGCATTTTGACAAAATGGCTGCCAGCTTTTGAAATATGAAATAAAAAAATATTTTCTTTAAAATTCTTGTTTATTTTTATTTTTTCAAATAATCACCTGTGTAATTCTACTAAAACAATTAGTCACCTCAGGCTCGGTGAATAGCAGTAATAATAACCTCGACTTCGTCTCAGTTATTCACCGACTGATTCACCTCGCCTTTGGTGACTAATTGTTAAATATATAAGAAATCGCCGGTAAATTGTGTATAAGTAGTTGCATCAGTATAGACAACCACTGGGTATGAGCAAGCAAGCGCTCTAAATAGATATTGGGAGCATCCCACAAGATCTCGATGCTCTTACAAGTAAGACGAAGACGTGATAGAGAACATTCACGAATATCCTTGTGTTGCAACCTGACTCAAAATCCCTTGAGATATAAATAACAATGAAACAGCCGCCATGTTGGATGATCTAACAAGAGAAGCTAATGAGGAATTCGAATGCTTTGTTATTGCCATCCAACATGGCGGCCATGACGTAACGTGCAACCCAAGAATTGAGGCACGCAATGCATTAAGAGATTAGTCATGGAGAAACTAATGAGGAATGCTTTGTTATAATATTGTCATCCAACATGGCGGCTATTACGTAACGTGCAACCCAAGAATGTTTACAAGAGACTACTGCCTGGGACATGGGTACTTTTTGTAAACTTTATTGGGTTAAACATACTACTATTTACATACTGAAAAAATATAACAATAAAATAAAATATAGCAAAGAAATAAATACGTAGAAAACGGGTGGAGCGCGAACGGGAAGTGATTACACATGCGAGGCACACCCCCACCCCACCCCGGAGAATATACCAATGCATGCGAGGCACTCCCCAACCCCACCCTAGCCTGCGTAGCCCGGCGCTAGGGAGAAAAAGGACAAAAAAGGAGGGGAAGGGGGGAGGGGATGGGGAAAAAGGGACTGGGGAGGAGGGGAAAGGAGGAGGAGGGGGATTGGGGAGGAGAGGAGGGAGGGAGCGCCTGCCGCCATCCTATTGTTTACGCGTTATCCGCCTCTCGTCAAATGTCAATGGTGCTTGTCAAAAATCATCCAATCTGGCAAACTTCCGTTTGCTGTCAAATAATTCAAATGGCTTTATCAGTTGAAATCGAATACTGTGGTAGCTAGAGTACGGGCACAATCTAGACATAGATTTTAATATTTGACCGCTAGAATTTAAGAATAGATATGAGAAGCTAGCGTCTTCAAAATAAAATGAAGCATATTACATAAATATATTTATACCTTCCATACAGAGGTAACTTGTACTAGCCGAAGGCCTTAGTGATATCGGGATGACTGTCTTTGATCATGAAGTCCCTGAACAGTCTCGTACGTGTGCTTTATAAACCGTAGCCTCGTGAATTACCTACCGGCCACTGTTTGTCCGTGGTACATTCGGCAGAGCCATACAATCGAATACTTTCCAGAAAGTATATCATCTGAAACCAGTATCAATATGTTTCACAAGCCGGTGAGAGAGGAAGCCGTTAGACGTAACGACTGAACGATAAATAAATCCTTTGTGCACGCAGGCTATGGTTATATTGTTGTTGTTACAATAGCGGCCAGAGCTAAATTTACAACGTCTACTAAATACTGCTCGTCGTCACTCGACACCTTCACCTTCTCAACCAATAGGAATTTTCCGTCCACTCAGAGGACGGAAAATAACGCGTAAACAATAGGACCATTGCAGGCGCTCCCTCCCTCCTCTCCTCCCCAATCCCCCTCCTCCTCCTTTCCCCTCCTCCCCAGTCCCTTTTTCCCCATCCCCTCCCCCCTTCCCCTCCTTTTTTGTCCTTTTTCTCCCTAGCGCCGGGCTACGCAGGCTAACCCCACCCCGGATAATTGAATGTACTAATGCATGTGAGGCACACCCCTTTCCCACCCCGGAGAATATACTAATGCATGCGAGGCACACCCCCCACGCGCGCGGTTGGTGTGTTGTATTTTTAATTTGAAAAATTAACTATAATGCCGAAATAATTGGGATGGGATGGAAGAGAGCTGGGTCATGCAGGTGAGCACATGGACGGGCGACCGGTGAATGGCTTTTTGTCCCCGCCATTAATGCCAATGTTCATTGAACTGCCTGCCTGCCTGCCTGCCTGCCTGCCTGCCTGCCTGCCTGCCTGCCTGCCTGCCTGCCTGCCTGCCTGCCTGCCTGCCTGCCTGCCTGCCTGCCTGCCTGCCTGCCTGCCTGCCTGCCTGCCTGCCTGCCTGCCTGCCTGCCTGCCTGCCTGCCTGCCTGCCTGCCTGCCTGCCTGCCTGCCTGCCTGCCTGCCTGCCTGCCTGCCTGCCTGCCTGCCTGCCTGCCTGCCTGCCTGCCTGCCTGCCTGCCTGCCTGCCTGCCTGCCTGCCTGCCTGCCTGCCTGCCTGCCTGCCTTAAATAGCTCATATACCTTCAAAATTACGAGAACATTGAATATATCTGCATGTAATGTGGCTCATGAACTGATTTCCCATCCATCCTTGCGGTCTCAGCTTCTATGATTTATGATTTCCAACCCGACAACGATTATGCAATTAGCTATATACCATTTTATCAGTCAACAAAGTAGACGTAGATCTCTTGTGATTCTTTTCCGAGCGAACGGAATTCACGATTGTAATTTGTTGCAGTTATCTTCAGCCATCATGCAGTAGGCCTAGAAATGCCTACTTACATGCCATCAAGGCGTCCATGGCATCTGGTGCGATTCTTAGTTCTTCTAGTTTAAGATCTTGGAATTCATGGTTGTAGTCTTTGTAGGTGATCCATTTATCGTCATCTAACCCTTTAGTGTGGTGGCCATCGTACAGTGTGACTCCAGCTACGTCCTGCAAAACAATCACATCCATAAAATCATATTGATGTTCTATTGCTCCCATCTATTCCTTGGAATTGTCCAAAATCTTGGAAAAATTCCCAGCGACTTTCCGACGCCACAAGAGCGTGTTTTAGCTGGGAGATCCATCACATAGAGCGATAATTCTAGGAATAGGCAGTTTTCAGTGATAAAAGTGCTTATATTAACATCTTTCAAGAATTCGAAAATTGACATAACCTTCAGACGCTCATTCGGGCGTACGTTATCTCAGTAATTCTTCCCTGATTTGGGAACCGGAACCAATTGCATGGGTGTACTCCTCCGTATAAGCTAGAATTGGTATTTCTGCCAGACGCGATGCTTGTCGATTGTGCAGTTTCAAATATGATTTTCAGTAAAACATCGTGCCTTCGGCATATAGACACAGTGTGCAATAAAGCGAGAGACAAAAAAAAAACACCCCAGTTTCAGTTCTGTATCTGTGGGTATTTCACAGGGTTACACTCCCATCCTGTTACTTTCGAGTGATTTATAACTTCTCTGCCGGCAAACCTGCTTCAATAGCTACTAATTTCTGAGTTCGTAAAGCAGTTTGCTTTTAATATTATCAGCCTTGTTTTCACGAAGCACCTCAGCCCGGCTGCGACAAGCAGAAAAAATGCTTTCATTTTCAAGGTGAAATTGTGCCTATTGTGCTTGCGCTTATGCTTGCTTCGGCAGTGCGCGAAAACTAGGCTCTCGTACGTTAGCGTTCATTTAACAAATAGAAGATGGCTTTCTATGTTCTAAACAAAAATGATGCACTTCTGAGCTCTTGAAATGCTAGCAAGTGGATGCACGAGCGATAGCGAGTCAGCTGCATTTCAAGAGCTCAGAAGTGCATCATTTTTGTATAGAACATAGAAAGCCATCTTCTATTTATTTTATAATATAAAAAGTCAAAAGTATTTTACTGGAAAAGATCAACATTCTGAAGTTGTTGTAAACGTTCGAGTTAATTAATATTCAACATGAGTTTATGTAAATTAGATAATGACATTCCAGCGTGCAGCGCGCGCACTTCAACTAAAATATTATTCAAAAACACAACAGAATCCTCAACTTAAGAACAACCATTATTATTAGTATTATTAACTTTCTTGCCATTTTGTTCACCATTCTTGTTCTTTTTTAATCAAAAATCCATATAGTTTCGGTGTATCGCAATGTTTTCAACACCAAAGTCGAGGAAACGTTTGAATTTAAGATTGTTTTAGTTATTCAGTTTGAACTTAAGCTCACAGCCGTGCACCATAAAAAGTTTGCAATTTGATTGGTAGTTTAGGGCGTGTACCATATAAAATGGTGCACGCCTAGCATCCAATGAAATCGCGCGTTCTTAGGATGTTACCAATATTTATATTATAAAATGGACTTGGATACTTATAGCACATATGAAATAAACTGCTACGTTTACAAACCTCTCCGATATACGCTATCATCCTTGTATTCCGTGGTTGGTCGTCTGTACTGAGCCACAAGTCTGAGGAATCTTCTGAACTGATGAAAAACTGATAAACACCTACGTGAAAGAACTCTATTAATTTCGCGTTTCTAGAAAAGCAAAAATCACGTGGATTTCCAAAGGACAACAATATGTATTGTTATATAATGATTAATTTTTATGCGCATGTCTTTTTTGGTGGGTTTCCTGTGGTAGAGCGCGCGCAATACGTATTACGTTGAAACAATGGAGAGTTTGCAGGTCTTGCGTGACATGTTAGCTTTTAATCCAACAAAAACAAAAATATAATATTTGAAAAGAGCACACTAAAGTTAGCAAAAATTGAAATTTTGAAGTAATTTCGATGAATAGAGCGAAAGTTATGGACGACCGAAGTTGGCTTTTTTCTTAAGAAACGTACGGTGGTGGGCAAGCTGTTGGATTAAAATTTAAAATGTCACACAAGACCTGCAAACTCCCCATTGAAACAACATGTTTGACAAGGAAATATTTCAGTTGAAACAGTTAACTGAAAGGCAAAGTTCACGCAATGTGTATCTCCAAGTGTACTGACCTGTTTTCGGTGGATGGATATAACCAAATACTCTTTTTCCACTATATTGTTTGAAAGCTGTTCGCTGTACTCTTAGTTCCTTTATGGTAGTTTTTATCTATAAATAAGAACACAAGTTTCATAATCAGTAGCCACAATGTATAAGTACAATGTCGTCATTTGGAGATGATTGCTCATTTCAAATTTGTTTTTTGTTTTTGTTTTTTATTATTATTTTATTATTTATTATATTATTTGTTTACCAACAATGATTTTGGTAGCAGCTTTCAGAATGCAAACACGTAATTATGGTAGCGAATACTTACTCTTGGAAGGTATGGAAAGTTTGGGTCTCTTCGCAAGTCGTCAGTTGTGAAACCACACCAGCCATACCATATATGGAGATTGACTCTACCATTCATAACCTGAAACGTCTTCGTCAAACCAATCCGGTCCATGCCATTGGCATTGCAACTACTGAATCAAATTATACGATCCATCCTGGTGTACTTTTATCCTGGCCAGTAACATTGTTTATATAATATACACCAAACACAATTCTCTATTTCATTGAATCCATATTTGTATTAATTGCTGCATTTCAGTAGAGTATAAACTATTAAAAGCGTGCAACATAAATAGTGCAAAGCATTGCATGTTTTAGTGCTACATGTCTATAGTGTTAGCATTTGTATTAAGCAACACCATGCACCATTTTAATGGTGTATATAGAAACTCAGGTGGGAATGAGAATGAATAGAGACATGGAATGGAACAATGTGACCGGGAATGAGAAACAATGGAGATGTGGGATGGGAACAATGGGACAAGTGTGGGAATGAGAATCAGTAGAGATATGGGAGGGAAATAGATTTTTAGTGGGTATAGATAGGTGTCTCGAATTAGTTTCTTGTAAGCTAGAGCACATGACATAGTAATAAAGTTGTTATTATTATTATAATACTGCATTGTATTATTTTATTTTACCACTAATGCGCCTCGCTGACAAGGGACAAAGCCACATGTATGCATTGAAAGCTACATGTACGGCAGTGCACAACTGGCAGCATTTCTAGTTATTATTTTTTATTTAATTTTGTCACAGAATGAAGAAAGAATGCGAAGTATTTGATCGTATAGAGTTTAATTGTTGCGAGCGTAGCGAGCAGCGAAACTAATCTTGACGGAGTTCCTGTGTCATGTGTGGTCGTGTGGGATCTGGGCACTTATGCGGATGCAACGATTTCACGGAGTTTGGATGATTTTTGTGAGCCCACGATACTTCTGATCAGCGCACACTCACAACACGTACAATACTGGTTGGAGTATCGTTTATTTTTCGCTGATTCAAGCCAGGAAAGTGTTCACTTTCTACAAATCTATTATGTCAAATGCAACTTTATTCATTGTTGGAAGCATTCATCGGGGTCATGAACAATTTAGTGACATTTCAAGGGGAAGACAATCAGTGTTCTTTTATGAGTTTTCAGTGCTGTTGTGTGCTCAGTCGCGTCCAGTTCCACAATGGAGTACCTCTACAGCCTTCTTTCAGATGCTTTTGAAAGACACAGTATCCCAGATACAGAGACGCTGTCGCTGACCTGTCTACCTGATCGAGTTTGTTGGTCCGCTTTGTCAAACCAATCCGGCCCATGCCATTGGCATGGAGGCAACTACTGAATAAATCCATCCTGGTGTACTTTTATCTTCTACAAGTGTGCTATGAGGCTTCGACATCTTTCCTGATATCTGGCCAGTAACATTGTATATAACAGGGGCGTAGCGTGCATATACGCCCGTACGCACGTGCGTACAATTTAAAATCCTTAATATATGTATATATTATAAAAAACATAAAAATATTTAAAATAAAATGAAATCTAATACAAAATCTTAACAGCTCACGGCAGATTACTTGCTGGAAACTACTCACAGAAGGCAGGAAAATGCTATTTTGGAGACCCTATAACTCAAAAAAGTTTCGGAGAGCATACCCCCGCATCTTCCTACGAGCTCGCACCTTCGCCGCTCGTCAGATTGTGTCCCCCAATACATTTCCCCTTTCAGTCAGTCATTGTAGGCATGTATAATGATGATTGTAGTTAGTACAGTCTCAAACAAAAAATAATACCAAAAAACTGGCTTCGCCTCGTGGTTATTATATCGCTATATATAACGGTAGCGGTATATATAACCTGTTTACATAAATCCTTTAACCAATACTCATAAATCATTTACACAACCTTTACATAAATCCTTTTCTGAATCCTTTATATAACCTTTACATAAATCCCCCCATAAAACTGAGTGATAAATGCATTTTACTATGTATTTATGTAGCGAGAAAGTCCGCTGGAAAACGAAGAAAATGGTATTTCCAAGGCTCTAGAATTCTAAATTTTCAGGGGGGGCATGCCCCCTCACCCCCCTAGAAGCTCACGCCTTCGGCGCTCGTTGCTATGTGCGTACATTGCAAAAAAAAGCACGCTACGCCCCTGTATAATATACACCAAGCACAATTCTCTATTTCATTGAATCCATATTTGTATTAATTACTGCATATTAGTAGAGTACAAACTATTAAAATCGTGCAACATATGATAAATAGTGCAAAGTATTGCATGCTTTTAGTGCTGGTACATGTCTATAGCTGTCTGTCTATGACCAGATTATTATAGTGTTAGCATTTGTATTGAGCAACACCAAACTCGGGGAGGAATGAGAATTAACTATAGAGACATGGAATGGAACAATGTGACCGGGACGGGGATGAGAATCAATGGAGATGTGGGATGGGAACAATGGGACAAGGGTGGAAATGAGAATCAGTAGAGATATGGGAGGGGGAGGGGATTTTAGTGGGTATAGATAGGTGTCTCGAATTAGTTTCTTGTAAGCTAGAACACATGACACAGTAATAAAGTTATTATTATTATTGCTGCATTTTAATTTTTTTATTTTACCACTAATGCGCCTCGCTGACAAGGGACAAAGCCACATGTATGCATTGAAAGCTACATGTACGGCAGTGCACAACTCGCAGCACTACACTTTCTACCAGAAACGACTAGTTTTAAAATAATTTCTGTGGAGAAGTGAGATCTCGTCATTGGTGTGTGTTCTTCTGTGAGGGATTTTGATTACGGCCAGATTTCCGTTCGCGATGATCAACCTGAAGAAGCAAGTGATTTTGTTAGGATTTATATGCTTTTTCGATATAGAGCGCCTATATCTGTAGGTCAGCATTTTTAGCAACATTTTATTAACATTTGTTTATATTTTTAGGGACAGACTGCGGACCATGACTTGTTTCTCTTTGGGCCCGTCCGTCCGTTTTTATCAACTCCATGCACGATGACGATTAAGGAATGAGTGGGCGTGAAGACTGTGGTTCCTTTATATGGCTCAGTTCAATAATTAACTGTTTACCAACACTAATCATTTGAATCATTACGAAGTAACGGCTTGTTTATGAGGGGGACAGAATCGTGAAGATCAATAGAAATTTGAACTAAATCTGCTCTGCTGAGCCAGTTCGCTTGATTTCAAATTGGCTAGTTTCCAGATGTTATTCGTCGATGCTTTTCCCATAATATTTACTGTGCTTGCTGACTTGTATCGCTTTCAGACGGTCTGCATGTAAAGACCTGTAAAATACATTTATTTGGAAAATCCTTTGTGTTGTTTTGTCCCCCTCTCGCGACCGTGAGCCTTGGCGTTTAAACAATAGATTGTTTTCATTTGACGTCATAGTGATATAGGGCAAATTAGTTGTGAAATTAAACTCGTACTTTTTCATATCAAACTTATGGGTGACAAAAGGTCAGGCGTCGTGAAACCGGAAGCGCGACAGAGCGAATCGTATTTCAAAAACACACAAACAGGCAAAATTTCAGAGGTTTTTCTTGAATTTCTTCTTTATTGAAACGAATTCCTAAAACCGACCATTAGCTAGTAAAGTATACACATATAAGCTACGTTTCTGTGTTTTCTTGGACGAAAATATGAAATTTAAGACATGTATTTTTGCACCGATCGACTGTCGATTGGAGTATGGATATGACCGACCGTTCCACGTTTTGACCTAGAAGGCATTAAGAAACTGGGTCTGTATGCAAATGTATTTGCTAAATCAAAAACCGACCGCCAAATTCAAATTGCATAATAAATTACCCGCGTTTTGATATATAATACATCTATATTGCTGAAAGATATCCCATGTATAAATGAGGTTCAAAACAATGTAATCGTGATTTTGATAGTGACCTTACAAGGGGTCTCTTCAGTAAACACTACCGGAAGTCTCGACAATAAAGTACAAAGTCAGTTCGGACCGCGTAATTACTCGGACACTTCCGTGAAAGTGACCGAGTTAGAAAATGGGCATTCTTTTTATTATATTTTTTCATGGCCACAGAATGAAGAAAGAATGCGAAGTATTTGATCGTATCGAGTTTCAAGATTAATCAGCAGATAAGGGAAAACAAACGACACACAGGACTCAAGTAGATTTGAATCTTAGTTTTGAAAGCAGCTGTAGATCTTCAAGCTCTTATAAAGGTCATGCAGGATTCTAGTTCATCGTTCGACGACTAGAAGTGGTAGAAGGACTAGAAGCTCGTGCTGGATCGAAAGAGAAGAAGTCATCTTGTGTAGTGAGAGAAATGACGCAAGCCATCCAAACGCATTCGAGCGTTTTCGAAAGGGCTGTTCTACGACGTCGTTCCACGAACTCGAACTCATCAAAAAATGAACTGAAAAGCAAATGAAATGAACTCAAAAACTATCATGACCTCGCTATGCCATGTTTGTTGCTAATTGTAATAGTACGTGTACAGTTATGTCCTTGAGTATTTATAATTAAACTCACGACCTGCGATGTATAACTACATCTATTGACAGAAAGCTATATGTACAGAAGTCATGCAAACAGTCGAGCCAGTCGAGCTATTTTCAGTAACTCACGATGGATGTTTATTTTATTCCACGTTTGAAAAATTCAGAAGGAAAAGGAATCGTAAAAATCGTACTTCAAAACTACATCAAAGCAAAGGCGAGCAAGGTCAATGTACGAAATCGGGATCGTACAAAAGTAGTTTTAGGCTATTTATATACTTGCGCAATAGCGAAGCGCATTAATTAGTGACGTCTCAACTCAGACAAACAAACCAAATTTTTCATATCCTTCAGTCCGATTTTGTTAGGTTTTTTTTACTGACAATTGTTTTGAAAATAAACAGTGTTTGCATGATAAAATGTAGGTTTCTCCGTGTTCTTTTCAGTACGCTTACAGTTGTATGATCCTTGTGTGAGTCACTATTACGCGACCTAATTTTAGAACTTAACCGCCGCGTAGCGCTATTTAAAACAGAATTTCCACGCTCAAAACAGGTCAGTGAACGGCAAAAATACAATCGAAATCAAAACGTCCTTAGATTTTAGGGATCTATTACAGAAGAAGACGCTCAATGAGCGTATAGTCGGGCATTATGACAATGACAGTTGCGTGACGAGGGAGACTATTTGTGTCGGTGAGCATCGATAAAGATCTCCGCCTAGTCGAGGTACGTCTGTAGTACGTCTTTAAATGCACTTGAGGTCACTTGAGGTTGCATATTCTTGGTCGCCACAAACGGGTCGAATAGTTTCCGAACGCCTATCGAACTAAATCCGAAAGTATGATTCGCTCAAACGGGTAGTCAAATAGTTTCCGAGCGTATATCGAACTAAATCCGAAGTATTGTTCGCTCAGGGCAGATACTGAGATAGTGCTAAGTCATCGCCTTCGACGACTAGAAGTGGTATTAAAGTCAGTAGGACCTCGTCACGCAACTGTGTTTGTCCTTGTCATAATGCCCGAGTGTACGCTCTTTGAGCGTCTTGTTATTTTTGTGAGGCCACAGAATGAAAAAAGAATGCGAAGAATGTGATCGTATCGGTCAGGAATGTCTGTTTCAGGGTTTCGATTGGCTGAAAACGGGGGCGATGATATCCGAAGTAATTCTATGCTCAAACCGGTCAAATGTCAAATAGTTTCCGAGCGTATATCAAACTAAATCCGAAGTATTGTTCGCTCTAGGGTCATCGTTAATCGAGCTGCATGACTGCCGTCACCCCGTGGTTTCAAAAACCCGTTTAAAAGGTATCCGACAGTGCTCAGTATCGAGAGAGAAGCAGTTGTGTTTAATATGCAGAAATGATATTGTATCGAAGAAGCATGATTGACTGAAAATAGTGTTGTATTTAAAAGAGATAGTTTCATGTTTTATAATGGAGTGCATATACCGCAACAACGTCAACAACTTGATTAAAATATATCTGAAGCCGGCGGCTCGGATCTTTATGGCCGATAAAACACGGGCTTTAAACACGCTCATTTCACATACAAACGCATACGCCGATTCGTGTGGGCCCACTCTGAAATATGTCGTTTCATTTATAGCAAAAACAAACGCGCCGTCATTACAACAAACGAAAAACTTTATCAGAACCATCTGACCATATGCATGAATATGCAACCTCAACTGGACGTTCGAAGTACGTACTGAAGATGGACGATTCGGAGATCTTTATCTATCCTCACCGACACATAGTCTCCCTTGGCTAGTCACGCAACTGTCATTGTTATTGTCATAAATGTCCGAGTGTACGCTCATTGAGCGTCGTTGTTTCTTCATGAAATAGACAAGTAAAGTCGATCTACATTTAAGAAGGGTATTCTATTCTATATTTATCTCATTTGTAAGGTCTATCGATACAAATAGACAAGTAAAGTCGATCTACATTTAAGAAGGGTATTCTATTCTATATTTATCTCATTTGTAAGGTCTATCGATACAAATAGACCAGTAAAGTCGATCTACATTTAAGAAGGGTATTCTATTCTATATTTATCTCATTTGTAAGGTCTATCGATACAAATAGACCAGTAAAGTCGATCTACATTTAAGAAGGGTATTCTATTCTATATTTATCTCATTTGTAAGGTCTATCGATACAAATAGACAAGTAAAGTCGATCTACATTTAAGAAGGGTATTCTATTCTATATTTATCTCATTTGTAAGGTCTATCGATACAAATAGACAAGTAAAGTCGATCTACATTTAAGAAGGGTATTCTATTCTATATTTATCTCATTTGTAAGGTCTATCGATACAAATAGACCAGTAAAGTCGATCTACATTTAAGAAGGGTATTCTATTCTATATTTATCTCATTTGTAAGGTCTATCGATACAAATAGACCAGTAAAGTCGATCTACATTTAAGAAGGGTATGCTATTCTATATGTATCTCATTTGTAAGGTCTATCGATACAAATAGACCAGTAAAGTCGATCTACATTTAAGAAGGGTATTCTATTCTATATTTATCTCATTTGTAAGGTCTATCGATACAAATAGACAAGTAAAGTCGATCTACATTTAAGAAGGGTATTCTATTCTATATTTATCTCATTTGTAAGGTCTATCGATACAAATAGACCAGTAAAGTCGATCTACATTTAATAAGGGTATTCCATTCTATATTTATCTCATTTGTAAGGTCTATCGATACAAATAGACCAGTAAAGTCGATCTACATTTAAGAAGGGTATTCTATTCTATATTTATCTCATTTGTAAGGTCTATCGATACAAATAGACAAGTAAAGTCGATCTACATTTAAGAAGGGTATTCTATTCTATATTTATCTCATTTGTAAGGTCTATCGATACAAATAGACCAGTAAAGTCGATCTACATTTAAGAAGGGTATTCTATTCTATATTTATCTCATTTGTAAGGTCTATCGATACAAATAGACCAGTAAAGTCGATCTACATTTAAGAAGGGTATTCTATTCTATATTTATCTCATTTGTAAGGTCTATCGATACAAATAGACAAGTAAAGTCGATCTACATTTAAGAAGGGTATTCTATTCTATATTTATCTCATTTGTAAGGTCTATCGATACAAATAGACAAGTAAAGTCGATCTACATTTAAGAAGGGTATTCTATTCTATATTTATCTCATTTGTAAGGTCTATCGATACAAATAGACCAGTAAAGTCGATCTACATTTAAGAAGGGTATTCTATTCTATATTTATCTCATTTGTAAGGTCTATCGATACAAATAGACCAGTAAAGTCGATCTACATTTAAGAAGGGTATGCTATTCTATATGTATCTCATTTGTAAGGTCTATCGATACAAATAGACAAGTAAAGTCGATCTACATTTAAGAAGGGTATTCTATTCTATATTTATCTCATTTGTAAGGTCTATCGATACAAATAGACAAGTAAAGTCGATCTACATTTAAGAAGGGTATTCTATTCTATATTTATCTCATTTGTAAGGTCTATCGATACAAATAGCCAAGTAAAGTCGATCTACATTTAAGAAGGGTATTCTATTCTATATTTATCTCATTTGTAAGGTCTATCGATACAAATAGACCAGTAAAGTCGATCTACATTTAAGAAGGGTATTCTATTCTATATTTATCTCATTTGTAAGGTCTATCGATACAAATAGACAAGTAAAGTCGATCTACATTTAAGAAGGGTATTCTATTCTATATTTATCTCATTTGTAAGGTCTATCGATACAAATAGACCAGTAAAGTCGATCTACATTTAATAAGGGTATTCCATTCTATATTTATCTCATTTGTAAGGTCTATCGATACAAATAGACCAGTAAAGTCGATCTACATTTAAGAAGGGTATTCTATTCTATATTTATCTCATTTGTAAGGTCTATCGATACAAATAGACAAGTAAAGTCGATCTACATTTAAGAAGGGTATTCTATTCTATATTTATCTCATTTGTAAGGTCTATCGATACAAATAGACCAGTAAAGTCGATCTACATTTAAGAAGGGTATTCTATTCTATATTTATCTCATTTGTAAGGTCTATCGATACAAATAGACCAGTAAAGTCGATCTACATTTAAGAAGGGTATTCTATTCTATATTTATCTCATTTGTAAGGTCTATCGATACAAATAGACCAGTAAAGTCGATCTACATTTAAGAAGGGTATTCTATTCTATATTTATCTCATTTGTAAGGTCTATCGATACAAATAGACCAGTAAAGTCGATCTACATTTAAGAAGGGTATTCTATTCTATATTTATCTCATTTGTAAGGTCTATCGATACAAATAGACCAGTAAAGTCGATCTACATTTAAGAAGGGTATTCTATTCTATATTTATCTCATTTGTAAGGTCTATCGATACAAATAGACCAGTAAAGTCGATCTACATTTAAGAAGGGTATTCTATTCTATATTTATCTCATTTGTAAGGTCTATCGATACAAATAGCCAAGTAAAGTCGATCTACATTTAAGAAGGGTATTCTATTCTATATTTATCTCATTTGTAAGGTCTATCGATACAAATAGACCAGTAAAGTCGATCTACATTTAAGAAGGGTATTCTATTCTATATTTATCTCATTTGTAAGGTCTATCGATACAAATAGACCAGTAAAGTCGATCTACATTTAAGAAGGGTATTCTATTCTATATTTATCTCATTTGTAAGGTCTATCGATACAAATAGACCAGTAAAGTCGATCTACATTTAAGAAGGGTATTCTATTCTATATTTATCTCATTTGTAAGGTCTATCGATACAAATAGACCAGTAAAGTCGATCTACATTTAAGAAGGGTATTCTATTCTATATTTATCTCATTTGTAAGGTCTATCGATACAAATAGACAAGTAACGTCGATCTACATTTAAGAAGGGTATTCTATTCTATATTTATCTCATTTGTAAGGTCTATCGATACAAATAGACCAGTAAAGTCGATCTACATTTAAGAAGGGTATTCTATTCTATATTTATCTCATTTGTAAGGTCTATCGATACAAATAGACCAGTAAAGTCGATCTACATTTAAGAAGGGTATTCTATTCTATATTTATCTCATTTGTAAGGTCTATCGATACAAATAGACCAGTAAAGTCGATCTACATTTAAGAAGGGTATTCTATTCTATATTTATCTCATTTGTAAGGTCTATCGATACAAATAGACCAGTAAAGTCGATCTACATTTAAGAAGGGTATTCTATTCTATATTTATCTCATTTGTAAGGTCTATCGATACAAATAGACCAGTAAAGTCGATCTACATTTAAGAAGGGTATTCTATTCTATATTTATCTCATTTGTAAGGTCTATCGATACAAATAGACCAGTAAAGTCGATCTACATTTAAGAAGGGTATTCTATTCTATATTTATCTCATTTGTAAGGTCTATCGATACAAATAGACCAGTAAAGTCGATCTACATTTAAGAAGGGTATTCTATTCTATATTTATCTCATTTGTAAGGTCTATCGATACAAATAGACCAGTAAAGTCGATCTACATTTAAGAAGGGTATTCTATTCTATATTTATCTCATTTGTAAGGTCTATCGATACAAATAGACCAGTAAAGTCGATCTACATTTAAGAAGGGTATTCTATTCTATATTTATCTCATTTGTAAGGTCTATCGATACAAATAGACCAGTAAAGTCGATCTACATTTAAGAAGGGTATTCTATTCTATATTTATCTCATTTGTAAGGTCTATCGATACAAATAGCCAAGTAAAGTCGATCTACATTTAAGAAGGGTATTCTATTCTATATTTATCTCATTTGTAAGGTCTATCGATACAAATAGACCAGTAAAGTCGATCTACATTTAAGAAGGGTATTCTATTCTATATTTATCTCATTTGTAAGGTCTATCGATACAAATAGACCAGTAAAGTCGATCTACATTTAAGAAGGGTATTCTATTCTATATTTATCTCATTTGTAAGGTCTATCGATACAAATAGACCAGTAAAGTCGATCTACATTTAAGAAGGGTATTCTATTCTATATTTATCTCATTTGTAAGGTCTATCGATACAAATAGACAAGTAACGTCGATCTACATTTAAGAAGGGTATTCTATTCTATATTTATCTCATTTGTAAGGTCTATCGATACAAATAGACCAGTAAAGTCGATCTACATTTAAGAAGGGTATTCTATTCTATATTTATCTCATTTGTAAGGTCTATCGATACAAATAGACCAGTCAAGTCGATCTACATTTAAGAAGGGTATTCTATTCTATATTTATCTCATTTGTAAGGTCTATCGATACAAATAGACAAGTAAAAGTCGATCTACATTTAAGAAGGGTATTCTATTCTATATTTATCTCATTTGTAAGGTCTATCGATACAAATAGACAAGTAAAGTCGATCTACATTTAAGAAGGGTATTCTATTCTATATTTATCTCATTTGTAAGGTCTATCGATACAAATAGACCAGTAAAGTCGATCCTACATTTAAGAAGGGTATTCTATTCTATATTTATCTCATTTGTAAGGTCTATCGATACAAATAGACCAGTAAAGTCGATCTACATTTAAGAAGGGTATTCTATTCTATATTTATCTCATTTGTAAGGTCTATCGATACAAATAGACAAGTAAAGTCGATCTACATTTAAGAAGGGTATTCTATTCTATATTTATCTCATTTGTAATAGTAAGGTCTATCGATACAAATAAACCAGTAAAGTCGTCCTACATCTAAGAAGGGTATTCTATTCTATATTTATCTCATTTGTAAGGTCTATCGATACAAATAGACCAGTAAAGTCGATCTACATTTAAGAAGGGTATTCTATTCTATATTTATCTCATTTGTAAGGTCTATCGATACAAATAGACAAGTAAAGTCGATCTACATTTAAGACTAGGGTATTCTATTCTATATTTATCTCATTTGTAAGGTCTATCGATACAAATAGACAAGTAAAGTCGATCTACATTTAAGAAGGGTATTCTATTCTATATTTATCTCATTTGTAAGGTCTATCGATACAAATAGACAAGTAACGTCGATCTACATTTAAGAAGGGTATTCTATTCTATATTTATCTCATTTGTAAGGTCTATCGATACAAATAAACAAGTAAAGTCGATCTACATTTAAGAAGGGTATTCTATTCTATATGTATCTCATTTGTAAGGTCTATCGATACAAATAGACCAGTAAAGTCGATCTACATTTAAGAAGGGTATTCTATTCTATATTTATCTCATTTGTAAGGTCTATCGATACAAATAGACAAGTAAAGTCGATCTACATTTAAGAAGGGTATTCTATTCTATATTTATCTCATTTGTAAGGTCTATCGATACAAATAGACCAGTAAAGTCGTCAACATTTAAGAAGGGTATTCTATTCTATATTTATCTCATTTGTAAGGTCTATCGATACAAATAGCCAAGTAAAGTCGATCTACATTTAAGAAGGGTATTCTATTCTATATTTATCTCATTTGTAAGGTCTATCGATACAAATAGACCAGTAAAGTCGATCTACATTTAAGAAGGGTATTCTATTCTATATTTATCTCATTTGTAAGGTCTATCGATACAAATTCGCTAGACTGAGCAGATGTCACCCGATGTATGCAATAAGTACTCGAACAATGGAGAACAAACAAGATTTGTGCGCTGTCGGAGAGACCATGAAAACGACCAATCGGAACACAGCATCTTGCCTACGTCATAACAGTTGAAGTATTTTCAGTAAGAGAAACTTCAATTTATAGAAACACTGTTTTAAAGTGGGTTTGCCGTCGTTGTTATAGGGAGTCATTGAAAGAGTCATGTTTGATTCAAATATTTTCTCAGAAAAGTCTACATTTGGCTTTGCAAAACGAAATCAAAATGTTCAAGGAATCGGCTTAACAATCAGACTAAATGTCAGTGTTTTGTTCTTCTCACCATCGATAATTTACGCCAAAATGTGCGCGTTTTAGTATGTTGTCAAAGTAAAGTAACTTACGTTTTCAGTTACACTTTGCATTGAGATTGCTTTTTTAAAACCTGTTGTTTCTGACAATGAAATGAAAACAATGAAGAATCATTCTCGATGAAGCGAGACAATATATTCCCAGCCAAACTTCAGTGCTCATAAACGGCGGAAACTGGAAAGAAATTCGTCAAGCTTGAGCCTTTCTACTACTTACGGAGAATGCATCACGCCTATCACGCCTATTAGAAGTCGTTATCTTTCTTAAGCTTCTTCTTCTACGGCCGCTTGATCGCTGATTGCTGATGGCATTTCTTCTTCTACTGCTTGATTGCGGCTTGGTGGCATTTTGGCCTGAAATCCCCTCACCCATGCCAATCAGAGAGAGTAGACAAACCAAAACGCAAACCACGGTAAAAACCTTTTTGTTCATCGTTCAGAACTAGACTTGCTTGACTACTGTTGACAGGGCAAGAGCCACGGTATATATGGACTCATAATGAAAGAGCCCACGGCAAAAGAAAAAAAGCCCATGCATGGCAAGATCGACGAAATGCCAAAGGCAAGACGAAACATTACTGAAGCCCACGGCAAGACGGAAAAGCCCACGGGAAGACGAAAAGCCCACGGCAAGACGAAAAGCCCACGGGAAGACGAAAAGCCCACGGCAAGACGAAAAGCCCACGGCAAGACGAAAAGCCCACGGCAAGACGAAAAGCCCACGGCAAGACGAAAAGCCCACGGCGCGCAAGAGCAAAAAGCCGATAGCAAAAGAAAAAAAGCCCACAGCAAGACGAAGCCAACGGCAAGAGCCAAAATTATTGAAGCCCACGGCAAGACGAAAAGCCCATAGCAAAAGATGAAAGCCCATAGCAAAAGAAAAAGCCCACGGCGAGAGTTAAAAGACCACGGCAAAGGAAAATATACTGTAGTGGTCAGTGATCATATAATTCATAGTATTGTGCTCCCAGTGTAATTACCCACAACAATATGGGCGCGCAAGAAAGCTTTTCCAGGAACAACTGTAGTTAAGTTGGCAAGAGGCACTTGCACTATTCAAAGTGATGATTAGAGTTTTTTTAACGTTGCAAATTAACGATTTATTTCTAAATATATATTTATAATTTTGCTGGTTTGTTTTATTTTCAGATTCAGTTTTATTGTGTCAATCAGTGTTCAAGCGAACTCAATGATCTTTTTTACAATAACTTACAAATTTCTCGCGCGCTAATTGGTTAATTTTCATCATCAATAAGAGGACAGACAGATAAAAACAAAATGGCGCGTACAAAGCTGAAGAAGAAAAATTTCATCAATGGACGATTTTCCTTCGTTCCAAGTTGAATTTCTTGAGGAAATTTCAGATGAAAAACTATGCTTTTTACTGGAGGAAGTTGAGTCCGAACAGAAAGTAAATGATAGCGTTCGCTTTGCGAGACTAAATGACTACGAACTGCACGAAATAGTCAAGAAATTCGTAAGAGAAATACAAAATGGTGTGTAAACATGTTTGAATAATTTTTGTTATTGTAAAAAAAAATTTGACATCACTTTTTTATGCGTCTGTCCTCTTATTGACGATAAATTTCGTCATAACATTGTCAAAGTAGTATTTTTACAATAACTTACACATTTCTCGCGCGATGATTGGTTAATTTTCATCATCAATAAGAGGACAGACAGATAAAAACAAAATGGCGCGTACAAAGCTGAAGATCGATGGAGAAAAATTTCATCAATGGACGATTTTCCTTCGTTCCAAGTTGAATTTCTTGAGGAAATTTCAGATGAAAAACTATGCTTGTCTCTGGAGGAAGTTGAGTCCGAACAGAAAGTAAATGATAGCGTTCGCTTTGCGAGACTAAATGACTACGAACTGCACGAAATAGTCAAGAAATTCGTAAGAGAAATACAAAATGGTGTGTAAACATGTTTGAATAATTTTTGTTATTGTAAAAAAAATTGACATCACTTTTTTATGCGTCTGTCCTCTTATATATTGACGATAAATTTCGTCATAACATTGTCAAAGTAGTATGCGGATCCACTCGGCTGTCGCCTCGTGGATCCACACTACTTTGACAATGTTATGACGAAATTCATCGTCAATAAGAGGACAGACGCATAAAAAAGTGATGTCAATTTGTTAAACATATTTTACTTTATAGTCTTTATTAGTGGAGTACGAGAAGAGAATCGTTTATGCTAGGATTCTGCAGGTCATTTGAAATTACATCTCAGCTCAAGAGACATAATTTTTGATTTGCAAAGAAAACCTGAACAATTCAAAGAAAACCGTTATGATAAAAGAGTGATTACAAAAACATGAAATAATTAAACAAATATCAGGCCGAGAGAAGCAATGCAATGAGCAAAATCTTTATTTTTTACAATCGGATTAACAAATAGACCGAATGCAATAATGGCGTCCAATTTCAATTGCCATTGTTCTGGACTGACTAGCCTCGTGTTCATAATAATAATGTGGAAATACAAAAGCATTCAGTCCACCTGTATGAGAGGCTAGTCAGTCCAGAACAAGAAACTTTGTACGAAATACTGGTACCGCAGCTGGAGCAATAGAGTCGTTCTCGAAGGAGTCTCGGGATAGTTATGGTACCGTGTCGTATTGAACGAGTTTGATTGGATAAGATGCATCTGCACGCTTTATGATTGGTTCAGAAATGAAGCCATTTGAGTGTCACGGTACCGTGCCGTATTGAAAGAGTTTGATTGGATGAGATGTATCTGCAAGCTTTATGATTGGTTCAGAAATGAAGCCATTTGAGTGTCACGGTACTGTAGGTTTCCAACTAACCATACGAAAACGACTCTGAAACATGTCTGCCGAACGAAGAACGCTACATCGAATATCACTTTTGCCGTGACGTGGGCTTTTTGCTTTTGCCGTGGGCTTTTTGCTTTTGCGTAGGCTTTTTGCTTTTGCCGTAGGCTTTTTGCTTTAGCCGTGGGCTGGGCTTTAAATTGCTTTTGCCGTGGGCTTTTTGCTTTTGCCGTAGGCTTTTTGCTTTTGCCGTGGGCCGGCTTTTTGCTTTTGCCGTGGGCTGGGCTTTAAATTGCTTTTGCCGTGGGCTTTTTGCTTTTGCCGTAGGCTTTTTGCTTTTGCCGTGGGCTGCATGGCTTTAAATTGCTTTAAGTAACGAATCATATCGTAAAAAAGCGATTTTTCTACATTTCCACACCCTGCTAAATAAAGTAGACTCGTAACAGATGCGGTGTGTGCAATTTCAATATTGTCTAACTAGAAAAAGTTGCGTCCCCTAGAGGTTTACTTTTGGCGTTCTTATTACATTGAT
>JAUJYZ010001174.1:162500-188247 GCA_033675265.1 Actinostola sp. cb2023 | reverse complement strand
AGTGATCCTTGCCTTTCTGGTGAGTTATATGCCTGGCTGAGGTTGTTCTTATGGACAACCTTGCTTGGTGCTCACATCTGATTCTTGAGATTGTTGTGTTTTGTGTGTGTCAATTGAAAATATACAAATGTAGGGGCTTTCTCAGTATATTTGAATATAAACAATAGTTCATATTGTTGTATGCATCGTTCTACAAAGAGTTCTTGATTTGATCGAATAACAAAGGTTTTTCAGGACAGTGATATACTGAGAAAGAGCCCAAATAGACTGAGTGATTATCTGGAATATGGTATTAGCAACATGTAATTCCACTGGCTTATAAATACTGGCTGCTTATTAATTTCAAAATTTAATCAAATAGGTTTTATCCCATATATTTATGTGAAGTCAGTGTAATAACATGGTGAATGCTATTCTTACTACAGTAAGTTGAACTGATTTGGCCATTCTCTTTTCACTCGCAATATATGACATTCTTGTAGACCAGGAGCCGTCGTTTATATCAAGGCAAGTGATCCTTGCCTTCTGGTATATGCCTGGCTGAGGTTGTTCTTATGGACAACCTTGCTTGGTGCTCACATCTGATTCTTGAGATTGTTGTTTTTTGTGTGTGTGTCAATTGAAAATATACTAAGTGATTATCTGGAATACATTGTATGTATTAGCAACATGTAATTCCACTGACTTAATACTGGCTGCTTATTAATTTCAAAATTTAATCAAATAGGTTTTATTCATATATTTATGTGAAGTCAGTGTAATAACATGGTGAACGTTATTCTTACTACAGTAAGTTTGTGATTGTGATTTGGCCATTCTCTTTTCACTCGCAATATATGACATTCTTGTAGACCAGGAGCCGTCGTTATATCAAGACAAGTGATCCTTGCCTTCTGGTATATGCCTGGCTGAGGTTGTTCTTATGGACAACCTTGCTTGGTGCTCACATCTGATCAATTTGAATTGGAGTTTATTGTGGGTTGATTAGTTTGAACTAAAGTTGCATTTTGATTAATTAGCAACAAGTTATTTCACTGGCTCTGCAGAAAGTGTTATGTTTTGTAATAATTTATTGTATCCATATTTTAGTGATAATCAGGAATTTTAAGTAGCAGTATATAGAATAATTTTCACTAGAAGTTAATAAAGTACTTTTATTTCAAATCAGCAGTCTGGATTGGAAGCTCCTGTAAATTCAATTTTTCCAGGAACAAGGAAGAAAATATGCAAAGCAAAACAAAGAAAAAGAAGAATTCAGAGTAAAAAAAAACTAAAGCAAATGACAATTCCAATAAGATCTCAGAATAGTCCCCTCTCGAGTTCACAGATACCGCTGTAAACTCAGACAGCAGACCCATGCATGTATGTCAGTGTAAATTATTCAAAACAACAACAACAGAGAACGTGCACAAATGTTGTTGACATTGGACACTAGAAGCATTATTAAATATAATTCCATGGGTTACTCTCTGACTGGAGGTGTTCTATCGTCCACTGTCAACAACATTTGTTCGCATTCTCGTTGATATTTGTGAATAATTTACACTGACTCGAGGTTAACTCGTAACTGGTAATTTTTTTTATAAGTGGATGAGAGCAGATGAGGACAGTATTTTTAAATGCTCCAAAATTATTTAATTAGCAAAGAGACATACCGAATCATACATGTATGTGCTTTTAGAACGTATAATGTGCAAATAGGCTTTTGAATTTATTTGGTGTTTACTCAGACACCATTATATATTTACATAATTTTACATACCGGTATATACACCTGTTTTCAAAAACGTTGTCCATTTACAAAATACAAAATAGTAAATAGTAGACTGGAATTAATTAGAGAAACAAAAGAAATTCAATCATGCAGAACTGTGGCTCATTGTTTCTCTAATTAATTCCTTTCTACTAGTTACTATTTTGTATTTTGTAAATGGACAACGTTTTTGAAAACAGGTGTATAATTTTAGTAATGATGTTAGTGCAAACACAGGGTTATTTGTGAATAAATGGTGAATCGAGCTTAAACAAGAAAATCATGACTAGACACTTCAAAAATGGCAAAAATTGTAACCCGTTAGAGCGGGTTAATAAGTCAACCCGCTACAAAACCGAACCCGCTACAACCGGTTCGGTTCGGTTCGGTTCTAGCGGGTTCATCGCCTAGTATAATACTAGATATTTTAGGTTTCTCAAGCTGTTCTAGCGGGTTGACGATGAACCGGTTGTAGCGGGTTCGGTTGTAGCGGGTTGACCAACCCGTTCTAGCGGGTTCATCGCCTAGTATATATAAATACTAGAAATGTTAGGTTTCTCAAGCCGTTCTAGCGGGTTGACTTAACCCGCTCTAACGGGTTACAATTTTTGCCATTTTTAAGCTCAGATGTACATGTACAACTACTGTATTAGAATAGTCACAGTTATGATTTTCTTTTGTAATTTCGTCATCATTTATTCACATATAATATATTACTCACAAGAATTACTCTCTACTTGCATTAACATCATTACATTTCATTATTTAAGGTTCCATATGGAATTCCCCGAGCTTAGAGCTGTGCAGACACTATACTTGAGAAACAAAACCAAAAAGTATAATTATTACATGTACCTCTATTTAATGCTACATTGTATGTTGCTTTAAAAAGCAAAACCTTCATGGGTATAGTGTCTGTCTGAAGGTACTCTAAAGACAGGTGATACATATAAATGTAGGCATACCAATGGTTAGTCAGTGATTGTATTGCTCAATAACAGTGCTCGTTTTTTCTTACTATTACATGAATCAGGTGTACTCAGTCTGAAGATGTTGCTTAGCAGTTTATGTTGCTGGTGTATTAACTCCAGGCTTTGACTTAATTTTCACTAGTGTGTTGTTGATATGCATTTACTATGTTTGGCTGTTGAAGGAATGGTAAGCCAGCATACAATGAAGTGAATGCATCAAATGCAATATATTTGTATCTAACCCTATAACCCATTGGGGTAGATAATTTCATATTGAGCATTAAATACTTCTTATCATTGCAATTGAAACCATTTAACTTTGAATATTGGTCTAAGATATTGGTCTTATTTTGTATAGTTTTCTCAATATTAATGCAATAAAAAATATGGTTGATATGACCAAAAAATGTAAATGGTTGATTTGACACTATGGTTTCAACTATTAATAAATGGTTGAAATAACACTTTTCAACCAAAAAAATTGGTTACCTCAGATCCACCCTGGGTACACACATAAATAGGTTGAATATACCATTATGAATTGGTAACTATAACCACATAGAAATGGTTGGTTCAACCATTTCTGAATAGATACTTTCAACCAATTAGAAATTGGTTACATATACCATTTAGAATTGGTAAATATAACCACATAGAAATGGTTGGTTCAACCATTTCTGAATAGATACTTTCAACCAATTAGAAATTGGTTACATATACCATTTAGAATTGGTAACTATAACCACATAGAAATGGTTGGTTCAACCATTTCTGAATAGATACTTTCAACCAATTAAATAACTGGTTAAAATAACCATTACTTTTGGTTACCTCAGATCCACAATTTTAACCAATTTTTCATGGTTAAAAGAACCAATCCATTTTTACAGTGTACATATGTTATGAAGTGGCAAGTTATGTGTGAGCATATGCGTGTTTACAATTAGATGCACATCGCAAAAACACGCACAATTTTTCATTCCGATGCTGCTCGTTCATTTTCAACACTTTTCTAAATATTGTTCTGTAAAGAAAAGTGTTATTATTTACCTTTTAGCTCATATAAAAACAAACTCAAAACTCTGCGTTTTTAGAAAGAAAATATGCGAACTTTGCCACTGAGAATCTTAAAGGTGCGCTTAAAATTCGAATATGTAGACAACAGTCGTCTGCTTACCTTGCCGTCAAAGTTGAAATTTTGCGCGGAATAAATGTCAGGAAGCCCAAAATAGCATTGAATCATTGAAAATAAATCAATATTTGATCGGGTAAAATATTTTTTGTCGATCTTAACTTTACGGTATAAAAAACGGCACTTTTACTGAAAAGTGTTCACAATTAGAACTGTTCACAATTAGAACAACATACTGTACACGCCAGGATTACCTGCAAATGGCGGGGAAAAAAGTGGTGGGGGAGGGGTGGTCAAATTGAGGGGATTCCCCAGAGCACAAAAAGTGATGGGGGAGGGGTGGTCAAAGGTCAAAACGGAGCTCAAAAGCTCTAGGTGGAACGGCTATTGAGAACATATATATCTATACTATAAGAGATGAGCTCGAAAGTGGTTAACATAATGGAAGTAAAGAAGATTGTCAAGGTCAAGGTCATCCCAAAGAATTATGGGGTAAAGAAGCCCGCCAAACACCCAAAGAATGATGGGGAGGCTTTAAGAGAGGTAATCGATTGGCTATCAGGCCCAAAGAATGATGGCGTGACTTTAAGAGAGTTAATCGATTGGCTATCAGGCCCAAAGAATGACGGGGTAAAGAAGCCCACCAATTACCCAAAGAATGATGGGGAGGCTTTAAGAGAGGTAATAGATTGGCTATCAGGCCCAAAGAATGATGGGGTAAAGAAGCCCGCCAAACATCCAAAGAATGATGGGCAGGTATTAGATCGGGAATTGGCCGCCGTTAATGGAAACGCCCAATTCATTGGACTAGAGCTAATTATGAATCATGAGTATCTATACCCAAAGAATGATGGGCAGGCATTAGATCGAGAATTGGCCGCCGTTAATGGAAACGCCTCATTAATTGGTATAGATCGGCTTATGAATTATAAGTATGTATGTCCAATGAATGATGGGTGTATGGATGAGACGCCAAAGAAGGTAAAGATGGGTAAGATGGCTAAGATGGCCGCCAAGATGGCCGAGATGGCCGCCAAGATAAACAGGATGGAGGCTAAGATGGATAATATGGCCGCCGATCTACACCGATTAGCGAAGCCCGCCAAACACCCAAAGAATGATGGGGTAAAGAAGCCCGTCAAACATCCAAAGAATGATGGGGTAAAGAAGCCCGCCAAACATCCAAAGAATGATGGAGTAAAGAAGCCCGTCAAACATCCAAAGAATGATGGGGTAAAGAAACCCGCCAAACATCCAAAGAATGATGGAGTAAAGAAGGTTGTCAAGCGTCCAATGAATGATTGAGGGGTAGGTCAAAACGGAGCTCCAAAGCTCTAGGTGGAACGGCTATTGAGAACATATATTCCTATACTATAGAGATGAGCTCAAAAGACAACATAATGGATCTACCCGTACCAGAAATTAATATACCCATTCTAAAACCACAACCACAGTCATTGAAGCATGCAGCTAGCGGGAAAGGTGGCCAGCCATGTTAATAAACTAATTAATGAATTTGCAAATGAGATTCTCTCATGGGTTCCACATAATAAGAAGCTTGTGAATAAACGTGTTGAAGCCTTGAAGAATGCAGTCAATAAGATTTACAATAACATCAAATCCACTAAAGTTCAAAAGAAGAGGTCAGCATTGAGGGGATTTGTCACGTCTTATCGATTAAAAGGGGTGGCAAAAACAGATCCGAAAACCTTTCTAGAAAACAGCAAACAAGATGTTATTAACCTTCTACACTGTAAAACCGGATTGGTTAAATCAACCAATTTAAATGGTTATAACCCAATGCAATTGGTTAAATCTACCAATAATTAATGGGTTGGGTTGTAACCATTTTGAATTTGGTAAAAAGTACCAATAACAAATGGTCCAAATAACCAATTATTAAATGGTATATTAAGCATACCCATTTTAATTGGTTACTATAACCAATGATTAAATGGTAGATATTTCAACCAAGATAAATTGGTTGAAAGTACCAATAACAAATGGTCCAAATATAACCAATTATTAAATGGTATATTAAGCATACCCATTTTAATTGGTTACTATAACCAATGATTAAATGGTAGATATTTCAACCAAGATAAATTGGTTGAAAGTACCAATAACAAATGGTCCAAATATAACCAATTATTAAATGGTATATTAAGCATACCCATTTTAATTGGTTACTATAACCAATGATGAAATGGTAGATATTTCAACCAAGATAAATTGGTTGAAAGTACCAATAACAAATGGTCCAAATATAACCAATTATTAAATGGTATATTAAGCATACCCATTTTAATTGGTTACTATAACCAATGATGAAATGGTAGATGTTTCAACCAAGATAAATTGGTTGAAAGTACCAATATCAAATGGTCCAAATATAACCAATTATTAAATGGTATATTAAGCATACCCATTTTAATTGGTTACTATAACCAATGATGAAATGGTAGATGTTTCAACCAAGATAAATTGGTTGAAAGTACCAATAACAAATGGTCCAAATATAACCAATTATTAAATGGTATATTAAGCATACCCATTTTAATTGGTTACTATAACCAATGATGAAATGGTAGATATTTCAACCAAGATAAATTGGTTGAAAGTACCAATAACAAATGGTCCAAATATAACCAATTATTAAATGGTATATTAAGCATACCCATTTTAATTGGTTACTATAACCAATGATGAAATGGTAGATGTTTCAACCAAGATAAATTGGTTGAAAGTACCAATATCAAATGGTCCAAATATAACCAATTATTAAATGGTATATTAAGCATACCCATTTTAATTGGTTACTATAACCAATGATGAAATGGTAGATGTTTCAACCAAGATAAATTGGTTGAAAGTACCAATAACAAATGGTCCAAATATAACCAATTATTAAATGGTATATTAAGCATACCCATTTTAATTGGTTACTATAACCAATGATGAAATGGTAGATGTTTCAACCAAGATAAATTGGTTGAAAGTACCAATATCAAATGGTCCAAATATAACCAATTATTAAATGGTATATTAAGCATACCCATTTTAATTGGTTACTATAACCAATGATGAAATGGTAGATGTTTCAACCAAGATAAATTGGTTGAAAGTACCAATAACAAATGGTCCAAATATAACCAATTATTAAATGGTATATTAAGCATACCCATTTTAATTGGTTACTATAACCAATGATGAAATGGTAGATGTTTCAACCAAGATAAATGGGTTGAAAGTACCAATATCAAATGGTCCAAATATAACCAATTATTAAATGGTATATTAAGCATACCCATTTTAATTGGTTACTATAACCAATGATGAAATGGTAGAATGTTTCAACCAAGATAAATTGGTTGAAAGTACCAATAACAAATGGTCCAAATATAACCAATTATTAAATGGTATATTAAGCATACCCATTTCAATTGGTTACTATAACCAATGATGAAATGGTAGATGTTTCAACCAAGATAAATTGGTTGAAAGTACCAATATCAAATGGTCCAAATATAACCAATTATTAAATGGTATATTAAGCATACCCATTTTAATTGGTTACTATAACCAATGATGAAATGGTAGATGTTTCAACCAAGATAAATTGGTTGAAAGTACCAATAACAAATGGTCCAAATATAACCAATTATTAAATGGTATATTAAGCATACCCATTTCAATTGGTTACTATAACCAATGATGAAATGGTAGATGTTTCAACCAAGATAAATTGGTTGAAAGTACCAATATCAAATGGTCCAAATATAACCAATTATTAAATGGTATATTAAGCATACCCATTTTAATTGGTTACTATAACCAATGATGAAATGGTAGATGTTTCAACCAAGATAAATGGGTTGAAAGTACCAATATCAAATGGTCCAAATATTTAAACCCAATTATTCAGAAATCAGTGGCACTTTTAACATACCCATTCTTATATTTCAACCAAGAATCAATGTGTTACATTAAAAAGTACCAATATGAATGGTGCATACACTAATGGAATTTATTTGGAATTTCCGGAGTCAACCCTGAATAGACTTTTTAAAACGTTCGATATTTTCGACGAAAACCACGACTGACAAACATGCAACATTTTAACGTGCTCCCTTGCATGAGCTTCACATTTATATTCAGATTGAGAATACCTTTGTATAATATACATGTAAATAACAAACATTCCATAAGTGTCTTGTTGAATCAGTTATAGTTTACGATCCTATTGAGATTGTCCTCAGCTTTACCTATTAAACATATCTGTAAAATATAATGGTAATCAAATAATATTTCTAGAATGGTAAAATATCCAGAATTGAACTTGCGAACAATAATATTGTCATTTTAAAACTCGTGTTACTCGGCCAAATGAATCTTATTGATTTTAAAAGGATTAAAGGATTAAAGGATTTACCTTATTTGGAAAGCTGTCGTGTAGAGCTTCACTGTGATTGGCTAGCAATGTCTAATTTGAATTTTAGGCGGGCAAAGATTCACACCGCCATTCTGTTTCACGTTGAACGGTTGCAAGACAGAATAAGTGACTTTATTTAGTGAAATAATCGACCATTTCTACTATGAAATGCCCTGGAATTGTTGTGGAACAGTTCATGTATGTGTTAGGATATGATTACGGCCAAAACCTGAAGCGAGGAACAAGGAATTACACTTCGTTTGCGAGGTAAGATCAGTTGACTACTCGTGTAGACTGCAAAACTTCGAGAAGAGTTGAAGTTTGAACGAGTCGTTGGGGCCGCGAGAAAACGAATCATATGTATTCTCTTGTGGCCCCAACGACTCGAACGAACTTCAACTGTTGTCCACAGTGTTTAGCGAAGAATTAGGAGCTGTTTTGCAGTCTATTTAAGCCCTTATATTCCTCGTGATAAGTTAACTTAAGCTATATAAACGAAACCTTGATTCATTCTTTACCTTATACCTTTATCAGCCTCTGTAACAAAACTTGATGGATGCTAATACATGTACTGATTATACATTATATTCCTGAGAAGCCAGTGTAAAAACATGGAAGTTATTCTTACAATATGAATCTGATCAGTGATTTGGCCATTAATTTGTTTTCACTCGCAATATATGACATTCTTGTCGATCAGGAGGAGCCGTCGTTATATCAAGGCAAGTGATCCTTGCCTTCTGGTATATGCCTGGCTGAGGTTGTCTTATGGACAGCCTTGCTTGGTGCTCACATCTGTTCTTTGAGATTGTTTTTGTGTGTGTGTCAATTGAAAATATACTGAGTGTTTATCTGCAAGTTGTATTAACAACATGTAATTCCACTGGCTTAATAACAATTATTGCTACTTCTTATTTCATTCATTTTCAATTTTTATATTATCATTACCTAATTATAGTTTATGTTATATATATATTATAATATGGGCCTAGATGCAAATTACTTTGTAATTCTCGTAATTATTACCCAATAAATTGTAATTTATTTATTTATTCAAATAATAGGTTATTCATATATTTATGTGAAGTCAGTGTAATAACATGGTGAACGCTATTCTTACTACAGTAAGTTTGTAATTCTTATTTGGCCATTTTCTTATCACTCGCAATAAGACATTCTTGTAAATCAGGAGCCGTCGTTATATCAAGGCAAGTGATCCTTGCCTTCTGGTATATGCCTGGCTGAGGCTGTTCTTATGGACAGCCTTGCTTGGTGCTCACAGCTGATTAATTGGAATTGTTTATATGTGGGTTGATTGCTTTGAACTAAAGTTGAATTTGGATTAGTAACATGTTATTCCACTGGCTCTGCAGAAAGCTATTTTTGTAATTCTTCATGCAGCTGTTATTACATTGTTTCCAGTTGATGGCAGAGAGCAGTTATCCCAGTTCAAGTCACAGTGTACCAATCGATCAATCAATCAATGGTCTTTAGTGTAGCCGCCTATGCATTCTGTACATGTACATGTAGCTTGTAGCAGTATATAGTATCAGTAAAACTCATTTTCAAATGAATATTTCAGCAAAAAAAAAATATTTTGTTTTGTGACTTTTACCTTTGTAATTTTGTTAAAATGACCATTTGGGAAAATGGTTATAAATTCTACCCATTTTCAAATAAATATTTCAGCAGAAAATATATTGTGTTTATTAATATTTTTTAAAGTTACTATAGCTAGAGAAAATGATATGATGTAATAATTGTTTCCAAATAATTAATTACAGTAAATTTGTGAGTTAAATTTGGTTAAAATGACCATTTGCAGAAACTGTTTATTTCAACCAATTATATTTAACCTAAAATAAATGGTTGAAATAACGTGATTAACCTATTATAAATTGATTACCTCAGATGCATCATAGGTACAATTTTAAATAGATTGAAATGACTCATCAGATTTGGTTAAAACTACCAATTTACCTGGTTGATATAACCATTTTCTAAATGTGAATTCTACCTATTGGTAATTGGTCAAAACTACCAAGAAATAACTGGTTAAAACTACCAATTCACCTGGTTGATATAACCATTTTCTAAATGTGAATTCTACCTATTGGTAATTGGTCAAAACTACCAAGAAATAAATGGTTAAAACTACCAATTCACCTGGTTGATATAACCATTTTCTAAATGTGAATTCTACCTATTGGTAATTGGTCAAAACTACCAAGAAATAAATGGTTAAAACTACCAATTCACCTGGTTGATATAACCATTTTCTAAATGTGAATTCTACCTATTGGTAATTGGTCAAAACTACCAAGAAATAAATGGTTAAAATAACCAAATAAGAAATGGTTGCCTCAGATGCATTGTGTAACCATTTTTTTTTGGTAATTTTAACCAATCCGGTTTTACAGTGTAAAACAACATGAAAAGCCCATCAAGATGAAGTTTCTCTTAGAGTGCGAATTTTATAAGATGGGTAATAAGAAGAAGGTTTACACTTACGGATATTTTCATTCAACGATCGTGATAGTTACAGAACCGACCAATCTGCAGGAGGTTTACAATCGATGTAAGGATCAGATCTTAGAGAAGATTGATAACTTTCAAAACCAAGGTTCTGGATGGATTTTCAATAAAGTGGTTAACTTAGATATACATATCGATAAAAATAAACCAGTATCAGCTAAAAGTTATATAGAGCTTCCACAAGTTTTAAAAAGGAAAGAAGCAATAATTAACATAAAAAATAAGGATAACGAGTGTTTCAAATGGGCTGTTACAGTAGCTATTTTTACACCAAAGAAGAGTGCAGAAAGAATCTCCAAAGTTCTGAAAGCGAACGCTGAAAAATTAAACTGGGATGGGCTTGAGTTTCCAGTAAAGCTTGATATGATTAAAATCTTTGAAAAGAACAACCCCAAATATGGTGTAAATGTCTATGGGTACAAAGAAAGTGTTTATCCACTTCGAATAAGTGAAAATAGTGAGCTAACAATCGACCTTCTAATGGTGTCGGATGATAAAACAAATCATTACTGTTGGATTAAGTAATATTTCAAATCCGAGTGAGTGTTTTAGACGTGATTTCTAGATCCAAGTGTCATGAACAATGGCGAGGCGTAGCCGAGCCATTGTTTATGGCACGCGGATCTAGAAATCACGTCTAAAATACTCACGAGGTTTTGAAATGGCTTCTCATACTATTCTAAATATTCATGTGCCAGAGAATTATATGAAGAGAAATAATTAAATATAAGACAATACACAAAGTTCCGAATTGTCTAGGCGAGAATTCCACACAGTGGATCGGAATTTTTAAATATTTTCCGGCAATGAATTCAGTATTCAATTCGGCTCTCACATGGTTCAGTGCGAGCGGTAAGCATGGCCGAAGCGCTAGGTTCTAAGCAAAAGAAACGGAGGTTTAAAGAACCTCAAACATTGGAAGAAACAAAAATGGTAGTCGGCCAGTCAATTCCTAAAACTACACAATACAAGACTCGATGGGGTGTACGTATATTTGAGAATTGGAGGCGTCAAAGGAATAATAAGCTCCCAGAATGCGAAGTTAACCCTTTAGGATTAAACGTATCCTTCGGTTCAAACACTGGATACGCCTTTAACTTCAATGACGAAAGCCAGCTTAAATTTCTGGCTTATCAAATTTATCCAAGAGTTAACCGACAAAGATGGAGCTGCATACGTGGAAAAGACGATGTATCAAATAATTTGTTGTTTGAAAAGATACTTAGAGACGAATGGAAGAGCTGACTTAAATCCACTGGATACCAAAAGACGTTGTGTAAGTATTTACATGTAGTTTGCTTAATTGTTTCTTTTGCCAAGATTAAATTACATGTCGAATATAATATTTACTACTTCTCATACTACATTAAATATTCATGAGACATTGACCAATGAGCGATGTTCTTCGAGGTCACATGTTCATACATTGAAACTGGGGAAGAACAGATTTTTAAATTATGCAAGTGGTGAGGGCGGCATTGAAGCATAGGGAAATTGTGGGGTACGATAATATAGAAGGTTTAGAATTCATTTGCATATCGTATTTAGAACAAATTATCATATCGTATTTAGAACTAATTATCATATCGTATTTAGAACTGATGATAATTAGTTCTAAATACGATATGATAATTAGTTCTAAATACGATATGCAAATGAGTTCTAAACCTTCTATATTGTCTTACCCCACAATTTCCCTATGCTTCAATGCCCTCACCACTTGCATAATTTAAAAATATGTTCTTCCCCCAGTTTCAATGTATGAACATGTGACCTCGAAGAACATCGCTCATTGGTCAATGTCTCATGAATATTTAATGTAGTATGAGAAGAGTATGTCCAGACTGTTGTCATCACAAATTACAAAGCACAACGGAAAAAGATATTTCTGTGGAAGATGCTTGAACTCGTTTAAAACAGAGGAATCGTTAGACAAACATTCTGAATATTGTAAGAATCATGACGCCGTTAAAATAACGCTACCAAAGAAAGGTACTACACTACAATTCAAAAACTATAACCGTAGCATGAGAGTGCCTTTTGTGATATATGCAGATTTCGAATGCTTCACAGAGAGTATATATTCATGCCAACCTGATGAAGATGAATCGTATACTGAAAAATATCAAAAGCACAAACCGTCAGGCTACTGCTACATGATTAAATGTTATGACGACGAGTTGTTTAAACCAGAAATAGTAAGACACACAGCAAAGAGTGTGGATGAAGATATTAGCCAACTCTTTGTAGACTCTATAGAAAAGTCTGTCAGAGACCTATATTCAAAGTTTAACTACGAGAAAAAGGTTGTAATAGATGAAAGTGAAGATTTTAAGAATGCAACCGAGTGTCACATATGCAGTAAAGAGTTAAATGGTGATAAAGTATTAGATCATGATCACCTTACAGGGAAATACCGCGGAGCAGCTCATAATGATTGTAATTTAAACTACAAAATCCCCAAACACATCCCAGTGATATTCCACAATCTTGCAGGATATGACGCTCATTTGTTTATTAGAAACTTAGGCGTAACAAAGGGTAAAGTCGATTGCATTCCTAACAATGAGGAGAAGTACATATCATTCAAAAAGGATATAATAGTGGACACATTCGTAAAAGATGGAAAAACATGCATCGTAAAACATGAGATTAGATTCATTGATAGTCTCAAGTTTATGCCTGCTAGTCTAGATTCGCTTGTTAGTAATCTTAAGAAAGAGCAGTTCAGAAATATGAGTATTTTCTATGAAGGTGAGAAGCTGGATCTGCTACTGAGGAAAGGAGTGTATCCCTATGACCATGTCAATCTGTTTGAGAAGTTGGATGAAACATGCCTTCCTTCAAAAGAAGAATTTCACTCCAAACTCTATAACACGGATATTTCAGAAGACGATTACAAACATGCCCAGAAGGTCTGGAATACAATCAAAATGAAAAACATGAGAGAATACCATGATCTCTACCTCATGAGTGACGTTATCCTGCTTGCTGATGTATTCGAGAATTTCAGGGATATCTGTGTGAAGAATTACAAGTTAGATCCTGCATGGTATTGCACAGCTCCCGGTCTTAGTTGGGATGCAATGCTTAAGATGACTAAGATAAATCTTGAATTGTTAAGTGATGCCGATATGATTCTTATGGTGGAAGCGGGAGTCAGAGGAGGCATTAGTATGATAAGTAAACGTTATGCGAAGGCTAACAACAAGTATATGAACTATGACAGCACTAAAAAATCAACATTCATAAAATATCTCGATGCTAATAACCTCTATGGTTGGGCCATGTCTGAACCACTTCCTACACACGGGTTTAAATGGATGAATAAAAATAAATTACTTAGATGGAGGAAACATCCTTGTATTCTAGAAGTTGATTTAGAATATCCAACAGAATTACATGATCTGCATAACGAATATCCTTTAGCTCCAGAACGATTAATGATTAACAAGGTGGAAAAGCTGACCCCAAATCTCAATGATAAGAAGAACTATGTCGTCCATCACAAAACCTTGAAGCTATATGAGAGCCTTGGAATGAAGATAACAAAAGTACATAGAGGTATAACATTCCAGGAGTCAGACTGGCTGAAAAAGTATATTAGCCTTAACACAGATCTTAGGACTAAAGCAACAAACGGTTTTGAAAAGAATTTCTTCAAACTGATGAACAACAGCGTCTTTGGTAAAACAATGGAAAACATACGTAACAGACAAGACATCAAACTAGTAACAAATGAGAGCCAGGCCGAGAAGTTAATATGTAGACCAAACTATAAAAGAAGAACCATATTTTCAGAGAACCTAGTTGCCATCCATATGACAAAAACAGAATTAGTATTCAATAAACCAATCTATCTTGGGATGAGCATCCTAGATCTATCAAAATCATTGATGTATGACTTCCACTTTAACCACATCAAACCAAAGTATGGAAACAAAGTACAACTACTCTTCACAGACACCGACAGTCTGATGTATGAGATAGAAACAGACGATTTCTATAAAGACATTGAAAAAGACATTGAAACAAAATTCGATACAAGTGAATATCCAGAAGACCACCCAATTAAACAAAGAGTTAATAAAAAAGTAGTAGGGATGATGAAGGACGAGACCGCAGCTACAGTAGAGATAACAGAGTTCGTAGGCCTGCGAGCTAAGTTATACGCTTATAAAGTTGATAAAAAAAGAAGAAAAACGATGCAAAGGTATTAAAAAATGTGTTGTAAAAAGTGATATCACATTCGACGATTATAAAAAATGTGTTTATTCGACGGTCAAAAAGTTATGAGAAAAATGAATGTAATCAGAAGTCACAAACACGAAATATATACAGAAATTGTAAACAAAATCGCACTATCAAGAGATGATGATAAAAGAATTATAACAGATGGTATCCATACACTTGCGTATGGTTATATATTATCAGGTGGTAACTGAGTGTCTTCAGGAACGACTTGTAATTCCTCTCGAACAAAACTACGTTTTGGGGCGTCAGAAAGGAAATATAAGACAGGTTGATCAGATGATACTATAGATCGTGATATATCGTAAATATCTAATGACCAAATAGGATCAGTAGCTCTATGTTTATCACCGCCTTCCAATTCACCAGGAGCATATAAATATCTAACTTTAACACCTGCAGGCAGTCTTTTCTCCTTTAATCCGACAGGTCTTTTATAAACAACCTCTTTAGAATCAACTTCTTTTAATTTTATCGATTCACTTGGTGTTTTTCCAGTAATTCTTTTTATACCACTATTAATACTTTTTATAACAGAAGGTAATCTTTCCACCCATTCACGGGATCTATCATCGCGTATCATTTCTTGAGCATATTGATGGCTGAATAACTTTTCAGCTATAGTTCGATTAGCACGCTCAACTAATGATTGTGCTCTATGATTTCCAGCTTCTGATCTTTGTATATTTCCATGTTTTCTCATAACCGATGTAACTTCACCCATAAATTCTGTACCAGGATCTACCATCATTGTTTTTGGCCATTTTAGCTTACGAGAATAGATCCTTGTAAAAGCTTTAGATACTTCTGTTGAGTACTTAGACGTCAAAGGTTCAGCATCAACATATCTGCTAGCTATATCAACTACTACTAGAGCATATTTGTAAGTCTTTCTTTTCACAGTATCGTGAGGTAGGAATAGTAGATCCGCCTGATGAATTTCATTTGGTGTAGAAATATCCCAATGCGGTTTTGGTATATAGTCAGGAGGTGATAAATATATCTGCCACAATGCCTGCCTCTCAAACCACTTCTTAACAATATCTGAATCAATATTTGCGGCATCTGCTAATTTATTGATAGCAGAATAACCCTTCCAATACCCAGCAGCTGAATAGTATATTTTTGAAAGTTCTTGTCCATTATATAATGCAATCTATTCCAGAAATATTGGATGTAAATCGAGAATACAAACAGCCTTTTGGACTAAAAGCTGAAAAAAACTGTTCATCGTGTGACTTTCAACCCATCATCAGCTAATCCAGGAGAGACATTGTATGTCCATATCCCGAAACTGAGTGAAAATGTTGTGATAATACCAAATAGTGTAGGTCTTCTTTTCAATATAACTCTTGCTAGTGATGGTCAAGCTAACAATACTATTGTCAACAATCTAGGGAAATGTCTCGTTCATCGTTTTAGACTTCTAGTCGGAGGCGAGATCGTTCAAGACACCAACCGTTACGATTTAATCCAGGTATATCAAGATTTGTTTAAGAAGAAAAGTGATCGTGAAAAATATGTTGATAGAAGGTATTTCCACACTTAATATGAGAAAGCTGCGAACAGCCGCTGGAGATAAGGTATCAACAGACGCTAAGGAAGTAGCTCTAGCGGCAGTTTATGGCACAAGATATAGGATTCCTATTAATCATTCCATTATTGACAATCACGGTGTATTCTATCCCCGTGGTCTCTCAACCCCCCTATTATTTGAGATAACATTGGCTCCAAGTAGTGATGTTGTTGTAACTTCAGATACTACCAAACCATATACATACAGTCTTTCAAATCTTGAGTTAGAATATGAGTGTGTCAGCAGTGACCTTTTAGCTAGAGAAGCTATGTCTGCATATATTGGTAAGGGTTTCTATTATCAAAATATTCTATTACATAAGACATTCACAATTAATAAAGCTACTGACAGTGTATTAAACGAACATGTTAATATACCTCGGAGATCGATGACAGGTGTTTTACTTCTCTTTACAGAGGCATTCACCTTGGGGGCACGGGATATTGAAAAATTTGTTAATCCTTCCATCACAAAAGTAGAAATTAATGTTGATGGATTACCTAATAAACTCTTTTCGAAAGGTATGCTACCATTGGATTTCTGGGATTCCATAAGAAAACGTTTTGGCGAAACTGATAATATCACACAAAAAGAGTTCTATGCCGATAAATTCGGTCTATGGATCGATTTGAGAACTTATCATGATAATAACATTCATGGAAACGGGCTACTACTTAACTCTACTAAAGATGGGGTAAAACTTCAAATTAGTCGAAAAGTAGGTGGATCAGGAAATATAACATGCTACATGTATGTTGTTGCCGATGCTCTTATGGAAGTAGAAAATGGTAATTTAAAAGCGATTCTGTATTAATATATGGACGAATTAAAAGATAAACTTCCGTATAACTGTTTGGTGGTTGGAGGAACAAATTCAGGTAAAAGTAAATATATCGTTAATTTATTACAAGGATCTTATAGAAATGTATTTGACATGAGGAACTTAGTGCGACTTTGAATTGCTCAGCAGGTTCTCTACTTATAGAAATAAAATGTATTTCAACACTGTCTTAATCTGTACAGTGTTGATAACGTTAAACAGCCGCTTTTAATACTTAACACGGTGGGAACATGATACATACCGGAACACGATGTTCAAGGTCATGAGCCTTTGTAAATCATATTCGCGGGCTTTCTCCACACGATAACACATCACTCTGTAAAATCGGTCATTTTACCGTCATTTTTCTATTTTATTTGGTCTATTTTGCTCAAATGGAAATATATTTTGCTCAGGCCACCTTTTCTCGGTGCTCATTGTGACTTGAAATCGTATTTAACTCGAAAACGGCAAATAATTATTTTGGCGGGAACAACACTTCAAATCGACTACGTGTCTAATTGGCGTCCTGGAAGCAGCAGAGAAACTTGGTCCGCAAGAGCTGTATCTCTGTGAGTATTACAATTTACTGTGATCTCCAGGTGCTTCCTTGGGAATCTAATTCAGCCGGCGAACATTCAAACTCGCACGACCTGGAATTGCTTAAATTGGCGTCCTGGAAGCAGCAGAGAAACTTGGCCCGCAAGAGCTGTATCTCTGTGAGTATTACAGTTTACTGTGATCTCCTGGTGCTTCCTTGGGAATCTAATTCAGCCGGCTTTCGAATATTCAAACTCGCACGACCTGGAATTGCTTAATTTGGCGTCCTGGAAGCAGCAGAGAAACTTGGCCCGCAAGAGCTGTATCTCTGTGAGTATTGCAGTTTACTGTGATCTCCAGATGCTTCCTTGGGAATCTAATTCAGCCGGCTTTCGAACATTCGAACTCGCACGACCTGGAATTGCTTAAATTGGCATCCTGGAAGCAGCAGAGAGCTTCCTTGGGAATCTAATTCATCTAATTCAGCCGGCGGCTTTCGAACTCGCACGACCTGCATGCTTGGTGTCCTTGGACATCGAATACACTGTTTTTGTCACAAACTCTCATTTCGAATTATATATTTCTACTTGCTGACAGAACCTTTCAATTACGAACATTATGTAACATAGGCACCCTGCCGATGTTCTGCGACTGAATCGCAGAACATCAGCAGGGTGCCACGAATTCAGCAGACCACTAAGTTCGTCATGTACGTTGTTCTTATTTGCAGCACTTACTCTAAAAATGAGACTTATCGAGGGTTTGGTAATAACGATCCTAGATTTATTGTTATTCAACCTGATGCTAGTAATATCGATGAGATTAACAATATACTAGCATGCTGTAAATGTGTGTTTTCAGGTTTTGAAACATTGTTAATACTCGACGATTGTGCCTTTTCAAAAGATCTAAAACAAAGATCAAGTGCTTTCATCGATCTGGCTTTCTCGGTTCGTCATCATGGAATATCAGTATGGGTATTAACACAAGAGTTAACAGCAATAGCAAAACCATTCCGTGAAAACGTTGCATGTATAGTCTCATTTCACAATTGTAATAAAACATCAACCCTGACACTATTTGATGATTATGGAGGTGATTTAGATGTAGAGCATAAAAAAGAATACATGAAAATACTTAAAACTGAAAAGTACGCACATGTCTGTTTCAGCCTGAGGTTCCCCTACCATCATTATATAGAAATTCCTAGTATATAACATGTCATCAATTCTCGATCAATATACAGAACCAGAGGAAGCTGAAGTAGTGGTAAAACCAAAGAAGAAGGGCAAGAAAAACGATGTTCCAGAAGTTTGGCCGTGCTTGGTACTATTGACCAATACACAGGAATTAAGATGAGTTTGGGAGATGTTAAAAATCTATCATCAAAGGATGTTGAGAGATATTATAACCGGTATCAAACTGTTATGGGTAACCAGGCAGCAAAATCCCTTGTCGATACAGCTATAGAGACTTCTGTTGCAATTCTAAGCTATGTTGTCCCAATCGATAATAACGATGAGCTTTGCAAAGATTTACAAAATAACAAATTATTGAGACAAGAGCTTGATAATATTGAAGGCTATGCTGTTTTAAAAGGGGGTAGATTTATAGCTCTATCATCATGCCTTGCGCAATTAGTAAAACATGTTAAGAGAACAGAAGTTGTTGAGGATCAATCTCTTGAGCAGATTCTAAAATCGTCTAATATATAATGTTTCCAACTGACAAGCACTTCGCCACTAATGAAATAACGAAATACAGGGATCTTCCTATTGGTATCTATGCCATCGAAAAGGCCTCACCAATCGAAACTAAATTTGGCGATGGGTTAAAATTAGATTTAGCCGATAAAAATCAAAACAAATTCACTGTTTGGGGCCCAACCAAACTTGTACGGGATTATGATCCAGAAATTCATAATTTCCTCCGCAACAACGGTTTGAAATCCAAAAAGAATAATAAATATTTCGACTTCGATTTAATCCACTTTGAAGTAAATCCTCTTTACAGTTAATGGAAGTGTAATTGCAATATTATCAAGCTCTTGAGCAGTCTTGAGCATCTGTTGAGCGGTCTTGAGCATCTGTTGAGCAGATTCTAAAATCGCCTAATATATAATGACCACTACTTGTTATAAGAATGACGAGTTAAAATTAACCATGTCAACCTATGTTGACGGACATAATGTATGGTTTAATGCTAAATCAGTTTGCACTATTCTAGGGTATGTTGATACAAATCAAGCAATAAGGAAGCATGTATGTGCAGAGGATAAAAAAACCTATCCCGTCGAAACGACGGGTCAGGTTCGTCACACCACTTTTATAAATGAAAGCGGCTTATACACACTCATCTTTTCATCTAGATTGGAAACAGCTAAGGTGTTCAAAAGATGGGTTACAAATGAGGTTCTTCCATCCATAAGAAAATCAGGCTATTACAAAAATAACACACTGAAGATAGAAAATGAAAACGACCTGCACACAAAGGTAGTTCAATATATTAGACGGTTCTACCCCGATATTCTTATGGTTGCGGGCTTAGGCGAAAACCAAGACTCTAGCTACAAACGAATTGAGTCCTATAAGAAGGGATATGTGCGGGGACAGCCCGATTTAATTATTAACAACCAACATAAAAAATACGAGGGCTTATGCCTCGAATTTAAAACACCAAACGGTAGAGGAGTCTTATCAGAAGATCAAAAGAACGTGTTAGAAAGGTATGAGGATAATGGATTCAAATGTATGGTGTCTAATGATTATGATCTTATTATCAGAGAGCTTATCAGCTATTGTGATGGTATAAGGTTGAAATGTAAATATTGTCCTAAGAAGTTTATAACAAGGAACACATTAAAAAAACACTATAAATATTTCCATAGAATGTCTTGAGCACCTGTTGAGCATCTGTTGGATTTGTTGAGATAAAAAAATGTATAATATAGCATGGAGCCGAAGGACGATATAATTACTAAAGAACCTGAACAGGTTGTTAAGCAAAAAGATCCTAAGAAGGTCGCAGCTGGAAAACGGTTAGCTGAATATCACAAGAAAGCGAGGGATGCACTTAAAATAGAAAAGGACCGCGAAACTGGGGGCGAAACACCGTCAAACTGGATGCCTTCACTAACAACAGCATTGACACTATTTGGAATAACCTTGACGGTTGTAGATTTATATTTTCGATGGAGGAAAGTAGATCCACCTGTTGGAACACCATCTGCACCTGCTGAAACACTGGCTTCCAAATCTAGAACCGGGATGGAATAAAATATATATATAGAATGTCAGAAAACAAAATAGTTAAAACAATCACAGATGCTTCTGTAGTCGTCGGGATTGCAGCAGGTATTGGTTACGTTGGAAAGAAAACTATGAAAGAGTCATTTATTAATGATCCCAGTAACAGTCTATCAAACTATGGTAAATGGGTGGCGGTTCTAGCCGGCTCTATGTATTTGAAGCAATATCTTGAAGATCAAAAAATTCTGCCTAAATATCTCTAATATAAATGGCAAGTGCTGTAATTATGATGGTCGCCGGGGCTGTTCTGAATGCCACAGCCTTCACAGGCTCGATGTATTTAGCGAAATCACTGGATAAGAAACATACCGATGAGGAGAAAATCCGACACGACAACTGAAGCTATTGAAAAATATCAACAAGATATGGGTGAATGGCAAAAGAAGAGACAACAATATCACGACTGGTTAACAACTCAATACATGGATAAAAAATTAGCGGACGACAACTTGCACGATACTGATTATGCTTTTACACTTTATAGTAACGCTCACCCCGATTTTGATCTAAAGCAACCTGAATTTTCCAATTATTATAAGCCAACTAAAAAACAAAAACAATATGAAATGGTTTATGTTGGTGGTGGGATGCTAACTGCTGGTTTTTTAGCGGCGAGATATTTGTAAACATATAATGGCGGAAGGTGGTTATGATGTGGAAATGGATCCTTTGGGTGAAGGAGCATCCTCGGGAACCCAGGGGTATATTCTGTCGCTCGTTACTCGCTCCCAGAGAAATACCCCTGGGAACGAAGTCTGTTGGAACTTGTTCCGGAAGTCAAAATTCAAAATGGCGGCTGTCCTATTCAAACCAGAAATACTTGATACTGATTGGTCGACCATATAAGGTCGACCAATCAGAAACGAGAGTAATTTTGACTTCCGGAACAAGTTCCAACAGACTTCGTTCCCAGGGGTATTTCTCTGGGAGCGAGTAACGAGCGACAGAATATACCCCTGGGTTCCCGAGGATGGTGAAGGAGCTGATGATATAAATGAACAAATAGATGGGGAATATAATGACTTGGAACCTCTTATAGGTGAAGATGGAGGATCTTGGATTTCTCGAATTAAACAAAAATTTGGACCTAATTATAAATATGCTGCAAGACGAATCAGTGATATATTCAAAACAAAAAACCCTGAACAAAATGTACCTGTTTACATGGAATTGCATAACTTAAATGAAATGGAGCAGCGTCAAGACGACGCTGTTACAGAAATTAGAAGCCGTTATGTCAATCCTGATACAAGCAAATTCATATCAAGGGTGGATGAATTTGGACAGGTTAAGGTTAAACTTCCTAGAGATCGTTCCAAAGAATGGGTATTAGGTGATCCAAATATCCCCAAAACATTAAAAAACTATTTGGGAGACACTATACCAGAAAGAATAGAAAATTTGGAAAATGCAAATGAAGTAGACCAAAATACTATTAATGAGCAAAATCCTCCTGTAAATGAAGAAGCACAAGAGCGAATTGATAATCGCAATGATGAAATCCAACAACTCGATGAACGCCTTTCTCTTAGAGAACGTATAAAAAACTTATTTTTTTTAAATATGGATTCACCGTCTTTGCAGTTGCTAGTAGTGTCGGCGTTATAATTGGGGTAATTGTATCTAGTTTAAAAAGCGGGTTATCTTCGGTTGCAAAAGGGCTTGGAAAGGGTTTGAAAACAATAGGCGAAAAATTAGCTCATATATTGCCGGGTATGGTAGGGGCAATAGCCTCCTTTATATTTAAAACTGCTGGCCAGGCTATTGGTTTCCTTGCTAAACATGCCTGGCTATTGATAGTAGCTGTTGTTTTGTATGTCGTTGAAAGGTATAAATAATATATAGCATGGTAATCCTATACGTTGAACAAACAAAAGCTGATAACACTATTTGGTTTAAAACCCCTATTAAAAAGAGCACAAAGATATCACTTGTAAGTTGTAGTTTTTATAATCATTTGTATAATCTTCCAAGTGAAGGAACTATTTCAGATAGAATGTTTTACACTGTTTTGATGCGGATTCCGAAAGGAAACTACACTAATTTTAGTTTTAAAAATGCTGTTGATAAAGCGGTTTCACTTGGTGAGGAAAAAGTTTCAATCACAATTGAAAATAATAAATATTATATCACCCCAACAATACCTATTGATTTAAATGAGAGTTTATCAAAATTATTAAACATTACAACAAGACTTGATGCAAACACCAAATATAGCATCAATATTAGTGAACCTACTCAAGGTGTCTGCATTAATTGTGATCTTATTGATTCTACGCAGGTTTTATTAAATAATAAATATTCACAAATATTGGCATGTGTTGAATTAAGCAAGGCTGGAGAAAAGATAACTTATAACCCTAATAATCCATTGTACACACCTATTAAAAATGATATGATAGTTATATTAATAGTATTAGGTTTTGTGTGACAGATTCTACTAACAAGAGCATTAATTCTGGAATATATCCAATGAGAATGGTAATTGAAATCATATAATATAGTATGGACTACAACGAGATTTATCCGAATCTAAATGAGTCAGCTGGTCAAAACTTTAGGCTTCATAAAGTTAACACAATATTGGAAAAACTAGAGGCTGAGCACAAACATTATGAAAAGGTGAGAAAGAAATATACTCGAGCTAGATCATTTTTCCATGGAACATCTGTTACAGCAGGAACTTTGTCTGGTATTCTTACGATTAGTGGAATCGGTACAAGTCTGACAGGCCCTGGATTAGTTGTTGGGGTGCCACTCTCTGCTGTAGGCGGTTTTTTTGGTATTGTTTCCGCAGGATGTACTGTTGCTGTTAAAAAGCTCACTAAGAAGATATCAAAACATGAAAAAACGATACAGCTTATTCAATCGAAGGAAAACAGTATATCAGATATGGTGTCAAAAGCATTACATAATGACCAGATCGATGAAAAAGAATTTGAACACATTATATCTGAACTCCAAAAATATGAATCGCTTAAGAATAATATTAGAGTGAAGCAGAATAACGAATTAAAAAACGATGTTCCAGATCTTCGGAAGCTGAGGGAAGAGATGGAAAAAGAGATTATAAGTCGTCTCACAAATCCAAAGAAGTAACTTTATCCTTTGATAGAACACCCTATGGATTTATTTATAAACTGAGATATGAAAAACACTGATATATATGGTGACAAAAGAAGATATTGAATTAAAAAAATATTATCCACACTCTATAGGCTTTCATGCCTATAGAGGCGGTATTAATTTCGATTGGGGTGGTATGGCATATGATGTTTTCATAAAAGATATTGGCAGTCCTGTACATCACTATGATGAGCCCATTGTTGAACATGCATTAACTAAGGCATTGGGTAAACGAATTGATAATACACGTCGGGTTCCTAATGCCGGATTCCCTTGGTGCATTTCCAAAAGAATTAGAAATGACGAAAACATTATACCCTGTTATAGGCACCCCTTTTGATAAAAAATCTCCAAATTTTGATCCAGTAAAGATTGATATCTATGTCAAACCTAGTCAGAAATTTACTATAAAACCACGAAACATATTTACTGATGTACTAAAACATGTTACTAAAAAAGAGGCGTATAAATGGTTGGGAGGTCCCGATATGACTTATTATCCACAACAACTGGCATTTTCAGTCTGGTGTGCAAGTTCTGGTTGTGGTGTTGGAATTAATATGCTAACAAAATATACTCCTATGATAAATTCATTGCTCAAATTTCATATCCTCTTCACATCCAGAAGGATATTGGCACAAATGAATATTCCACTACCTGGAGATCAATACTTTACGAACATTGACAATAAATATAATAAGGCTGGTTATGACAAAGCTTGTCGTGAATTTAATATATCTAAAAATAGCGATTTTAGATTTACAGGGGATGAGAATGGTGGTTTAGGCCGGATTTATAAGAAAATATTTGATGAGGTAGATGATGTTACAGAAGCGTATGACAAAGAATTGGATGGTAAGTATACAAATAAATGGCCCGATGGCGCCTTCAAGTTTAAGGATGAAGATGGTTCTTGGGGTGGTTATACTTTAGACCATATAAGCCCGTTGGAAAAGCATCCGTATCTATATTTTATGCTAAATGAATCAAAAGGTTTAACCAGAGCCGGACTCTCATGATTAAATCAATCCATTGAGGCGTTTGTGTATTGTATTCTGGGAGCTCAAGTACAAACACGATCAAGCATTATTGGCAATTCTGGTTCTGCACAAGAGACGCAAACAGTATTCTTACAACTATTTGAATCATCTATTGTTGAGACAGACATTTCTAAGAGTATACAAAGATACCAACTAGCTATTCAACAATCAAAACAAAAACTAGATATGGCTATTGCTGTAGGCTGTTGGTTACTACCAACTAGTCTTGTTATCAATTATAATTCAGTTCTTGGATACAATAA